>VIBL01000054.1:1492500-2092500 GCA_008271625.1 Lutraria rhynchaena
GTATTAACCCGAATACATCGAGAGGAAATAATGTTATATTGTGCTAGTAGCAATTCTGGTACGAAAACAACGAGGAGGAATCATTGCTGGCTGGTTCTACAATTTAACTTTCGAAATCGCCTCTCATGAAATCAGAATCAAACCTGTCTATGTGAGTATAAAAACGCACGTCTAAACTACTGACGAATTAACTGACTATATAGATAGATTATGGATATCGTCAGTGTTTTTCCTCCTTATCTATATGGTCAGTTAATTCGTCAATCTCGTGTTGCGAGGTCGCGTTCGACTAAACGATATTGACGATTTTTCGGAGGAAAAAGATTAAATATCGGCTTCATTGTTTTGAATTGGACAAAGCGCTTATTGGTTATGTGTAGTATAATGTATTAGCTATCTGTAGACACAAGTTATTAGAAATTTGAGGGAATCCTTAAAAATTACGTAGTTTTAAACAAACTTGGTGCAGAAACAGTCATTTCGGAAGTTGTTACCCTTGTGTATGTATGTATGTGATACAGGTGTTTTTATTCCGTGTGGCCATTTTAAGCCTAACACACCATTATACGCCATCCCTTCAACGTGCTAGCCCCCTGTGCTAACGAGCGCATGCAATATTTTTTTAACTTATTGGCGCCTCGGAATTAGCTGTTTGCGGACACGAGGGAGATAACTGGAGTTGCCTTTCTTTGCAAATTGGTTTCCGTTGATGCTGTTGCGGGTTGGTGTGCAACATGGAACGGGAACCAGTCTATATTGTACGCTCTATGACTGCAACAAAAAAGTAGAACTTGATGCAAATGTGTATATGTGATCATGACACTTGTAAATTTACGTCCTAGGTTCAATTGATGGTTTATTGAAGTATATATTGAATGGAATGAATTCATTAAAATATAAACATACGAAAGTGTACATATACCGGACAGTTAATTTTCGGATATATTTTGTTATTGGTGTTCATGAAGTGTGTTTGACTGGATTTGTCATGCTTTTTAATGCAACTAGCAGCCCCTTGCATCAAACTTTGAATTTCCGAGAGCTTCTTTGTGAATCGAATGAAAATTAAAAAAATTAGTTTGTTTCGTATATTTCACAGTAAGAATGTATCAACACAAGTATGCTTATTTTGTAAGGCACTGATTAGCATACAAGAAAGCAGTCAAAAATTCTTTCTTAAGTGAGAATTTTGTATTTCATACTCTACTTTGTCAAACCTGCAAACAAAGGACACCTGTCTGCAAAGGACACTGTGGTTTCTGCAGGGTGTCTTTTTACACAAGTTTGACTGTATATTACAGACTTTTTAAGTTACAAATTGTGGTTTGTATACCCATTAAAGGCATTATGTACAGATTTGAGCACAAGCCTGACTTCACATTATCAAAAGGGGGTGCTTATGTTAATATTGGCTATTCTAAATATAACTTTCTTTTATGACTTAATGAACGTCATGACATAACGTCGTTGACGTCATGGTTACAACGTTGTTTAGTTTCTACCTCTGTTGATTACGATGGATGAAAATAAACATTCCTGCAGCTATAATTGAGTAGTTATCATTTTAACACATGGTAGCAGAGCGAGGTTACATCTGCGGGTGGACCTATTACTGTGTTGCTGTCTGAGGGCAGTATTTCGTGTTCTGTGATCTGTGAAGTTCTGAAAATAATCTGATTGTGGACTTGAAGATGACAACTAGGATTGACCCGCCAAGTTTGGATTCCAGCCCATATGAGTTGTACCGGCAAGAGTTATTGGCATGGAGAGAAGTGACAGATCTCAGAAAGGAGAAACAGGGTGTAGTCATTGCTTTATCATTACCAAAAGGGGACAAAAGTAGGATACGGGAAAAGGTTTTCGATCAGATCTCGCTTGATGATTTAAAAAAGGATGATGGATTAGATATACTGATCAATTTTCTGGACCAACATTTGAAGAAGGATGACTTGGCTGATAGTTTTGAGAAGTTTGTGGAATTTGAAGATTTTCAAAGAAGAGATGGAATGGGCATCACAGAATATATTGCTACTTTTGATGCCCGGTATCGAAAAATAGAGAAACTGAAAATGAATTTACCATCGGAAATACTGGCATTCAAGCTTCTGAAGAAAGCAAACATAAGTAAAGAAGAAAACATGCTGGTTTTAACTGGGATGAATTATGGTAATAAGGAGACTTTGTATGAGGAGGCAAAGAAATCACTGAAAAAGTTTAAGGGAGATATTGTAGAGGGCAGTATCAGTTCAGGTCCAAGTATAAAATTAGAACCAGCTTTCCTGGCTGAAAATGAAGAAGCATTGTTAGCAGCTGGATATGTTAAGCAGTATCGTGGCAGACCATCAGGAAGAAGCAGTTACAGTAGAGGTAGTCAGAGGGCTAGAGCAGTACCTTTCGGTAAGAAGAACCCAATCGGATCAGATGGTAAGACACTTACATGTAGATTTTGTGGTTCATATAGACATCTTGTAGCAGAATGTCAACACGCGAGAGAAAATACAGCGAGAGTTCATGTAGCTGAGGCAGTGTCAGAAAATCACAAGGATGAACATGCTGTACTCTTCACAGGTTACAACAAGGGAGAAATCGGTCAGCTTGGTATCGATGCCCGTAACTGTGCTGTATTAGACAGTGCCTGCAGCAGTACCGTGTGTGGTATGAACTGGTTAGACAACTATGTAAACTCTCTTTGTGACGAAGATAGAAAGAAGATAAAGCAGAATGCTAGTCTAAAGACATTCAAGTTTGGGGGTGGTGAACGGCTGGAATCTAAAGGTGAATACAGTCTACCTGCTGTGATAGCTGGAAAAGATGTCACAATTAAAACAGACGTTGTTGGGTCAGATATACCTCTGCTGTTATCCAGGACTGCTATGAAAACAGCTAGAGTGAGAATGGACATGACATGGCAAATATTTTTGGTAAAGATGTTTCCTTGAATCTGACATCTTCTGGTCACTACTGCATTCCTATTGACAAAATGGAAGAGATACCTGTAGAAGAAGTGTTTTCTGTGAAGTTTGAAGACATGGACAGCAAAACAAGATACAAAACAATAGCAAAACTTCACAGACAGTTTGCTCATCCACCACAAAAGAAGTTGAAATCTCTTTTACAAGATGCAGCAATTTGGAAAGATGAGTACAAGGACATGCTAGAGGAGATTGACAAAAGATGCGATCTGTGCAAGAGATATGCAAAAACACCACCACGCCCAGTTGTTGGTTTGCCTATGGCATCTCGATTCAATGAAGCAGTAGCTATGGACTTAAAACAGTGGAATGGACGATGGATTCTACATATGATAGACATGTGGACCAGATATACTGTATCGGTGTTTATTGACAGGAAAAAGTCTACAAATGTTATAGATATGTTGATGCAGAGATGGATTGCAGTGTTTGGTGTTATGGGGTCTGTCTTGACTGACAATGGGGGTGAGTTTAGTTCAGACGAATTAAGAGAAGTGATGTCAATCTTGAATGTGAAGATGAAGACCACTGCAGCAGAGTCCTTTTCAAAATGGACTATGTGAACGTGTGCATGCAGTGACTGATATGATGCTATTGAAACTACAGGAGGAAAACAAACAAACAGACAGTCAAGTGTTATTAGGATGGGCAAATATGGCGAGGAATGCGCTACAAATGTGGAATGGGTTTAGTAGTCACCAGCTGGTATTTGGTCAAAATCCTAATTTGCCGGGAATCATGACAGACGGTTTGCCTGCCCTTGAAGGAACAACTAGTAGTGAAATGTTTGCCGAGCATTTAAATGCTCTTCATGAATCAAGGAGGGCATACATACATGCTGAATCTAATGAACGTGTTAGAAGAGCACTTCGAACCAAGGTTAGATCATCAGAACAGGTTTATGAAAATGGGGACAGAGTATACTACAAGAGAGAAGGAAGAGAGCGGTGGCTTGGGCCGGCTACTGTAGTGTTTCAAGACGGAAAAGTTATTTTCGTGCGACATGGTGGAATCTTTGTCAGGGTGTCTCCAAATCGTTTGATCAAATTGAATGACATAAAACGAGTCTGAACAATCCAGAAATATGATCGGTGGTAGAGATCAGGAAAATGAAATTGGACCAAAGACAGGTAATCCCATTCTTCCTGAGATTTCAGAAGCAGGAAGTGTTATTGAAGAAACTGTAGAAAGTCAAACTGAGGAAATAGATGCTGAAAGAAGTCAGACAACAGATATCAATGAAGGAAATGAACAAGCTGGTAGAGAAAGAGCTGCAGAAGGAAGTCAGACAACAGATACCAATGAACTAAATGAACAGACTGGTAGAGAAACTGGAAAACCAACATGACATGATTAAGTACAAGAAAGACAATGAATGGATTATGGGTACAATTATAAGTCGAGCTGGAAAAGCTACTGGAAAATATAAAACTTGGTACAATGTACGAGATTCTAATAATGAGGAAAGAAGTATTGATCTTGGCCAGTTGCAGTGGGAGAAAGTTATGGAGTCCGAAATAAATGTTACATCTGTTACGAATAGCTCAAAATTAGACAGTGATGACGTTATGTCTGCGAAGGAAAGTGAACTTGAGAAATTGAAACAGTTTGACACATATGAAGAGGTTTTAGATTTTGGCCAAAGAACTTTGTCGACAAGATGGGTTGTTACTAATAAAGATGGAAAAACTAAAGCTCGATTAGTAGTTAGAGGATTTGAGGAAGAAGATTTTGAAATTCCTAGAGACAGTCCCGGCAGTAGGAAAGGGGGCAATGAGACTATTTTTATCGATTGTTGGGATTAAGAAGTGGACTGTGAAAACAACAGATATCAAGTCTGCCTTCTTGCAAGGCAAATAATTAGAGAGAGAGGTATACATTAGACCGCCAAGGGAAAGTACGTCATCTAAACATGTAGTTTGGAAGTTAAAACATTGCTTGTATGGCCTGAAAGATGGAGTTGGACAGTTTTACGAAAGTATTAAAGATGAACCACTGAAGCTTGGTTTTATACAATGCAAATTAGATCCCGCGGTATTTTATGTGCAAAAAGATGGAAGACTCAGAGGTCTGATATGCTGCCATGTAGATGATTTTCTCCATGCTGGAGACAGTGACTTCGAAAAACTTATGAAAAAGTTACGAGATAGATTTCACGCTGGAAAGGTGGAAGAAAAGAATTTTAGATACATTGGCTTTCAAGTGCAGCAAGATGAAGATGTGATACAGTTGGACCATTCAGGTTATATTGCTAACATAAAGAATACTGTTCTGGATCCGAAAAGGGCTTTGGAGAAAAGTGAACTGTTGAATGATCTTGAGCAGACACTGTTTAGACAAATTATAGGTAAATTAAACTGGGCTGTACAAGGATCACGACCTGATATGGCATTTGAAATGATTGCGATGAGTACCAAATTGAAACAAGGAAAAGTAGAAGATTTGGTCAGAGTCATAAAGAAAACAAGTCGACTGAAAGACATTAAATCGTATATTACATTCCCTACAATGGACAAGACAAGATTGAAGTTGGTTATTTTCACAGATGCATCTCTTGGGAATATAAATGATGGAGTTGGCAGTACAGGTGCATTTATAGTTTGGCTGATGGATAGCTCAGGCAGATGTTGTCCCATAGACTGGAATGCACACAAAATCAAGCGAGTTGTAAGATCAACATTAGCTGCAGAAACACTGAGTCTTCAGGAAGGTCTTGAAGTTGGCTTTTATTTTCGGCATATGTTGGAGGAGATTTTGGGAATCCAAAAGGCAACTATCCAAATTCAAGCTTACGTAGATAACAAGAGCGTGATTGAGGCCATTTATTCAACAAGGATGGTTGATGACAAACGCCTTCGAGTAGATGTAGCTGCTATACAAGAAATGTTGAAATCCCGAGACCTTCATAAAATTCAATGGGTTCCAGGGCATCTCCAACTAGCTAATCCAATGACAAAACAAGGGGCCTCAGGATTTAATCTGCTGAAGGTTTTACAGTCAGGACAGATGCTAGCAGAATTTATTAACTAACAATAATTTATATTCATTTTTTACATATATGTATTGCTATATCATATTTTTATCAGAACAAAATTTGGACTTGCAACCAACAAATCATCCTAATCAATTACAAAAGAAAAGAAAGAAAATATAATCAATGTTAATATTGGCTATTCTAAATATAACTTTCTTTTATGACGTAATGAACGTCATGACATAACGTCGTTGACGTCATGGTTACAATCTTGTTTAGTTTCTACCTCTGTTGATTACGATGGATGAAAATAAACATTCCTGCAGCTATAATTGAGTAGTTATCATTTTAACAGCTTATGCTAGATATTTTCAAGCACTTTCCATTTAGATTTAATTTGATTTTGTTCTCCATCTGCATCTGGTACTCTCCCATGATACAGCTTCATATTTCAAACGTTTTCAAAAGAATTTTAAAACAGTTGAAGTGATTTACTGATTTTAATACAATGCCTTTTTCAAACTTTGAATGTGTAAAACTTCAAACTGTGAGTTTTGCAGATCCTTCATCAGGTGTAGAATTACATTATGTACGTGCACAGCAAATGTTATGACAAACATTGATTGCCTGCATTAGTTATGGTAAAAATCAAATGTTTTCATGAGATAGTTGACTATGTATTAACTTCATATGTGTTATCACTTGTGGAATATTATCCTGCATGCTATTCTACCTTTTATACAATTTGTGTAATAGCCTGTGTGCTACAGTGAAAATTACAGATAAATATGTTGACGGAGATTGACTTTCAAGGAAGACTTTTGGAATACCGTTCATCACAGCAAAAAAGTTCTTGTATTTTTGTATTAGTGACTAAATAAGCTTTAAAATGATGTATAATATGACATAGGATGGTTCAAGGTTTTCATTTTTCGTCCGACCTCCTTATCAAAGGAAATTGCTTCACTTAGTTGTAAATTTTGTACCATTTGTGGCTTTATTTCTTGTTTTATAAGAATCTTGTAAAACGCCGAGGCGTTGATGAAGATAAATGGGTGAGATAACGAACGACAACTCTGGATATATTGTTAATTCGTCAGTTGTTTAGTGCGACCCGTATGAAAGTAAGAGGAAGTTTTTTATTGTTTCTTTTTTCGCTTATTCTAGCTAAGTTACGGAGATATTGTGATTTTGTAATGATTACATTTGTACCGAAATAAATGTTACATCTTATGAATTGGTATGGTTTTAAATCTAATCGTCCAGAAATTTAATATCTTGATTTTGCTTGAAGTAGGAAATCGTTGAGTTTTGAAGGGGGGATTTCCCTAACTGGTGCACTCATTCAGTACTAGTATATGGTTGTATAAAATTGGCACACATGGGGACCAGTTGTAGATTCCCTGAAAATGAAATCATTGTGATGTTTGATACTCCTTGGATTCATGTGATTATTCTATGTGGAGTATTAACGGTAATATTTTGTATATATGGTCGAGTAACAGGTTTAACGTGGTATAACGAGTGTTCGTGGTATTTCAAGTAGGCTTCGTATCCGTTTGTAGCAATGCAAAGGCATTTTTTAAATTTTTTTTTCTTAAAAAGTCACATCTCTGTAAACCTCTTATCAGTATTAATAACTTAAAAAAAACTGCAGCTGAAAATATTGATGCATAAAAAAGTATTTATACTTAAGTGAATATTCATATTTTAATGCTCGGACTGCCCTTTTCTCAATATATAAGCCAAAAAGCAACCTGGTAAACAAAAATGCTTTGACATCATTTAAATCGTATGGATATATTCTGTTTTCATGCAGACACTTTCGGAAGATGAAAATAAACAGAAAATTCCTCATACCAAAGTCTTTCTTGATATTCTATGATCAGATAGTTCACTAAGTTTTCAAAGTCTGGTAGTCCAATTGTCTTACTTTTCAAAGAAATGTGTAAAAGGAAATGAATTATCTTTTAATCTTTTTGCTAGCATTCAAATAATTGCTAGAAGGTAAGAAAGAGGAGACTTAAATGTCTTTGCTTTATGTATAAAACATGGTAAGTTTCAAAGAAATGATAACAATACTTTAACCATTTGAAAGCTACCTGAATTTTAAGTTGTCAAAAACTTTATTGAACTTATTATTAATTTAGTTATGACTTTCTTTTTTCTTTTTTTTAGCAGATGAATTTTAATATTTCAACTGTAAACAGTAACAGTAACTAAACGTCAAACATAACATGTGCCAATATACAGAACAACCTGTCTTAAATGACTTATTGTCACTGGGGTTTAATGCCGTTTTTCAACAATTTTTCAGTTATATACGGTGACCGGTTCACCTAACCAGTTTTCCTGGACTGTATACTAACCAAGAAAAAGAAACCAATAAGAAAAACCAATGATGAATGAGTGACTAGCAGTAGCACAAAATTCATAATTTCATGAAAGTTGAAACTTTGATTGAATTTGAAACATTGGTATTTCTGTTAAATACATAAATGTATATTACATTTGCCAACAATGCTCCACAAACAGCCTATTATAAACTAATTTTGTTATTTTTTGTGACAGCGTAGTTCAGACACTTTAAATTGTTCAATATTTTTTTTTCAGGCAACGCTTTTAATTGTGTTTTGAATATTCAGTGGATAGTTCCTGGCCTAAGGGATTGTTTCAAATATATCAAGATAAGCATGAAACCAAAAAGTCATCGAGTGATAGCAGTAAATTGGTAGTAGCTTGAGGCGACCCACGAAAAAACAGTACAAACTTTTAATGTCTACACCGTTGACCTAGTTAACTTGAAACGCTCAAATGAATGTTTTGGGGGAATTTTGTTTTAAAAACATATCCCGGAACAACCATTATTCAAACAGTTAAGCATATTTTGGACAATGATACATTTCAAGAGATATGATGCTCAAAGTATATTCCTGCATATTGATGCACTTGTCAAACTTTACCAATTCTGTGGTTAATATTTTTAAGGAACTTGATAACACTTCGAAAAATGTAAGCATAAAGTGATGACCTACTTACCTTATTCCCAAGAAGATTTTAACCATTTTTCGAACAGCAGGTTAAACACCACTAAATTATTGTCCAAGGTATATCAGGGTACTAATGTTCATAAAACATTTAATAACAGCCTGGTCAACAAAAATTTAATTTTTTAGTACACTAACATCAACTGTTATGACATATTTACAATAAAAAGTATTTGTATATCTACTGCTCATGTGTACACACAGGGCTGTAGAAGGAGTCTCCTCTTCAAGAACCCTTATAGGGGTGCAAAATGATAAATGCACCCAACCATCACATCTTCCCCATTTTACTATCACAAGATAAGGGTACTTATCAAGATCTGCAGGTTGGTATCGCTTACAAATGATGCATTTTTCAGATTCGTCTATATCTGAATTCTCAGATTCAGAAGATTCTGTTGATACATATCTTGCGTGCTTCTTTGAATTTGATCTACCAGAAGTGTTTTGTTGTGGGACATTCTTTTTATTTTTAGAAGTGTTACTTCTTTTGGATGGATGGTTTGCTTTTGTTTTAGTAATTTGTTTGTTTATATGTTCTTTTATTTTCTCTGCAATGTGTCCTCAGTTATCGCCTTACCACCAACTACCTTACTCAATGTATTTCTATCTTTGGAGGTCTGAACATTTTCTAGAATTTTACTGCCCCTTTCGTGTAAGAAACATTCAGCAGACTTGGACTGGCTTGATGTTGCAGGGCCCCATTTTGGTTGTGCAGATGTTACATGAGCTGTTGAATGGTCAAATGCTGTTGATGGAGCAACTATGCTATCATTAATAACTGTTGAGTCAAAAGGATATATTCCACACCTTCTGAATGAGGACTGTATGTTGCTTGGTGTGTTTTGGCATAAATTTTACATGCGAGCTGACAAACCTCAAATCGTGTGATGACACATCCACCCGATTCACGCATATGTTGATGGCATGAAGAATTCTAAGCCATTTGAAAAGGGTCAAAACAGCTTGCATCAAGAGGCTGTAAAATGTGGCGGCAGTGGGGTGGTAAAACAAAGAGAATGGTTGTTTAGTTAAGCCCACTCTATCAAACCAAGAGAAACATGGCTTTTGTGTCAATCGTAAAGTATGTATGTTTCTGAGTCTCTAGTTGGTAGATAATTAAACAGATGTATCTTCATGTATGCTGAGAAAATTTCTGAATTAGACCATCCAGAAGAAGAGACAGTGCCATCAGCGCCTACAGAAGACCCTTCTAGTAGTCTTGGCAGTATTCTTTCCCCAGGGAATACAAAATAGGGTAGAACTTGCTGTCCAACACTATTACAACCAATTAGTGTTACACATTTGGATTTACCAGATGTTATGGCTTGGGTTTTGTTGAATGTACCTGCAACTAACTTTGGAAGCTTATGGTCAGTATTCAAACCATTTTCCTCTATTGAAAATTAGATGTGGTTTGTCATGAAGGTTGTATTTTGTCATTATGAAGAGAGGCTTAGTAAAATATCTGTCAACAGCTTGACGCGTTGCACTTTTGCAGACTTCTGGGAATTTTCACTTTAAGATCTGACCAGCGCCCGAGGAAGTTATAAAGCCAACAGTCTGTAAGGGTGTGGTCTTTGTCACTTATGCCAAGATGTATGGCAAAATCAGTTGTAAGGTTGTAAAGTTTCTGTTCTACTATATCTATACCCTACCTCTGCCATGGTTTTCAGGTGCTGAGCAAGTAAGGACTCTTGTTCCAAAGAAAACAGATTTTATTACATCTACATCAATTCTTCCTCTGTCTAAAAGGGTAATACCTTGATGCACCTCTGAATGACATTTTACATTCTCTGACATCATTGTATGCTTCTGAAACACTGTTCGAACTGTAGGACCTGTATGGACCCTTAGCTGTGGACTGAATCTATAAAAATTAATTCATTTGAAAAAAGTTTCATGCAGAAATCAGCTATTGTTTATAAGGACCCTTAAGTCAAATATGGTAAACATTTAGTGGTGCTTAACCTAACATTTCTTATTTCGTATATCTGAGACAGAGGTAAAAATTAAAGCTTTGCAGCCGATACTTTAAAAGTTTTATTTACTTGCTGGAAAAAATTGTAAACAGTACTTTCAACCAATTATTATTTTGTATTAATAGAATTTGGACAATTTACGTTGTTTCTTACCGGTTTTCTGATCATATCTGTCAGCGTGTCAAATTTGACGTTTCAGCGGGAGTAAAAGTCAAAACAGCGCGTGACTTAATGCAAATTAGTGCAGCATGACATCACCGCTCGTTGAATTAAGGAAGTGTTCGAATTTTGGTTGTGATCGAAAAATGGTTATTCCGGGATATACGATTTCCATAATAATGAATTTCTGTGATGATCATTTGCACAATATCCTGAAATAACGAAAACTTTGCATAAAATACGGCAATGTTTTGTTACTACCACGGAAACTTGTTACACCATCATATTTCATGGGTTATTAACTATGTTCTTGGTTCAATTGTCTTAGGTTTTAATGTTGTCTTGAGAAGAGAAAATGACAAAATTTGGCCCATATTTTTTCTGATTGACCCATTGAATTGAACTTGAAGAAGAGGGGTCTTCTTTCAAACCACTGGAAACCCTTAGTTGCAATCTTTACTCAGGTGAGTGAAGAAAGGTCATCATGATTCTCTGGTCTGTTTGTATCAAATTTATGGATTAAGAAAACCATCCAAGACAAGCACAGTGGATAGTACTAAACTAGTGCTCCTTGGTTACGAACCAGTCCAACATGTTCTTCTGGAAGCAACTATTTGGTTCCCTTCTATACCGGGAATATTTTAGCTTGTCTGTTTTTGAAGTGTGGTTGTCGCCGTTGTCGTGCAAAAACTTTAATGTAGCCCATTACTCAAACGCTTCAAAAGATATCAACACTTTGGATATTTGATTATCATGATAAGGCTAAGTTGCAAGACAAGGGACATTACTCTGAAAGCTATATTTTTGGAGTTATGCCCCAATTTAGTAAACTGGAAATTCATGAAATTGCATTAATTATAGCATTAATTATATTTCTTCTTCAGGAGGCTTCCCACCAGTGTCATCAGTAGGCAATATGGATCCATCAAAAGTTTCAAAAAGTCAGTTTATTGATTTGAAGTCCAGAAGTTCACTTGCACCGGACAATTTTGTAGATACTTTAAGTCAAAGGCCAAAGGTATCGGCAGTGTCTCCACATGCATCGCATAAGCCAACATTCGGCTTCATTAGTTCAAATAATAGAAAGAATCATGCAGAATGTTTGCCAAAGTCCAAAGCATTTATTGAAGAGCTTCCTCTGGAACCGATCGATGTGGATGATAATGTAATAAGTCTGAGAAACAGTTATTCTGAAGGGTACAGTATAAATTTTATAATTCTTAAGGACTGTATTATTATGCCCCCCCCCCCCCCGAAGAAGTGGGGGAATATTGCTTTGCACATGTTGGACGGTCGGTCCATCTGTAGACCAGAGCTTGTCCGATTAGTTAATAGTAAGGATGGGAACGAATATCAAAAGTGGTATTCGAATATTCGATTGAGACATTCGAATATATTTGAATATTCGTTTTTGGTCCATTCTTGTATCTGTCCGAATCGGTTGCATCCAAAAACAGGTACATTTTGTAGTTTTCATTCTGCGTTTGTATTCCTTTTTACGACTCTTACCTTTTATGTGTGTAATTAACAAACTGTATAATTTTAAAAGGTAAAACGTGCTAAATTGTTGTTGTTTTTACAAAGCTATCAGCCATGTTCAGATGTAGGTACAAACTATTGTCATCTTCCTATGTTATTCCTCTTACGTTCTTTAGTCATTAAATATACCCGAGTGCTACGTTATAAGAATTAAATGATTTATGATATTTCTTGGTTTAGTGAATACAGTTTCCTGGTACTTTCATATTATGTAAAATGGACAAGGTACAAAGAGGTACCATAATAATGAATGAAGAATGCGTACAAAAATACATAGAGGATGGCTAGAAACTCCATTTACACGCATCAATTAACATTGCATCAAACGTCGATTGAAATTATTACGAGTGTCGAACTTTCAACTTTAAAAAACTGCACATCTTATTAATTACTACAACAAATATAGGGGCCAAACATGAAGGTGCTAATTGATGAAAGCTGACTGACACCTCTGCCTACAATATATGCTCTAGTTAAGTGATATGTTTTGTACAGCTTCTGGATTTTGTGATTTTATTTTCGTTTTTCTTAGGCCAACTTTCTGTCTAAAAAAATAAAATTTTCAGACGAATATTTGCATTTGTTTTACATATTCGAAAATTCGGCCAAAAACCAAATATTCGAACATTCGGTTCCATCCCTAGTTATTAGAGATTGCTTGGGCACACAAATCATTAATTGATTTTATGGTCAGATGGTCAAAGTTCAAGGTTGCTGTGTCATTGACTACTAAAAGCTTGTCCGATCAGTAAGTAGAGAATATTTTGGCAATACGACCCACAGATTTGGTATGGAGGTTGGTTTTGTCTTGTAGATAATCCATATTGATTTTGTAGTCAGTTGGTCAAAGTTCAAGGTCACCATGTTCTTGATCACTAATGGCTTGTCCGATCAATACCTAGAGAACGATTTGGCCTACAACCCACAGAATTTCTGTGGAGGTTGGCTGTGGTCCATAGATGACCCCTATTGATTTTGTGGTCAGTTGGTCAAAGTTCAAAGTCGCTATATCCTTGACCACTAAAAGACTGTCTGATCAATAACTAGAGAACGCTTTGGCCTAGAACCCACAAAATCGGTGGGTAGGTTGGCTGTGGCCAGTAGATGACCCCTATTTATTTTGAGGTCAGTTGGACAAGGTCACCTTAGGGATCATACATGTTTCACAAACATCTCTTGTTTTATTATCATTTTATTTAATGATCATGATATAAAGTTCTTAGGTTGTTGAAAGAATATTGAGTTTCTCATGTTTGAAATTAGCCACTCGCAAATTATTATCAGAATACAAATTTTGGACTAATTTACAGAAAGAAATAGTAATCAGTGTAATAATGATGTCAATAGTACAATGTGAACACATAGTTTAAGTTAAGGTGCTCATGAAGTTAATGCTTTAACTGGTTTGCCTAAGATTATCTGCTATCATATTAATTTACAAAAAACTACACCTGTTTTACATAATTTTTCTCTAGTCTAATCCATGTTTCAGCCATGTCATACTCTGTGTTTCTTAAAAAATTGGAATTTCAGAACAAAATAGAAAATATTACCTTGACCACAAGTACAGTTCGGCTGTATTTAAGAAATATTTTAGTTTAATGTTAGTCACCATGTTTTCAACAAGAATGAAAATCCTAGATATTAGATTAATCTGTTGGTTTCCATTTCATTGACTTATTGTGGCTAAACTTAGGATATAATAAGATTCTATGGAGACTTAGCTCTGGATGGTTTTTTAGGATTTTGGGTTTAAAGTCACTATTACTAGAAATCGATTTCTGCTTAATTAGCTGATGAAAATATGTAGGTGTTATTACTGTACGTCTTGTTTTTAATTCTAAATTGCCATCATAATCATTTTAGGGAAGTGAAGTGCACTACCAAAGATGCCTTGAGAAATATGATGCAGAAGTTGTCGAGAATTACAGTTAAAGACACTGGCTGTATTATAAACGAGGTTTGTTAATTTAACAGACCATCAATCCTTACTGAGCTACTGGTTTTGGAGTCTTGTAATCTTGCCTTGTGGACATTTTGTAATATTTCAACTACACAGGAAAAAGATAACCAGATGCTTAGGCTACCTTCTTAAAATTTATTTCCTGAAAGTTTTTGGAATTATTATATTTTCCCCTGAAAATTTTCTTTCTGCAGACATGTGACCCAGAATGCTCCCAATACACACAGAACATACACTTTGTTTCAAGGAAAGTTTTAGGTGATGGATCATTTGGTATGGTAGACTTGTGTTATGATTCAAAGACAGAAAAACCATTTATCAGAAAACGGGTGAGGACTTTATGTTGTTAATTATCAATGTGTATTGTTTGAATAAGATATCTTGAGTAAAATATCAAGTTATATAAGACAATAAGTCACCGATTTATGCTCATGTTTTTCATTAATTTAAGGATTTTTTGTCGTCAATGCAGTGTATATGCAAGGATTGCTTGTAATTGTTTTGTAAAAGAATTGATTTGGAATATGAATTTTAAGTTATACACTTGTGCTCAAAAATCACTTATCTTGTTTTTAACAGACTTGAACTTAATGCTTTCTTTCTTGTTGGAAATGCATATTATTATGCTACTAATTTCCCATCAATAGATGTGGTTGTATGTATAAATGTTGTTTATTTTAGGGTAATTGAAAAGTTTGTGTAAGAGACAGGTCTCAGAAAACCGTGATGGATGATAAAATGTTGGTTGCATAGTTGTGTGAATTCTTTATGTATATGTGCTTGATTTTGTTATTTCAGATGCAGAAAAGTGATCTGAGAGCAAGTGAAGTCATTGCTCCAACCACTTTTGATCATCCTAACATCACTGAAGTGTATGGCTTAGTCCTGAGGGAATGTTCTTTCAACTGTAAACAGCCAATGATGGAACTCTATCTTGAATATGGAGGTACATCCAAGATTTTAATTCTGCCCCCTTTTCCTTCCTTCACTGTACAATTGATTTTGTCTTAATTGCTTACTTATTTTCAGACTGCCTGAAGAGCTTATTTTATGAGCCTTATATGCTGTGATATATAAAAGTAACAAAGCCAGATTTTTAACCAGGTTTTCCTTCGGAAAAATCCTGGTTATTGAATTGGAGAATGTCAGTGGGTGGGGGGATGTCCACAATTTGTTCAGCGCACATCTCCTACATTTCCTGAGGGGTTTCAATGAAACTTTAGCACAATTTACGTCACCTAGTACTCCATGGTATATTGTCGGGTTTTGTGATTTGAACATTTTCTGCAGAATTATGGCCCTTAGTTTATTTTGTGCACATGTAATATTCTGTGTTCAACTTCTCATGAAAACCTGTTTTGTGACAGTTCATGTCACCTTGTTTACCTTTCTTTGTCTACCTCGTCTCTGACATTCTCTTCAGCTGAGTGGGGTTAAAATTCCCCCACCTGTTGCACTATAGAGGGGTAACCCCCCCCCCCCATTGTGCTTGCCCGTTTGTCGTGGGATGCCACCCGTGTCGCCTGATTATGTCAGCCATGTTTTTGCAGGAGTATGTGCGTTACGATAGCTGGTGCTACTGCGTAAATCTGGAGTCATTTCGTTTTGCCTAACCAGTGTGTAGGTGGATGCTCCGTCGTCCATCGTCTGGCGTCAACAATGGTCTTCTCCTCAGAAACTACTGGTCGGATTTACTTTAAATTTGCTGTGCAGAAGCGTTTTGACGTTCTAACTGCAATTTGTTCATATTGTTCTGGTTGACCGCTTTTTGGGGTCACTAGAGCTAAAAATAGAAAAACCTTTAATTATCTTCTTCTCATGAACTGATGGATGGATCATCACCAAACTTGGTCTGTAGCATCCTTATATGGATTTTTATCAGATTTGCTCAAAAAGATTTGGTCGGCTCCTTTTAGGGGCCGCTAGAGCTAAAAATAGAAAAATCCTTAATTGTCTTCTTCTCATGAACCAATGGATGGATCATCACCAAACTTGGTCTGTAGCATCCTTAGATGGTCCCTTTTCAAGTTTGCTCAAATAGATTTGGTCGGCTCCTTTTAGGGGCCGCTAGGACTAAAAATAGAAATACCTTAAAATGACCTTTTCTCATGTTTCTATGAATGGATTATTACCAAACTTGGTTTTTAGCATCTGTAGATAGTGTTCTATCAGATTTGCTCAAATAAAAATGGTTGGCCCCAATTAGCGGCCGCTAGAGCTAAACATAGAAATACCTTAAAATGACTTCTTTTCATGAACCAGTGGTTGGATCATCACCAAATTTGGTCTGTGGCATCCTTCAGTCATCACGAATATTCTTTTGTAGTATCCTTTGATGGTCCTTTATCAAGTTTATTATTGGTCCCCATTATTTGCCCACAAGTGTACCTTGATTACCTTTTTAGTAACAAGTTAATTAATATTTATTCTGGTGAGCGATGCAGGGCCATCATGGCCCTCTAGTTGTTATTCTGATCTTTTATAGAGCCTGATTTATTGTAGTCTTTGATTAAAGTTCACATCATTTCATCAATATTTTCAGGTGATTCTTTGACCAAGCTTTATCGTGATGGGAAGAGATTTGAACACACACAAATAAGAAGTCTCACGAAACAAGGCCTTGATGCACTTAAGCACATGGATCTCTACAACATTATTCATCTGGATATAAAGCGTAAATATCTTAATTATCATTATCACTAAATAAAATGTATTACTCATTAACTATAATTAATGTCTTTAACCCATCTGTTAAGAAAAATTATATTGAACTAACACTGCTGCTTGATTGTTGTCGTTGTTTGTTAGATTAGATAATTTTGAATCTTCACATCTTTGTACAGACCATACATCTTGATATGAAGTACCCAAATGTTGCTTTCAGATTGTTAGGACTATAATGTTCTCTATCCTGCGTTATAGAAGTAAGTACATGGAGTAAGATTTCTGTTTTGGTAGCGCTTAGTGAACTTAAAATCTTATGCTGTGTTCAGACACTATTAAGATGATTGTTACTAAATGATTCTGTTTATTGCAGCTGATAATATTTGTATACTAGAAAAAGATGGCTCTCAACAATTGAAGATTACTGACTTTGGATCATCAAGGCTTCCCAATGATCGTCTTGAATTTGTTGGTGTGACACCTGAGTATATGGCTCCTGAAATGTGCCAGCTTTATCTACAAAGACAGTAAGTATTTTTATGTGTCTCACTAATATTTAGAATAATTTAATTGATTAGTTTGAGAGTCTACATAACTTTATCCTGCAAACTCAGACTCTGTTTCAGGCCATTCAAATGAATATCATGTTAATAAAATGAATAATTTCAAGTACATTAGAATAAGACAATTATCAACATCATATCTGTTTAAATTTCAGGGCATTTGGTTTCGACTGGGGCCTTACGGAGAATGATATAACAGGAAAGGTGGATATGTTTGCCTTTGCTCTTGTTGTGATGTTCATGTATAAGGGCTATCATATTCTTGTTAGGATTTTTAATAATGGTAATGGAACTTATAAGAATCTGGATGCCAACAAAAGATGGTCGCTCGAATTTAATATGATGGTACAGGTATGTTGAGTTGGTTTTTGACCTGTTTATATTGTGTTAGTGAACTGAATTTTAGTTACATGTGATGATCAGTTGGCCTTACCAGTGTATTTGGAGTATTTAAATCCTGATGCTTGGTAACCATTTAACATATTGATTTGCGAATTGGAGATGGGAGATTAATTCTTGTAAAATTGTAATCAAGAAACACTTTTTTCCCCTTAGTTTTGAGACAGCCAGTAAGTAGTCCAATTGAAATTAACAAATTGAGCCTACCATTTTAATTATTATTACAGAATGTACTTAATGTAGCGTAAGTGTCTACAAACGCAAAAAATGGCGAAAATGACATTTTAAGTTATTAACAATAATTAAATATCATACTATCATACCATGCAACAAAAAAATCGATCCGAATATGCAAAAATAGTGTTTTATCGCGATAAAAACTGCACCCCCATATCGACTCCACTTTATCAGCGAGAACGATCTAGGAGGCAGCGCTGTAAGGTATCGCTGGTATCGCTTGCCGTATGTTAACAATAAGTATTTAAAATTCGACAGATTATCAACATCAAGCGGATTAAAATGGGAAATAAGAAAAATAAGGCTAAGCAAGGTGTTAGAGTGTTCTCAAAAAGTGAAAAATGTAGTTAGAAATCTCTTTCTTGCAGAAGTTGGTTTACAAACGCTAATGATACTAAACTTCATAAATCTATATCCAGTAAAACCTTGACCATAGTGAGGTGACATATTGTGAAAATGGAAACTTTATGGTGGAAAATTACGTAATAAATATATAACTGCAACAATCATTTGATGTGCAAGAAACATGTGAATTCATTAACACTTTGGTCGATTGGGCCACTAGCATCTAATGTACTTTTAATATAAAATATATGATGAAATAACTGATCCGGAACGGTGGTCTTATTAAAGTGTGATATCGATATCATACTCAAACGCCTTGCTAATTATGCTATCAATATGGGTCAATTTAGACCTTATATATGTCGCATCACACATTCCTGTATGTTTTTGCGGGAGATATAATAAACAGCAATATGGTATGCAGACACTTCACGCACCTTTCAGTAAAACGCACACAATAAGAAAACGAGCTGTCAAAGATTGTTACCCCGTTAATGTTATGACGTACCATTTTTACAAGTTCAATTAAATTTATATATTCCAGAGTCAGTTAGGTTTCAAATACAATTAAACCCGAGTTATAAAACTACAATATATTTAAATTGCCATTAAAGTAATTCAGGGAGACTGGGTCAAGGAAATTATTATTTTTGCTATTTCATTGATGTAATCAATAAAATAAAGTTATTTCAATGCGAACTTTTATTAAGCAACTCTGTACATTTTGGTAAAATATTGAAAGCCATCAAACAAACAATAAGGTGAAAAACAGTAACGTCTTATGGACATTGGACGTGCATGTTTTTCGAGAATCTTATTCTATTCTGTTATATATCCAATTACTTTTATATATTAGTATGTTTTTAAATGATTACATTAGCAGACATAAAACATAAACACTTTTCTACAAATCAGTCACATCTTAAGTTCTTATTTTTACACCAATGCATGGCTACCTTTCATTTAACTTATATAGCGGTTTCCACAGCCATCTTCAACTCGATTTCCCTATCAGCCGTTTTCCCCGTTGAAACCTCTCGGATGACGAGAAATCTGATGTACTGTGTATTGCATCGGTACGATATGATACTATTTTGACAAATAATTTGTAATTAAGCCCTTTAGAGCCATCTAAAATTAAGAGTCTTATTCCTTGTTGATTTTTGCTAATTTCCAATTTAATTATCAAAGTTTCACATAAATTGTGTTTTATAAATGTTAGAGTTGTACAGTGTGATAACAGGGCATCTATGTATTTATGTCAGCACTGGTATTGTAAACATTTTAACTTGTTGTTGCTGATCATTTTGATATCCTCATTACTTTGTTATACCCCCACTCTACAAAGGTTGTCCGTCTGCTTGTCTGTACGTCTTTTGACAAAATCCTGCATGCGCTTCTTCTCCGAAACGGCTTGTTGGATTTTTTAAAACTTCACCAGCACATTAGGCATTAAGTCTACATATTGTAAAATAATTTTATTCAGGTTCATTTTCATGGAGTTGTACCCCATTTTTATGTTTATAGACAAAATCTTTTATGCGCTTTATTCTCCTAAATGACTTGTTGCAATTTTATTGAACTTTACCAACACATTAGGCATTCAGTCTAGTTGCACACATTGTAAAAAATATTTAGATTTATATTCACATCTGATGGTTGTTAACACTGTAGAGGTCACACTTTGAATGATTCTTCATCAGAGTGTTCGTCTTAATGACATCTTGGACAATTTCAGATGGGTCATCTGGGGTCAAGAATTAGATCACCAAGTCGTGTCAAATGAAAACCTTGTTAACACTCCAGAGGTCCCAGTTTTGATTGGATCTTTGCAAAACCTTGTCTGAATGTTTGTCTTAATGATATCTTGGACAGGTTATCTGGGGTCACAAACTAGGTCACTAGGTCAAATCTCCTGAAAATCTTGTAGACACTCCAGAAGTTACAGTGTCAGAATGTTCGTATTAATGATATTGTGAACAGGTTTGAACATGGGTCAACTCAGGTTAAAAAACTAGGTCACCGGGTCAAATCATAAGAAAACTGTAAAAGTTGTACCCTTCGCTCGGGTGAGCAAAAAAGGGCCATCATGTTTATTTTACTGTAGACAAAATTTTGTGTGTGCTTCTCCTAAATGGCTTGTTAGATGTTTATAAAACTTTACCAACACATTAGTTATGTCCCTTTTTATTTGTCTAAAATCTTGCGTGCACCTCTTCTCCGAAACAGCTTTTTAGATTGTTATATTATAGTACATTAGGCATTAGGTCTCCTTGCGCATATTGTAAAAAGATTATTCGGATTTATTCTCACGTAGTAATGTCCCCTTTTTTATTTGTCTGTAGACAAAATGCTGTGTACGTCTCTTCTCCTAAATGGCTTGTTCTAAGTTATCAGGATTTTGAAAAAGGACTCTGGGGGGATTTAATCACCTTCAGTGATAGTTCTAGTTTATTATTTGTCTATAGACAAAATTTCATTTTCGATGTTTATAAAACTTTACCAGCACATTAGGTATCAGGTTTACTTGTGCATTTTGTAAAAAGATATTCGAACTTTTTTCACAAAGTTATGCCCCCTTTTTATTTGTCTAGAGACGAATTCCCTAAATGCCATGTTGGGTTTTTATAAAACTTTACCTACACATTAAGCTTAGCTCTCCTTTCACATATTGTACAAAAGTTATTCAGATTTATTCTCACGGAGTTATGGTCCTGCTTTATTATTTGTCTGTTGACAAAATCTTGTGTGTGCCACTTCTCACAAATGGCTTGTCTTAAGTTATTAAGTTTTACAAAAAGGGCTCTGCGGGGTATTTTATGACCTTCAGTGATACTTCTAGTTATTTATAGATACTTATAATATTCAAGGTCCTGATTGAACCTTTTTAAGTCTGTTCTCTGTTCTTTAATTTCAGATGGCTAAAGATTCAGATGAGGATTTCTTCATTCAGAAATTGATTCCAGATGAGTGTAGTGTAGATATGAGAGATCTGTTGATTGAAATGACACAACATAAGCATAAATCTAGAGTGAGCGCACGTCGGGCTTTTGAGCAGATAGAAGGTTTGCGGAATAATTAATATATAGTCAAATATGTCTACAGTAACTTTTGAGAGAGAGTAAAAAGTCCTCTTTATTTGTGTTTGTCTTTATTTAGAGGTTGAAATTAAGTGTATTCATCAGTTTTTGAAATTGAGACCAGTGGTCTTTTCAGCCTGGTGATCTCTGTTCACAGGTGTCATTAGTAAAGGCAGAGCTTGACCCTTGAAATCAGTGAAATAAAGCTTTTTACTCTTGAGAATTTGTACCAAAGGATCAAATTTACGGTAAAATCAGAAGGAAAGTTTGTTGTCTCATCGAATTATCATCAGCCAAGGGTCACTTTTGACCTTCAACTTTTGATGTCTAGTGAAAACACTGACAAGTTTGACTGTGCAAATTTTAGGCTTTTGTTTTGAAAGCTTTGTCATAGTTTATTATGGTTTTCATCATCTTCACTTTCAGAAAAATAACTTCTTTGCATTCTGCTCAGTAATTTGAAATTTCCTGGACTAAATTGACATTGGACTTACCTTACACTGCTGTGATGTGATACAATATGATATATATGTATAAACCTTAATACAAATTTTATATCTTTGTCCTGTTGCAGTAATCTTATCTAGAGCCTTACATTGCTCTAAATTGTCAACTGAAGTTAATAATGTTGTTCTGGCATATAATGTGGACTATGATAGTTTTATTCCTGGCCTAATCAATTTTAGTTGATGGAGATCTTGAATGACCCAGTTTAATTGAAGACTGTAATACAGTAATATTTGCTTGCTATTTTCTGTTATTTGGGAATATTTTAATCTTTTTGAACATCCATGAATATACAAGCTGAACATATGTACACTATTTTTTTCTGACATGCATTTAGAACACTAGTGCTTAGTATTGTTCTTACCAGTAATTACTCTTTTGATTTTAGCCATTGAAAAGAGGTCGAAAGTAATTGCAGAAAGGAAGTCTACACAAGATATGCAGAAACAGAAAGTTATTCCACAAAATATGCCATTAATTCCTGAACAAGTTTGTGTTGGTATACCTGGTATGTTCTTTTTTAGTTTATTGTAAATGCTATGAAATAATCTGATACACATTAAATGAAAAGCAAATTATGAGGATATCCTGGTCTAATTTGACTGTTAATTATCAGCTTAACTGTTAGCTGGTTCTGTTAATTTTCAGTAATTTTTCAAAGCTGTGTCTCATAACTATCAATTGAATTCTTAAGCCACCAGACATTGATGAATTTTTCATTCGCCAATTTTTTTTCTGGATGTCCTAAGAGTTATCTTGGTTCCTAATTCTTTTTTAAGCTGTCAACATGTTATAATTTATTTTTCTTATTAAAATTATTTGTTTTATTCTGGAGTCTTCCTTATTATTTTACATGTGAGTTTGTTGAAGCGTTCTGTGTTGAAATTCGAACTTTTTGTATTGATAACATATATCATAACTAGTCTCTGTTGTAGACATGTGATTTTGGCATTTGTGGTATTCAAATTTTCAGGGTAGTTTAATTTAAAAAAAATCAAATTTCAGTTGCTGTAGGGGATTCTATTGAGAGACCTGTTAGTAACCATACTATAAGCCTGTTGAGACAGAAACTTCAACCCTATAAAAAGGATGGACACAAGGGTAAAGTGCCAAAACATTTGGCACCAAAGTCACCACAGATGGAGATGCAAAACCTGAGACGAGATATTACCGGCAAGAAATTACAGATGCCTACTTCTTCATTCTCTGCATTTGGGGGACTGTCGCTGGAGCAAACTCTGAAAGAAGAACAGACTGCTCAAAGAATTTCAGGCGTAAGAGATCTCAATTTTTCAATTATCCAATTTTCAAAATAAGCGTAGATGATGATTTTAATAGTTTGTTCTTTTTATTATATAATTATACATCACAAAGTGTTTTTGCGTAGTCCTTAATGCTTTTATTAAGTGTGTTCAGATATCATATGCTTTATTTATTTAGATGATGTTTTTGTCATTTCAGACAACAGAAAGGAATGCACCCCTCGCTCAACCATCAATGGATATTCCACAAGAGCCATTTTTTGACATATGGGGCCAGAAGGGGGTTGTTCATGATGTATTCCAGAAAGGAAACAATTTCATGCATTCAAGAGGTTTTGGGAGTACTTTGGTTGAAGAAAGTCACCACAATGTTTCCAACAACACAAATAATGTGTCTCTACAGGGAAGAAATCCACTTGTACAAACCCCTGGTACAGGACAGCAGAATATTTCCATAACTCCTGTACGTATAAGTTTGCTATGTCATGCTTGATAGGATTTCAGTATCTGTGTACAACATTTGTTGTTTTATATTCTCTTATGATGCACATTCTGTAACGATTCGGGCATTTCTGCTTAGTATGATTTTAGTGAAATAATAACTAGCCTGTGATGAATATTTTTGTTACCTTTAGGAGGAAGAACTTATAGTCTGTAACATCTTACACATGTATATATACATTGTGCTACATTTAACACTGCTGAAAAAAGTATTTCATATGAAATGGACTTATTTTCTATCGGAATCTTTTCTTATGGCATTTCTGGTCATTTTCTAGGAAAATCTAATGAAATTGCTAATAAAGGCACAGCAAATGAATATCAGAAAGGAAACAGAAGTACAGCCTCCCGTGATTACACAGAAGTCCCAGTCTCAGGTTCCAATGGAAGAAAGTGGCACTGCATCAGGAAATCTCCCAAATCTTGCAGATTTTTTTATGGATTAATGTGTTATTCGTTAAAATAATAGTATGAAGAACATTTTGTTGACAGAAAATGAGTACAACAGTACTAATTTTTGTTGAAACTAATGATACAAGTTGATAATTGATATTTTTTAATTCAATCTTGTGAAAAAGATTTGTTCAATTTTAGTATTAGTTTTTCCATATTGTCATCATATTTTATTTTGATTTAATTGTTAATTGCTAAATAATACCATAAAAATAAGACCATCATCTGAGAAAAAGACTACTAGTAATTAGTCCACATCAATTAATATAACTGAGCAATCTTAGTTTGTTTCAAGTATAATTGCCATCAAGTCTCTTCTCCACAGGGGGCTAGCACGTTGAAGGGATGGAGTATAACGGTGTATTAGGCCTAAAATGGCCACATTGACCAAAAACATGTATATCATGTATATACATATACAAGGGTTACAACTTCCGAAATGACAGTTTCTGCACCAAGTTTGTTTAAAACTAGGTAACTTTTTAAGGAATCGCTCAAATTTCTAATAACTGGTGTCTACAGATAGCTAATACCTTATACTACAACTAACCAGTAAGCACTTTGTCCAATTCAAAACAATGAAGCAGATATTTAATCTTTTTCCACCGAAAAATCGTCAATTTCGTTTAGTCGAACGCGACCTCGCAACACCAAATTGATCAGAATTACCATACTAAATATACCTTAAAACAACAGGTAGAGGAATGACAACGCGTGCTAACTATAAATATCTCTAAAATACACTGATCCGGCACAAAAGAATAATCTAGGAATGTTCTACTCACGTAAAATTAACAAAAACGTCGACTCCGTCATAGATTTCCACCTCGCTACGCCATTATGATTCAGCCAATGAAACGTCCGCGTAAAAACAAATTACGGGGCAAAGGGCACCACATCGTAATATTTGAAGTTTCAATCATGCGACGATTTTTGTGAATGGAACGTTTCTGGATTGTATTTTTGCGCTGAATCAGTGTATTTTAGTAATATTTATAGTAAGCATGCGTTGTCATTACTGTACCTGTTGTTTTAAGGTGTATTTAGTATAGTAATTCTGATCAATTTGGTGTTGCGAGGTCGCGTTCGACTAAACGAAATTGACGATTTTTCGAAGGAAAAAGTTGAAATACCTGCTTCATCGTTTTGAATTGGACGAAATGTTTATTGGTTATGTGTAGAATAATGTATTAGTTATATGTAGACATCAGTTATCAAAAATTTGAGCAATTTCTTGAAAAGTTACGAGGCATTAAACAAACTTGGTACAGAAGCTGTCATTTCGGAAGTTGTAACCCTTGTATATGTACATATGTAATGTAAGTATTTTTGGTCCGTGTGGCCATTTTAAGCCTAATACACCATTATACACCATCCCTTCAACGTGCTAGCTCCCTGTGCTCTTCTTATGGTTCAGAAGTCCACAATCTAAAATAATTTTATTTTGCTTATTCAGGTTCAGCAAAAAAATAATGCATATAGCATTTGATGAGACATACTTACTCGTTCTAAAGAATATTATAAGCTTTTATTATATAATAAATGAGAAGTTTGATAATGAAGATGGACACTTTTCTTTTTGTTCTAATTGTGTAAGTGGATTGTGATATCCTTTGTATGCATGATTACCTGTCATAATTCTCTCATGGTGTCATTCTATCTTTCGTACACTCTTTCATATGTTTTCAGTATTTTTGGCATGAATTGTGTCTGATATTTTCACCAATAGATAACATGTTTTTACCATAGAAATATGTTTACTGATATGTATTTGTCTATGCCATCTTTTCACGATTATAACATCAACGAAACTCCCTACACCCCCTGTTCCTTGTTGATTTTTTTTGGAAATAATATTAATAGAGAGTAAAATTATTATGTACATGTTTGAACATTATAACATATTTTGTGATATGAGGTCGCAACACTCTTTATGGTTTATCAACTTTTTGGAAGGGAGGAAGTATGAAGTAATTTGCATGTGTGAGTCATGTTTCTTTTCTAAATGTTGTCAATACTTAATTAAGCTTTGAATTGTAACATTTATTTGTTTGAAACTTACTTCTTCATCATTTTAATCCCTTCTGCAAAACTTTGTATTGTAAAATTTTGTTATTACAACAACTTTGGACCAAATGGATCGATCTTAATATTAAAGTGGTCTCATTAATTTGAAATATGGAGGACATATTGAAAACCAATCTGAAAATCGGTGCTCGTTATAATGAGGTGGTTCCTTGGTGAGGATTTACTTTACATATACAGGTAATATTGTTACATTCATTTTATTCTCAATACAAATATCTTGCAAGATTAACAATGAATTGAAAAAAATACTGATATGTGTACATCGATTTTTAATGAAATTTTAATGCAAGTTTTTTGCAGTAAATATTTTTTACGTTGGCTTTGTGTTAAACTAAATTCCTTTATATACATACTATACTTTGATATGTTCATGCTATACTTGTGATAATTTCATGAATAAATGATGGTGTAGTTTAATTGTTGTTTTTCCTGTTTCAACATTGATACATGATGGTGTACGTTGTGTTTCACTGTACAAATAATGCTGTGTTTGATATTATCATTATCAAATTGTTCACATTAAGTGCATGATCATACCTGAGTAATTACTGAGAATCACTCTTAATACACAGTGGAAATTAGTTAAACTAAGTATTCAAACTCAATCAGCATCATGCCAAGAAGTGTTCCCTATTCAATTTTTACCTCACCAAAACCGAAGGTTCAGGATGAACTGTTAGGATGGGTAGGTGAATGCTCCGTCATCTGGCGTCAACAATGGTCTTCTCATCAGAAACTACCACTCGGCTTTACTTCAAATTTGCTGTGTAGAAGCCTTTTGACGTTCTAATTGCAATTTGCTCATATTATACCAGTTGGCCCCTTTTAGGTGTCACTAGAGCTAAAAATAGAAAAACGTTTAATCATCTTTGCATGAACCAATGGATAGATCATCACCAAACTTGGTCAGTGGCATCCTTAGATAGTCTTCTCTCAAGTTTGCTCAAATAAATTTGGTCGGCCCCTTTAGAGGCCACTAGAGCTAAAAATAGAATTACCTTAAAATGACTTTTTTCAAGAACCAGTGGTTGGATCATCACCAAATTTGGTTTGTTGCATCCTTCAGTCATCACGAATATTCCTTTGCAGTATCTTCATGTGTATATCTTTACATTCAGGCTTTTGTGTTTGCGGTTTTTGTCCCGTGATCAGTTAAATCCACTGATTTTATTCTTTATTGTAAAACAAAGATTCGTGTTGGCAAGTTCACATTTAAGTTTGTCTATCCATTCCTTAAAGTGTACAATAATTAATCAAACTCAATAATCATGTTTCAATAATAAAGCAATTGGAGTTGAATATTTCAAAACACAATAAATGTAGGATTCTTTCATACCAGTAAATCATTTAAATATTTGATTTCTATGTTTCTTGTATAAGAATGTCCAGTATCTGATGGTCAAGTAGAATTTAATATTCTGAAAGATCAATGATGTTCTAAATTTGCTGCTGAGCAATTGGATTCTTGTAGTTACAACAATGTTGTTACTTATTAAACAAAAGTATTAACAACCGATCCTGGTAATGTTAAATGTTTGTATTGTTCAACAATGGCACATTTTCAGCTTGAAAAGTATGATTTGTGTTTTTGATGTGTAGATGGCTTAAAATGTGAGCTAAACAGTAAATCGTTTCAAGACGTAATGAGAAAAGTAGCAGAGACAAACAAATGCAAAACTAAAAATTGTTTTGACATACTCCTTTTGAACATTTATTGCAGAATCGTTGCATTTGCTTTAAGCTGTATGGTAACACAAGAAAACGTCATGGTGAAAACTTGTTGAATATTAAAAGATAAGGTCTAAGTTGTGTTACAATTTGGAATGAAAATTTATCACTTTTAAGAAACCTAGTGTTAGTATCCTTCAGAATACTTTATTACAACATGAGATGCACATAATGTATGGACAACAAAAAAGATATTTGCCTGACCATCAAGCTCCTGTTAAGTACTTTATTCATGTATCATTTGATTAATTCTTTTTGCATTCAGATAACAACATTTAAATGGTCACTCAATGTCTTAGATTTCTTTTTTACTCATCATTGAACCATGTTAGAAAGATGTATCATTACGCAATAGCCTTATGTCAATATAGACCATCTATAGAAATAATAAAGGTTTAGGTCGGGAAAATATGTTAATTATCCCCCTTGGAAGAAATTGGGTATATTGCTTTGTAATATTATCGGTCGACCCTTATGTCGGCCCATCCGTCCGTCCGTAGACCAGAGCTTGTCTGATCAATTACCAGAGAACGCTTTGGCCCACGACCCACATATTTGGAATTGCTTCGTATGGCCTGATTCAAATCAATGGCGTATTTAATGGCCTGAAACACTCAGATGTTACAAATAGTATCTGTCGTACGCTTAGTGAAGTACTAGTATTCATCTACAAATGTAATATATTACGCACATATTGTAAGTATTGCCCCATTGATTATATTTTGACATTGTATATTTCATCGAAACAAGTATTTAGATTTCCCAATATAAGACATCCATATTTATAAGGCATATAAATTTATATCAAATTACTACAATACTTTTCTTTAATCTTGATTATTATTACATGTATTAACAAGAATAATTGTTTTCAGTAAACCATGATTCCTTCCAATTTTAAGTTTACAGACATACACAAAGATAAAACTAATAAACCTTGTATTAGCAATGCAATTAAATGAACCACTTTCAGGAGATGTCAAAAGGTATCCCGATGTTTTCAATGGCCTAGGTCAACTCCCAGGTGAGTGATATTTACATCTAGAATAATGCCACACCCACTTTTCACCCCAAGGAAGCTTCCAATTGCAATACTAGATGAACTCAAAGCTGAATTTGACTGCATGGATGCTCCAAAGACATTTCAAAAGACACAGAGCCTACTGACGTGATTAATAGTATAGTCACTGTTGAATAGTATGATTGCAGTAAAGAATATGTCTAAATCCCAAGGAAATTTACAAATAATTGCATTAATTGTCCGCACTATTCGAACAGACCCATGATGAGAATTTTCTAGACCTACTAGATTACTTATCTATCTGATTAATAGGAAAAACATCATACCTCGCCACATTTAACAGTCCATACGAGAGATACTGATTTTTAAGATACAATTTGGTCTTAAAAAAGCAAATGATCTATTCCAACAGAAAACATTTGCGATGTTTATTTTTGGCAAAGATCATGCCTCGCATGATAAAAATTTAGAAGGACTTACGCTTAGATGCGAGGATAAGGATATACACCTAAACGCAGACAAAACGGAAGACGGTAAAATAGATGTATACACCAATTCAAATGAACAATTATCTATCAAGTGAAAAATACGAACCAGCATTTAAAAAAATTGTACCGGGTTGTATTCTGTGCCAATTTCTTTCATTTTAGATAAGTGTTTGATTGGTTCTAAATCATTCTGAATACAATTTTACTATTACAGGTCTGATACTTATGCCTGTAAATATTATTTATAAGTGTTGCTCGTAAAAATGTTTAAGTACAAACAAATAATTAATGCATTCAATAATTTATCTGCGCAATTAATAGTAAATGAATAAATAAATAATAAACCGTTCATATAAATACCAAACCCAACTATTTGCACGTATAGTTTCAAATCGGTTAAAATTGATTCTTAAAATGTACCAATTGCAAGGATATGCTCTATTACAGGTCAACTGATTTTCTTCTTAAATCAGACCTTTGGTGCCCCAAAGCCAAAGATTTACTTAATAAAGTTGTTATCAACTGACTGTAACCGATAAGCAGTAGCTACATGTATTTGGTTTGCACATGACACTTGTACACCGTTTGTTTTGCGATTTTCGTTACCATTAATTTATATGGTTTTAATATTAGCATAGCAACAAAGTCAAACAACAAAAGCAAATGACCACATTGTAGTTCAGATATTTCTGGTATAACTTGTGCTGCAAGTCATTTTATATAGTTCTTTGTGTAAACCCTTAATAGGTCATTTTGACTCTCATGTTTGTTCATAACATGCTTCAGTTGGATAAGGATCAGTTGCTGAGTAACGGGCTTGCAGATCAAAGGTCGGCGTTCGATCGAAATAATTAAATGGTTTTAGAGTGAATCCGGTCTGAGCAGGAAGTGTCATGGGTACATCTTCGGATGTTGGAACATGATAAAACTTCTCACTTATCCACACAACCAAGTCTTCTTTCCTGGCGTTTTCGCTATCTAGTTTCATCTTACCAGAAATGGATGATGCATCTGGATGTGTTAGTTCATACACAGAGTTTGTGGCATACGGTTCACTATCTTTACGCTGACTAACTGCAAGCTGAAATTTCAACTGTTCCCATGGTGTGATCTTGGAGAATTTCGGCAAATTTTGTTTCTGGAATAATCCTGTAGCCTCTGATTGAGCCCCAAATGTTTCTGTGATCTTCGTTCACGACTGCCCATACTTCCGGACTTTTTGTATCCATTATAAAACTTGTCTCATTTTCTAAGATTTCTTTATTCAAGTATCTCGTAGTGTTGAAAGCGAAATAGTTTGGTTTTGGAATGCCATTGAATTGTTCTTGAAACACTTCGTCTGCCTTTTCAGCCTTCCAGTGAATTGTTTCAAAGCTGTTTTTTGTCCCTAGTATATCAAGATCGACTTTAAACGTATACGTGTGATCATGAATAGGACCTTGCAAGTAATCACCAAGTTTATAACCTAAAGATGAAAAAGACTTTTCATCTGCATTGATTTTACCAGTATCATCCCAAAATGCACCATAAAGATACCCTGAAGCAGTTAATAGAGATTTTAAGCGGCCATCTAAATGGAAATTCCACTCGAGAATATAGTCATAGTTACCCAGATTTAAAGCTGCACGGACTACAAGGTAATGGTCTGCCAGGCCTTTTTGAGCATGGCGCCATAATGGAGCTTGTCCGTCTGCTTCAAAAATACATATAGCTTCTTTTGTCATGTGAGTTCCAGCAAAGTATGTGGTAGCATTAACCACGTGACCCCGCCTTGGACAGTCAACATTACCTACTGGCTTATTAAATGAACCAATTAGGTAAAATGTGTCACTTAAAGCCAGTGGTCCGTGTCCATTTGTTTGTGACGAATACAACAATGTGATATCCTGTAGCGATATTTCGTATGCTAATCTTTCTCCTAAGAAGCGGATATCAAAAAGGGCGGGTCCTCGTACAGGGTCAGAAGAGATATCGAATTGCCAACCCATCCACGTTAATTTGTGACCAGAGATGGTATATCGTGGACCTTGCGGTTCATATGTTGTTGGAGGTGGCAAGTTCGATAAAATACGATTTGGTAATGTTTCGTTTCTAATCAAATCGAATTCACGCTCTCGCTTTTGTCTGTAGTTCTTGGTAAATGTTATCTTTGGAAATGAGCCATTGTTATACGCCCATAGTAATTCGCTAACGTTCGGAAAGGGACCGTGTGTATTGTAATACCAGTCATTTGTGTACCACAATGACTCGCTAGTGCCCGGATGATGAACGGTGCAAGACACCGGAAGTAATCCTAGCGACCTAGCGCCATTTAAATCAAGAGCCATAATCATATGTGAAGTACGGTCAGATATATCTGAATTCGGTTGAAACGAAAAGTAAGGGAATGTACCATTACCACTGTAAACTCCGTCGAAACTATCCTTTAGCAAGTCGGCGATTTCATCCAACTGCGGAGATAAGAAATTAAACAAACTATTTGATTCTATCATGTCAAATGGCCTCCGATTGAAAGCTATTTCTCCGTCTCTTCTCAGTTCTTTAATCTTCATGTCGTTGTATGATACATTCAGTGGTCCTACTTTATATTCCATAACATCTGGTGGGGTTCTAGAACCTCGAATAACGTGAACTTTAGCGAATCTACCCGGGAAGTTCCCATTTTTATCAAGATACCTGATGGCTTCATCTTTTGGCATAGGAAAGAGATACATGAGAGAAATTCTATCGTCAAGTAGACCTTGTCGAATTGTCAAATTTAATTTAATTCTGACGGCAATTCTAGCAGATTTCATTTCGTCAAGAGTGAGAGGAGCGAAGGGCGAAAACTTTACTTCGCTGCCAGTAGTGACGTCTGGATTTCGAGTTTGACAAATCTTGCAGGTTTCGTCATGTGGAGCAGTTGTCGTCGGCTTAATTGATGTGTTATTGCACGGAGGGCATGCATGCGAACCCAAAGTGGTTAAGATATTATCGTTTCCCGTCACTGTTTGGCGATGGGTCGTCGGTGGAATAACAGTTGAGGAGTGATTAAGCACAGATGCACAAAAAGTCGAACAGTTACATTTTTTATCAACATCTGAGTGCTTTATCGGCGCTGCAGGACTTGATTCTTCGCAATGAGCAAATGAACGGCCGATTGGTATGCCAGTTACTAATCCTGTTAAAAACAGGACAGTTCCCACGAACATGAATGTTCTGAATGATACACTCTGATAACAGCAACCTTCTCTACACAGAAATCCATGCTTACTGTAGCGAAAATTTGAACTTGTCTGCGACTTACCCGCAAATACAATTCTTTCATTATTCTCCGTTTGTTCAAAAGTTTCACTGTTCTTATATAGAGCTGTTATGTCCGTAAAATTGTTATCCATGATTATATACAACACATTCACTTAATGGAAAACTATAGTGTGAGTCAGAGCATGAAAACAGTGAAACGTACTTAAATTAAATGACCACAAAAATCTTCCTTGTTCATCTAACTTTTAATCCTACTAAAAGTCGCTAAATTCATTCTATTGTGGTCAAATACTAAATCAAACAATATTTCATCGATCCATTTACATATTTGAACAAGCCAGCATAAATAAACGACTATATATAACCCTGAATGTAAAGTTTTTCAAACACATTTAAACTTGCATAGAATGCTCTTAAGTTTATTTTCTGCTTTTTCATAAAGGTCGATATTTTATCAAACGATTTTCAGCTCCGTATGTAAAGTGTAAAATGTATAGATTTAGTGGGTATTTCCCTTATTATTCCTGATTTAACATGTTCACGTGGTGGTAAACATATGCGTATTTATTATTTTGTTTGGTACAATTTGTTTCAGTACTCTGCGTTATAATGTATAAAATAGTATATTTGTCATTATAGACAAATCGTGTCACAAAACGGTTTGCGTGGAGATTATCCACGTTGTACATTGAGTGGATTAGTTTTTTTTGTTTTGAAAATTCAGTTCTGGCCAGTATATCTTACTGTCGACATCAAATTCAATGCTTTGTAGGAGCTTTAAGTGCTCTCAAAATGTTAGAATTTAGTAATATTATATCATACGTAGCCCATTATGTATACGCACGAATATCACCGACATAAATGGGTACAGGTTCCAGACGTCTGAATTAAAACTATATTTTCCTGACCACGTTTGCAGTTTTTTCACTGGTGGTAGACGTTGAATACAGTAAATATATTGTGTGTATTCATGTGTATTAGTGACATATTACAAACATGATTAAGATACTTTATTCATTTCTGTCTATCTGAACATACACTTATCATTTCCACAATAGTCAACATGTCATCATTATAAATGCATCTCGCAAATCGCGTAACAATCAATGTCTGTGTTTTTATGTATTTTGAGATGATAGCTGAGACTTAACTAGTTGTAGTCTCATGATTTATAAATCATGGTCGATTATTACTAGTTTGTACTGTAAAACCTCTTTAAAAGGCTCCCGTCTAATTCGGAAATCCACTTGATTTTTCTGTAACGAATTTTACTAAACATCTTCCAATATTTTGTTTAAAGCAATCTATATATAAAAACAGGCTAGTACAAATGGGCCAAATTTTCCCAAATGAATATGTCAAGTGTTATTCATTTCCTTATGTGTTGCATTGTTTGTATTGTATTAATGGATGGATCTATCCGAAGTAGTGGGGGTATATTGCTTTGCACATGTCAGTCAGTCGGTGGGTATGCTGGTCGGTCCGTCTGTAGACCAGACTTTGTCCGATCAATAACTAGTGAATGATTGGGCGTACGACCCACAAATTTGGTATTGAGGTTGTTTGTGTCTTGTAGATGGCCCCTATTGATTTTGTGGTCAGTTGGTCAATTTTTTTTCGTAGGGTTTTCAACAATTTTTCAGTTATATACAGCGACCACTTCACCTAACAATTTTTCTTGGACTGTACACTAACCAGTACTAACTTACCCTTCCAAAAGGAGCCAGCACTTCTCCACACAAGGAGGAAAATCAGCATTTTGTCAAATTTTCTTTGAAGGGTATGACCTGCCGCGACCGGGATTTGAACCCGGATTACCGGGTTAAAAGTCCAGCGCACTAACCACGGCCCGGTCAAAGGTCAATGTCACCATAGGGGCATACGTGTTTCACAAACATCTCTTGTTTCCATAGGAAATTTTTTCGTGATATGCATTGTATACATTGACCTTAAGTGTTACAATTAGAATTTCTTGTAAATGCCATGTCTTGTGTTTGTCAAACTTCATATCCCAGAAAATGAAGTTATTTATTCCATGATTATGTTCGAACAAGGACCCTACATTGCAAAGCAAAACTAGTGCATTGTTTGACAGAGGTGAGAAAACAGTACATCTTATGATCAGGGACAGGATAGTACATTTTATGATAAGGGATAGGGTAGTACATTTTATGATAAGGGATAGGATAGTCCATTTTATGATAAGGGATAGGGTAGTACATTTTATGATAATGGACAGGATAGTCCATTTTATGATAATGGATAGGGTAGTACATTTTATGATAATGGATAGGATAGTCCATTTTATGATAAGGGATAGGGTAGTACATTTTATGATAATGGACAGGATAGTCCATTTTATGATAAGGGATAGGGTAGTACATTTTATGATAAGGGATAGGGTAGTACATTTTATGATAAGGGATAGGGTAGTACATTTTATGATAATGGATAGGATAGTACATTTTATGATAATGGATAGGATAGAACATTTTATGATAATGGATAGGATAGTACATTTTATGATAATGGATAGTAGATTTTATGATAATGGATAGGATAGTACATTTTATGATAAGGGATAAGATAGTGCATTTTATGATAAAGGATAAGATAGTGCATTTTATGATAAGGGATAGGATAGTACATTTTATGATAATGGATAGGATAGTACATTTTATGATAAGGGATAGGATAGTACATTTTATGATAAGGGATAGGACAGTACATTTTATGATAATGGATAGGATAGTACATTTTATGATAAGGGATAAGATAGTGCATTTTATTATAAGTGATAGGATAGTGCATTTCATTATATCCATATATTCAATATATATACAATTCATCATTCATCATCATCATCATCATCATTGGCAGTAACATCATCATCATCATTAGTTGTATCATCATCATCATTATTGGCACCCGCAGCCATGTTATTTGTAGCAACAAGAACAACAAAATATTCTAATGAAATGCACTCATTCTTTTATTTTCACAAAAGCAAGCATATATACAATTGCAACAATTGAAAGAATTCAGTATCAAAACCTTATGTTGACAGTACAAAATATTTGAATTACACACAGAATGTTAAACATGCCAAATAAAGTGTTTATAATTATTTGAAGGTATTCGTTGAATCATGCAGTATACAACAATTTATGTAAGAAGTCTTATACACCCGTTAGGTTGGTTGTTTGGTTGCTGACTGATTTTATTGGGAAAGGATAACAATGGAAATAAAAGCAAAATAAATAACTATAATGAGTCAATGTATAGGCCAATACTGACTAATATTAACTGTTCACAGTATTTTTGTGGCTCAGTTGGGAGATGGCATAATAACAAATCTTAGAATTAAAGTTCATGTCAAATACAATCAAAACATTAACATATATTCTATTCAAAATCATTTCATTCTTGAAATCTTTAAAATTTAAAATATATCATGTTTTGAGAATTATAACAGAAAATATCTTTAAAATTTCAATAAAAATTGTCTCCATTTATTGGATACATAAATAATACATCAATAAAACATGGATGTCTTCATTATGAAATAATACGATATAAAACTATAATTGGCTTATCAACAATTTTTTAATAAAACAAAGACTATGGTTCACAAAAATCCAACAAATCTTTTGGTTTCAAAACAAAGACAAGTTTTGTCAAATTGAAGAAAGTCTATCTGAGAGATAATGAGTCATTTCAATGTATGTTGTTTGTATATACCACTCAACAAAAAGAATAACAAAATATGTAATTTAAAGCACACATGATAAATATAAAGCTATATGAAAATTAAACAAATCCACACACAATGACTAATAAAAACTTGCTTATAAAACAGTATCATATATAATTTAAAGCACACATGATAAATATAAAGCTATATGAAAATTAAACAAATCCACACACAATGACTAATAAAAACTTGCATATAAAACAGTATCACAGAGAGAGAAAGAGAGAGGGCACATTCTATATGGCACATGTTAAACAGGCACTTCTTGGTTATACAGTGCTAGCATTAATTTCATTACAACATTATTTGCCATTGAAAAATACACAATTTACCAAATATACAATTTTGAAAAAGTTCATTCTTTTAAATAGAAATTATAAGCCCAGCACTTTGGGCAAAGACTGGTTATATATCAGGGCTCGACAAACAACACATCCGCTCATAATTGAGTAGAAATTGCTGTAAAACTAGTTAAAATTCATGGGTGGTTGCCCAACAGGATGAGTAGCCTGAGAAAAAATTGTTGAGCCCTGTATATACATGTGTTCAGTGTTTAAAAATTCATTTGTACACTGCGCATTATAAGAAAACATTGAAATCTACAAACAAACATGAAGATTTTGAGCCGCAACTGTGGTTCAGTGGTTAGTACCCTGGACTTGTAACCTGGAGATCCAGGTTCAAATCCAATTCATGGCAGGTCATACCATTCTATGAAAATTTATTTGACAAAAATGTCAATTTTCTTCCATATGTGGAGAAGTTGCTGGCTCTATGTGGAAAGGTATGTTAGCACTGGTTAGTATACAGTCCAGGAAAACTGGTTAGATGAACCAGTCGCTGTATATAACTGAAAATTGTTGAAAAATGGTGCTAAACCCTAGTGACAACGCACATAAAACAAAATCAATATAAACATTTTGCGCTATAAGAAAACAATCAATCATTACAGACATATGGTTAAATATGAGCAAAAACAAATACAGACTTGTACATATAAAAGTAGAAAAAGTAGCTAGTTCAAATTGTAATCCGATTCAGAAAAAATGTCATCTTGTGTTCAATCACACTTTTCAACATGCTAAAAGTGATTTCAACAAGTTACCAGATATTTCATATTTTAATAATCCAATTAGTTTGTTATTGGTGTCATGATTTTTGAACATGTGTTTTCAGGATTGTTAAAGCATTTTTAGTACATACACGATTTGGGGAGTAATAGTGAAAAGAGATTAACAGGAATATTTAGTTGATATTACTAACTACAAACAGAACAATATCAAAAATTGTTACTCAGTAAAAATACAGTAAAAAAAAACAGTATAAGCATGTTAAACATTTACACACAGAAACAGCTACTAACAAAGCAAAAGGCAGCAAAAGATTACATAATGAAAACTTAACAATGATTAAAAACTCCCTACACCACACAATACTTGCATAAGATTTGGGAATTCCATAACATAACAGTATAATTTTAATCTTGCACTTTGTATAATTTCCATAGGTGTTTAAATACATGCATTTATCAACTCATTTTTTTAAGATAATAAAAGTGAAAACAGTCTGCATAAAAAACTATTTGGATTTTTTAGCCCATTGCACTACACATATTACAAGAATGGTCCAAATAAATCAAGGTCTGAAAAATATTAGCCTGAATAATAAAATTCATACAAAATGACAAAATCAAAAGCTCAAAAAAATGTTGTTTTTATTTCCATTATCAGGCTTGATTTTTGTCCCTAAGATTCAAACAAAAACATTAAAACATTGAAACATTAGGATTCAAGAGTCTAGTTTATGGACTAACTCATCCTTCTTGGACTAAACAAACGACATTGTAGCTGCCCAAACAATTTTCTGTTCAAGTGTTCTTTGTGCAGACTGTGAAGAGCTACTGTCGAGTACACTACGTCAAAACTTAAGGGTAAAAATCTGAAAATCATTCCAGTAAATTACAAGAAATCCCAAAATATTTTTTAGTTCCAGCTTAGTCACAGGACAAATTCCTCAGAGCTGAGGAGTTCACTGAACTTGGGTAAATATTCTTTACCACTTCCACTGGATGGTAAGACCAAAGCGGAATTCTGAAATTAAAAACAAAGGAATTGTATAAGCATCAAAGTAAGAGGAAGAGAGCTAATTTAAATACAGTAAATCTTCATTATTAAGACAACCACATCAGCAAATCAATTTATCATTCAAGGCTGTGAAAATTACAGGTCATGTCTGAAACATTGAGAGTAATTTATCTGAATATGCAATACTGTATTATCAAGTCAGAACCATCACTAATCAAGAAAATAACGTGAAAATACAAAATTTGACATAAATTTTTAAGTTAATATATAAAGTTAACATATTAAGTTAACATATTAAATTACCTCTCTGTTATACAAAGATGGCAACTCTGGAAGTCTCTCAATATCTTGAGATACCATTCCGACAGCTGCTTGATTTACAGTAACATTCCCATAAACCTCAGTTTCTGCCAATTTTGACCTCTTCTTCATTGATACTATTCCAGCAGATGCTTGAGATCCGAGATCTGGCTCACCACCCATAATGCTATCCTTCTTTGGTTTAAAACCAACATTTTGGGCCCCCTTATAAACAAAAATGTGAAAAATACTTAAAGTATTATAGTATAAACAGACTAACAGTTAAGCAAAGCTATTTTTAACAATAAAAACATAGGATGAAGTATTTAACTTAAAATATATTTTAACAAACCAAAATAAACACAGTTCCATTAAGTATGAAGGCATGAAATACTTCAGTGAATCATGTTCAAACTCAGAACCAGGAAAACCTTAGTAGTTATTTGTAATGAATCATTATCATGGGCTACCAACTTTTGCAAAGAGCTTGTGACCTGTCAGTGGAATAGCCAATACATTTAATTACATACTGTCACAATTTCAACTTAACTGACAATGATTATTACCACCCTGCAAGTCTGCCATGCCACAAGAAATGGGAATATCATAAAAACTATTCTAAGGGCACATAACACTTATATACTTCAACTGGCCATGCTATGAAAATTCCTTCAATTTGTTTCCTGTGTTATACTGGAGTAAATTGAACAAAACTAAACATTTTACAGCACATACTGATCTCCTACTTACGTTGCATAATGTTCCATAATCTCTCATTTCAGGGGGTTTGTCTTTGAAGACAGTCCCTTCATTATAACTAGGTACCATTCTTTGTGGCATTGTGCTTTGTATCTGTTTAGCTAATAATGGAACAAGAGGAAAAGATAAAAAATGCTAATTAATTGCCATTTCACACAATGAAATACCTTCTCCAAACAGAAACATTTCAAATTGTCTTTTTTAAGTTTTAAACTTCAAAACTCACATATACATGGTCTAATTTCACTCAAAATGAATGAATTTCTAAAAGTGCCATCTAATTTATACAATAAATAATTTGAAAATAACTTAAATACCCTGACCCAGGGATACCAAAACATGGATTTTTTCCATTGTATTTTACAAGAAACAACCAAATACCTTAAAAGAAGTGAGATGAGGGAAAACTTATCCCAGAGAACAAAATTATATCTTTAAAAGTGTTTCAATCAACAGTCATACACTTTGCCCAACCAGGTGAGCTCTGCCCAAACACAATTTGTTGAAAATTTTCTGATAAAGCAAGATGTCCAAACATGTGTAGCTTTTTCAAATTTAAAAATAACAGTTACTATGAAGCAGTTAACTGTATAAATTGTAAAAATTAAATAGCAATATCTCAATACCTACCGGATGAGTCGTCTGAATCAATTAGACCACAGATAAAAAAAAGTAATATTAGCGTTTGTTTCCTGTTTAAATAACCTAATGTTTTTAATATTCAATTATGTCTATCATTGCATCTTAAAACATAAACGAAGAAGTCTTCAATCAGTATGGGCTTCTAGAGACAACATACCAATTCTCAAGAGTTTTTCGGGTGAGCTTCTTCTCTTAGGAGAGTATTCCATCATGGGGTAAAGCAAAGGTTCCAATATTCCAATGCCAAACTTTTTCACTGCCTTGTGCCCAAGTTCCTTGTCATTACATATCTGTAAAAAATATGTTTTTTAATGTGTTAAATTGGTAGCATTTTCCCTCAAACATTTGATAAGAAAAATAAAGAATGCAGAGCTAGACAGCAGTTTTGCTATTGGTTTTTGTAACTTCACACAGAAGCACAGATGCTTGAGTGTTAAGAATAGTCACCATAACTAGATGACTGCTTTCATTTTATATATCTGACATTATAACAAAATCATCGGACATTCCTTAATTCTAAGCTGACTAAACAAATGTCATTTAAATGACCAAATAACCAAAAATAATCAACAGAAAGTCTGAAATTAAAAATCAAATGCAATGTAAACAACAGCCGGTCTATATAAAAATTATGTCAGCAGCTAAATAATATTTGATTACATACCATGTCATAATATTTATGTTTTATATCCTGCTTTTGTTTGTCTCGGCTGTTTGACTTCTCCATACTTTGCATGGCTAGGTCCTTCATGACATGCTTTCCACTGCACATGTAAAGAATCACCAGGCCAAATGCGTAAACATCAATCTCATACTTCAGCTCTGACACTTCCTTGACTGTGCTGCAATAAAGATATTTTAATGACATTATAAGTCAAAACTAATGAACAATTGATTGGACTGAGAATAACTACTTGCAGGGCTTTCATCTGACCCCAAAACAGCATTATGACTCTTGAAACTAGTAAAACAAAGCTTTTGACTCTTGAGAATTAGTACCGAAGAGTCAAATTTACAATAAAATCTAGAAGGAAATTTTGTTTACTCTTCGAATTATCATCAGCCAAGGGTCATTTTTTACCCTCAACTTTTGACGTCTAGTGAATACCCTGTACATGGCTTTCAACTGAACTCCTTTCAGTAAAGTAAAAGACACACATCAAATAAAACAAGTCTTGATTTTATTTCAATTAAAACATGTTATGACCTCAATTAAATCTAAACCTGTTTTTATTTTACTAACATTTAAACCTGTTTTTATTTTACTTACATTTAAACCTGTTTTTACTTTATTCAATTAAAACACATTTTGATCTTACTTAAGTCTTCATTAAGTTTATACATAACACTGAACAAAGAAAAGCACTGAATCTTGTTAAATTTCTTTCCATATTTAACAGAGAAGTAAGAGCCAAAACATACACCCAGATAGAAGATAGAACCATTGATATTCCGTATGCTAACTGGACAGTCTCCTCACATGTGAAATTTGGTCTTGAGTCGGATTTGAAATTACAGCAGTAATCAGCCAGTGATTAATTATCAATGACCTTAACTATTTAACCTATGAGGCCCAGAACAGCACCATAATTATGACATATTTACCAAACAACCTGAGATAAATTCTAATCAAGCTATTTCCTGTAGACAAAAAATTCAACCAAGGCTAACTATGAGCAAATAGAACTCTGGAGTAAGATCACTTTTTATGATTACACCTAATCAAGTTTGGACCATGAATGATTTTTTGTTACCTATATCAAGATTTCATTGGGACAGAATTCAGATCAAGTATCGGCTGGGTACATTAAACTGTCCTTTCCAGGCTTTTTGACCAACTAAGCTGATTGCCTCTATTTTGATTATATTCAAGCTAGACTTTCTCTTATTCATAATTCTAGTTCTAGAACCCAGTATTTTTCAGTCAAATCTGTTTCATTAAGACCAGGAAGTAAAAAATATTTTCTAAAATTCAAATTAATCAAATAAACATGCTGATCAAATAAACATGCTGACTATGAAAATCAATTAAAATGTGGTCCAAAAATTTAGACCAGGATTTTATTTGAAGAAACACAACTTACATTTTTCCGCGTAAATATTGGCATAATTCAGGGGACAAATAGTAAGGAGTAAAACCACATCTTGGCATATCTTCATAACTGAACCTTGCTGTGCCAAAGTCAATGAAAACCAATGTCAATTGTCCATTACTGTCAACCTTAACACACATGTTGTTGGCTGAAAAGTGTAACAAAAAAATAGAATGGAATGGAATATTAAAGTTAAACTTATCACCAAGACACAGACAGCCAACAGTGCAAGTCCTAACCTCAAAAAAGGATTCAGACTGATAAAAATAATCCAGAATGCAAAACTTTGCTTATATCAGCATTGTCTGACTGTCTTGCCAAGAGTGAGAAATATACAAAGTGAAATGGATATCAATGATAAATAAGAGTGCCAGACTGCAACAAAATATGCCTATCACGATTATCTGGTAAGGACTGAAGGGGACACTTTTCAATTTTTACAGCAGGCTACTTATGTGGATGCCACCCATCTGCCACAGATGTTCCCACATTCAAAATAAAAAAAAACACAATACAAAACAATGATTGTTCATTAAAAAAGAGAAATTTAGGATGAGCTATAATCTGTAAATTATATAACTACGTTTCAAGTTTTTTCTTTCTTGGGACAACTTACACGAAGCACTGAAAAAAAAGAAGTACTTTTCTACATTCCAAAAACAAGAGGGCCATGATGTAATGTGTATCTGATATTATGAACACTATATCATTGCAGCTTTATTAAAAGCAAGGTAATCTCAAATAGCTGAATGACTTACGTTTAATATCCATGTGTTTAAGATGATATTTGCTGAGGTGTTTTAGACCTTCCAATCCTTGAATGCACAAATCAAGAATCTGTGATTCTAGCAACTTTGTGTGTTTGAGGAACATATCCAGAGTTTTACCTAAAACATTTTAAATGTACATTTTTTTATTTGTCAAAAAGAGTACATCTTAAGGTAAATTTTGCTGAAGACAGAATTCTCAACTAGATTATATTAGAATGGAAAAAAGTAAATCAATACTATGAATCCAGCCTTGCCCATGGTTTTGGAGATTTACTGTTTAATGAACTAAATTACACTGAAATTTGATACTGGCCCATAAACTGCAAAAATCTTGAGTCTCCTTTCCTTTCATACAGCCAGCACTCTTAGGGGGTATTTTGCCATGAATTGTTAAAAGTACCAGTACTAAACTGGGAAAATTCAAGTCATTTTTGCATTGAAATTTGGAATTTTTTTGCACTGATACAATTTTGTATGATCTTAATGCAATAATTCACAAATAAGCAACAAAAGCCTGAAAATCAGTCAAGGAACAGTCTTCAACAAGCAATTTCTGACTGCATAATGGGTTGTGAAATATATAGGCACATTCATTTTGTTACCATAACTGAAGACTAATGTTTATGGATTTAATGGTGTGTATAATATTCAAATGTTTCAAGCAAATTTTCACCTTTCAAGTTTTTTTCCAAAATTGACGAAAATGGCCAGTATTTAAATTGGGAACACATTTGTTTACCATCACCTACTATATAAGGTAAAAATGCCTGATTGTTCAACTAAATTTCCATATCCATAATTTAGAATTTCACAGAAATAAATATAGCAATCAATAACTAGCATTTAATTAACAATTACCTTTTTCAACCTGATATCATTAAAACCAACTAAATTAAAAGAAATCTGTGTATTTTTATAAATTATCATCAGTTGCAATATTTCTATGGCAATCATCTTATAGCATTAAATGTCAGAGATTTCAAAAAAATGATAAAAAAACTCACCAGAATAGCTCAACAGTAAACGCACATTTAGGTCACTTTCTACAATTAACCCCAAAACTTCACATACATGTTTATGGCGTGGTATCATTGCCTCTGTTGTATGGAATTCTTTCCTCTCTATCTAAAACAAATTAAATATTAATAAAACAATTACTTACTTATAGTATAAAGATTTCTGTTCCAAACTCAATTTTATGAATTCATTCCCAGTGCTTCTATGCCTATCATTTTGTTTTATGATACAAATAATATTCTACTTTTACTATTCATAAAGTGTTTCTGCTGCGACCTAATCTCTATCTAGAGTTGTCATTGGTTATTGCTCACAAATCACTGTCAACGTCTCAGCTTATATTAAGATTTTCATTTGATTTGACCTATTGACCTAATTTTTTACCACAAATGAACCAAGTATGAACTGGTCAAACATATCATTAAGGCAAACATTCTGACAAAGTTTGATGAAGATCAAATCAAGACTGTGACCTCTAGAGTGTCAACAAACCCAAAAAGTGGATGCCAGACACCGGATATTGACTGATCCGAATAGCTCAAGTCTGTATACATGATGCTTTACTAACTGAACTAAGCAATGGCCTTAGTTGGCTATATCAAGGAACAGTGCTACAAAAGCCCAAAATGTATAGGCTTGTTATACACCCAAAGTGTATGCCAGACACCGGATATTGACTGATCCGAATAGCTCAGGTCTGTATACATGATGCTTTACTTACTGAACTAAGCAATGGCCTTAGTTGGCTATATCAAGGAACAGTGCTACAAAAGCCCAAAATGTATAGGCTTGTTTTTCAAGCAAGAAAAATGACATATGAAATCACAGCCAAACTTACCATTACCAGAATGTACATTTAGCAATACCTGCATGTACATTTGAAGAAATGGACTTATCTCAATTATTAATAGTGAATGTGAAGACTAAATTAAAATACATTTGCATTGTAGTGAAGTGAATATTGTAATGTGGGAGATGAAGAGTGAAGAAATCTTACTTTTTTTCCAACAAAGTCTAGACCCGTTTTCTCATCTTTATGCTTGCTGACGACCCCATAAGAACCAGACATCTTTGTGTTATAACTATCATCTCCAGGTCTCAAGTTAACTCCAAGGCCACTGACTGATGGAATTAACGATATTGTTGTCAACTCCTACAAATATGTGAACATGTGGATATTTCATCGTGTAAATAATTCAATAAAATCGTAATACTCATTTCTAACTTCATATTCATATGCTAAACTTGCTCATCAAGACAATGATAAAATAGTTCTACCTTAAAAACAGAATATTGATACCTTAAAAACAAAATATTGATACGATATTCAGCGTTCTTTGAGGTCAGAAATTCCCAGTGAATGGAAAATCTGCTGTGAAATCTTAACTACCAGTATGGTTCCAACTCCATGTACAAAAATTTCATGATCATGCCTAATTCTTATAAACTGCAACTATTTTTGTGATACATGTACCTCATTTACTATCATTCCTGTTCCAGGTTCTACCATTGGAATATCACCAAGGAACTTTTGGAAACCTAATTCTGTAGCATACCTCTTTTCACTGAAACAAAGAATTACAAATGAATATGATTAATTCAACATTATAAAATGTTGTCAAAAATGTGTCACAGTCTCTGAGACATATAGTGAATTGGCATAAGCGGCCAATTCACTCAACCATGTGATCTGGTTAGATCTTGTATCCAAAGGTCTACACTTTATGAATCCTGGCACAAATTGTCATTAAGATGCCAGACACAAGTTAGAACAGTCCATATATATGTAAAAAATAACCTGTAACAAGAAAATCCCAAAGTGAATATCCCTACTTGGAGGTTCAAGGAAGTCTGAATAGTAATTATTTTACTGGTGGCAGCTGTGGGATATTTACCTAGGTCTTTGTTAAAGGTTATTTCTTCTTTAAACATGGATTTTTCTTTCTCTGATACGTAAATGGGGGAGTCGTGAAGTGATTGAAGAAATATGGACTACATTCAACATTGGGTTAACACTTTAGCAACAAGGTTGAATTTTAATCAGAATGATTATAACACTCCAATCATAATTTTATTTAAAATGAAAAAAATGTCACAGATAAATATACTATCACAGATCCATAACTATAGCCAATGCTAAGAGCCCCAAATCAAATATCTCCATTAATCTGATATATATGTATAACTACTAACCCATTTTTATAGTCATCATACTTCTTTTGTCCATTGCTACGTGTTTTAACATTAAACTCATGTGCACACTCATCTTGAACTAGAGGTATATTCCCCGGCACAACACTTTTACTATACTCTTTTTTTTCAAGAACTTCTAAATCTGAAAACATAAACAATTAAAATATCAGGCAATATGTAAATGTTCACAACAAGTCTAGTTTTATTGACAATACAAAATGTGATGATTATATTGTGTTACTATTAGTAGATCAAGAGTGCCATGAGAGTATTGTATTGCATATTAGGCCTAATCCAAAAAAGGTCTGTTTCTGGTTACATGCCAAAAAATTGTGTCAGTAGGTAGGGATTTTTTCCTTTTATGCTTTTTTTACATATATCGACAACATCATGGTGAAAATTACAATACAGCACTACGATTTGGATGCCATAAAAATTTATGAGTCGGCAGGTAAAAGATGGGTTGGTCGGGTAACCGGAAACAAACCTTTTTTAGGCCTTAAAGAATCAACCAAGTAACAAACTTGAGAAAGCACAAAGCAAGGATACTAGTCTTGCCAAAAAATAGCGAAGCTTTCCAGAAAGTACAGCTTTTGCGAAGCTTAAACGCAGCTTTCGTGAAGCTTTTGCATTAGAAGGTGCATTTTTCTGTAAAAGGTTCGCAAAAGCTGCATCTTTAACAAAAAAGTGAAGGTTTGGCTAGAGGAATTGTGCACCTTTTGGTTTTAAACAACGCAGCTTTTGCGAAGGTGCCAATACCACTAGCTTCAATGTGGCTTTAATGTAGCTTTTGCAAAGCTTTTTTGGCAAGGATATAAAAAATTATTATTCAAATAGATTCCAACAACTTCCATCAACAATATATAAAACATAAAATGAAATGTACTGATTCTGATACATCTATCTATAATTTTAAACATACTCATTTAAGAATAATAAGTATCAAATTAATCATGTTTATAGGGGGCTAGCATGTTGAAGGGATAGTGTAAAATGTAGTATTAAGACCTAAAATGGCCACATGGAATAAAAACAAATTTATTATATAATTCTACTTCAATGCTTTTGGACAAAACAATGTCCTTATTATACAGCCACAGCCAGTGTTTAGTGCGCTGGACTTGTAACCAGGGGATCTGGGTTCAAATCCCGGTCGCGGCAGATCATACCCTTCTATGAAAATTTGACAAAAATGTAAATTTTCCTCCGTATGTGGAGAAGTTGCTGGTTCCTTGTGGAAGGGTAAGTTAGTACTGGTTAGTATACAGTCCAGAAAAACTGGTTAGGTGAACCGGTTGTCGTATATAACTGAAAAATTGTTGAAAAATGTCATTAAATCCCAGTGATAATGAGTCACATAAAAACAAAAACAATCCCTATTATATAGTATACTACACGTACATTAATCAATCAGGACATTGTTTTTTAAATTCAGAACAATGCAGTAGAAATTTCATCTTTTTCCTCCAAAATATTGTTTAATTTTAAAGCAACATCAAGATCAACCTGGATTACCATACAAAATTAAAACACTAGGACAGAAATGATAACATATGCCAACCATAAATGCCACTAAAATGTAAATGAAAAGAGCGCCATTTAAATATAGTAAATAATCACAGTATCCACCGCACAAATCTGTGAATTGAAAAAAAAACTGACCTGAACATAGGACTATTTCATACACTGTTGTACGGAGAAAACATAGAGTAACCAAATGCAATATTAGCATAAGGTGGACGGGAAAGATTAAATGAGCTGTATATATTAAACCTAGAAATGCCCCTAATGTTGAAATTAATACAAAAATATAAAAAACGAAAATTTCAAAATTTGCATTTTTGCCTAAAACAGCAATATATATATATGGAGATTGTTGTGAGTATAATTTTTCATCTCTTTAATTTGTCCAATCTGAACCTTGTATTTGCTTTTATCAAATTTCTGATATTTTCCTAGTGGAGTGGTTCAATTTGAGCAGACACACTAGAGAAACTGTGAGCTGCTTGATAAATTTTATGTTTCATATGAAGTAAGTGATACCTGTTACACCAGACTGAAGTGTTTTATGTGGTAAATCATTCTTGTCATTTAAAGGATTATTCAACCGGGGTTAATTTTTTGGAAAAATGAAAAAAAAAATGATACTTTATTAAAATTCAAATTTTGATGTTTCTAGGATGTTCAGATTTTCTTCAGTAATATTTTATAAAAACATTTTTTGTGAATGGCACACTGATGATATCTACTAGAAAATATGAAAAAAATCCAAGTATTTTTGGTTCCTCCAAATCATCGGTCTATTTACTCTGAACAAATTTTACCATACCACTGGAGTCATTGGCAACATAATAACCATTGATACCTACTGTGAACCAATGGCACCAACAGTAGCACCAGAAAATGCCATTGTGCCATTAACTACAAAATTACCACTGGTACCAGCTCAGTCCCATATCTATAACTGGAAGAGTCAGCTTTTATCAAACAGAAAATTAATAGTAGCGATTGTTAATTCGCTATGATAATTCATTGCGAATGTGATAGAACACCAAGTTAATTTGGGTGTCAGTTTACAAAATGAAAAGTTATACGCAAAAAAGGGATTAAAAGAGGCAAAACAGTTTCAACTTCCTGGATTTCTTTGCCATGTACAAGACCGTTCGCCATTTTGAATGATGTCATACCAACACTACCATAAGACAAGTCTGTCTACAAATTAATCTGCCGATGGCAAACGTTGTGTGGAAACATTGGTACCATTGGTATACCATTGACAAGTAAGAGTACCAATGGCTACATACAATGGGGTGAGACTCTTTTCCATAGGTGACTGGCCATAGAAAACAGGATAAGCGCTGCTAAATTATATCACTCTTTATATACATGTAATTGCATATGTATGATAAAATTATCGTCACCTATGGCTACAGAAAATCCGTCTTTAAGTTAGTAAATCTATGACTTTCTTTGGTCGCCTATGGCCACAGCAAACTCGTCTTTAAGTAGCTGTATCAATTACTATTTTGGGTCACCTATGGCCACAGCAATTTCGTCTTTATGTAGGTGTGTTACTGACTATTTTTGTCACATATGGCCACAGCAATTTCATCGTTATGTAGGAGTATTAATGACTATTTTTGTCACATATGGCCACAGCGATTTCATCGTTATGTAGGAGTATTAATGACTATTTTTGGTCACTTATGGCCACAGCAATTTCATCTTAATATAAGTACATCAATGATTATTTTTGGTCACCTATGACCACAGAAGTTCATCTTTATCTTGGTAATACCAATGGTATATCAATTACTTTGTTTGGTAATCTATGACCACAGAAATTGACGACTTTCCTGTTTCGCGCCCCCTAGCGGATTTTCCGATTGCGCAATCCAAAATGGCGGCGTATGGGGTCATGCGCTGAATAACTGTCATAGTCGTTTTTTATCGAAATACACCGTTTTTATGTTCCTGTCATTTCATCCAAACTTCATGTAAGGTAAGAGAATAACTTTTCTTGCATATTTAATATCAGTTTGATCCTCAACAATTATTAGATCGTTTAATTTTCATCATTTATGCAGAATTTGTTGGCTTGAATTTAGTGGGTGGGGTGATGTAATAAAAAATATATTTATGTGCCGATAGCTACGTTTCTTATCTTTTGAATGGTTTATTACATGATCATAGCGATCTTTATAATCATATTACGTTCCGAAATTATATGTTGCTTGTGTACACCTAACTTACATAGGATTGTGCTGGTAGTAAATGAATAACGATCCTGGTCCCTGGAATGCAAGATAGTACCGAACAAATATTTTCTATGGTTTATTTTCGCCATGTTTCTTATATTATGTGTCTTACCAAACACAGGCTCATAATGATATATATAATTATGTACTTTTATTTATTTTATCTATTTTAGATAAGGTTTCCTGTATCGTGTAGGTGCCGCACCACGGCAGTTCCAAGAAGACAAATTCTCTGCTTCGCCATCAATTCTTGGATGAAATCAATTATCACAAAATCACACTGGATCATCAATTCTTCACCATCGTCGCACTGGCGACAAAGGCAATAAAGCTTATCCAAGAAAAATATAATAGCAGCTTATTTACAGCAGGATGGACATTACACTAAACTGGGATGGACATAACTAAAAGTAATGTGGCACACCATGAAATGGAAAGCTATCATTATTGGTTGTCATGAATCGCCATTATCTGAATTTATATTAAACAGCATCAAATGTTTTTTTTGTTTTTGTTTGTTTTTACGTGACTTATTGTCACTTGGGTTTAACACCATTTTTTAACAATTTTTCCCTTATATACAGCGACCGGTAAACCTGACCAGTTTTCCTGGACTGCATACTAATCAGTACTAACTTACAAGGAGCCGGGTTACAAGTCCAGCACTCTAACCACTGGACCACAGCCGCAGCTGTAAACAGTATCAAAACGAAGAAATCTGTCTGAAATGATGTAGATCAATGTCAAATGATGCTAATATATCCAGTTCACCATTCAATATACTAATTAATCAAATTCCGCAGTAATGTAAGCACTTCACATTGTTTTTTCTTACTGATGTTTTTTCAAGTTATAACAACCACAGGTTACTGCAATTTGTACATTTTTAGAAGTTCCATTCCTTTGTCAATTAACTGAAATTCCAGTTGTACATGTGATCCACGTGAAAAAACAAAATATCTACATTATATTTCTTGAATTAAATTGGAGGAAAACAAAGTTACACATTCACTATGTTTGCTGATAGGGTCTAAAAACATAGGTTGGTTTCCGGTTACCCGACCTACTCATCTTTTACCTGCCGACTCAAAGGTTTTTACGGCATCCAAATCGTAGTGCTATATTGTATTAACAGTTTATTGTGTATTAACAGTTCAACTAATTTTCAAATTTTATTGGTAATGATTAAATATCAACAATTATCTATATGCCTGGTTAAGATTGTAAAAACTTCTATAAATTTAAAAGCAGAATAATTGTTGTTTTTTTTATAATCATATATCACATTAGAGGTTAAAAGATGGATATGAAATCACTATTATCATAATTACAATTTTTCAATTACTGATACAATAAATGTTTCAATTTTTCTTCTGTTTTCTATCTCTTTCTTCAGCACGTTTTATTGCATCGGCATTCATGGTTAGTAATGCTTAGTTAAAAATGAGATTATATAATTTCACACATTAAGGGTCATGTCTAGGATACATCCTGGCAGTGTGCAACATGATGGTATGGTTGATTGGATATATATTGATCCCACACTGTGATTTGATAAGTGATGTACTGATATCAAAGGGACCAATTAACACTGAAACTGTCCACTGACAAAGGGACAGCATTATTACGTAACATTACATAATCAGGTCCCTGTAATGTTCAAATTTTATGACTGACTCTTGAAGTCATTTTCATGAAAATATTTTGAGTAAAAGATTATCAAAGATAAATAAGTGAAGTCACTGGTTACAGTGGTACCAATTTTGGTTATTTTAGTCTGAAATAAAAAGTATATGTTCTACAACATTATATACCATATACCAAATTAAACAGCATTGGATTCTATAATTAAAATGTAACATCTCATATTTTAAAATAAGTAATGCTTTCAAAATGAAAGGAAGAAAATAGTGAAAAAAAAAACAGATGCTTACTTATTACACCCAAAAAATAGTCATTTGTAGGATCTTAAAACCTGCCTAACTTTTATACTCTGGTTTTTCCAAGATTTTTTTGGAACACCTAGACCTATATACATGTATAAGTTTGCATGTTTTCGGGGTTTTTTTGCAAATTGATTTAGTGGTTTTAATATAATGAATTTATACATCTTTTTTGTAAAATGGCACAAATACTGTGCAATATGCCACTTAGTGTTCATGACATCACCCATTAAATCTTCATTTCAAGATTCAATAGGATGTACTTTCTACTAGATCTACACAGACTCATTAATATTAATACATACTGGTACTATTAAACGAATTGTTTAGACATAGATACATAAAAAATAAAGTCAGAAAATAGATAGTTTCTTCTGAAATGACTTTTTTAAAAACCACCCCATCCACTTGATGTGCATACAAATCGGAAACAAGACGGATTCCACCTAATTTTAGCGACTAATATATCGCTTGAATATCACATATATTTTAGTTATCAATACAGCTTCTCAATAATAGTCGTAGAATAGTGATCTATCTGCATAAAATACTGCTAAACACGAAATACTGGCGTAATATCGTAGATTACACCATGACCCCATACGCCGCCATCTTGGATTGCGCAATCGGAAAAATCCGCTAGGGGGCGCGAAACAGGAAAGGGGTCAATTTAGTCTTTTGGTGACTGCTAATATGGAGAGCCATTAATAATCTAAACCACAGGGAGCTAGCACGTTGAAGGGATGGTGTATAATGATGTGTTGGGCTTAAAATGGCCACACGGACCAAAAACACTTATATTACATATATAACATATACAAGGGGTACAACTTCCGAAACGACAGCTTCTGTACCAAGTTTGTTTAACGCTACGTAACTTTTCAAGAAATTGCTCAAATTTCTGATAATTGGTGTCTACAGATAGCTAATACATTATACTACACATAACCAATAAACATTTGGTCCAATTCAAAACGATGAAGCAGGTATTTCAACTTTTTCCTTCGAAAAATCATCAATTTCGTTTAGTCGAACGCGACCTCGCAACACTAAATTGATCAGAATTACCATACTAAATACACTTTAAAGCAACAGGTACAGTAATGACAACCCATGTTTACTATAAATATTACTAAAATACACTGATTCAGTGCAAAAATGTAATCCATGAACGTTCTATTCACGTTCAATTCACAAAAATCGTCGCATGATTGAAACTTCAAATATAACGATGCGGTGACCTTTGCCTCGTAATTTGTTTGTAAGCGGACGTTTCATTGGCTGAATCATAATGGCGTAGCAAGGTGGAAATCTATGACGGAGTCGACGATTTTGTTAATTTTACGTGAGTAGAACATTCTTGGATTATTCTTTTGTGCCGGATCAGTGTATTTTAGAGATATTTATGGTTAGCACACGTTGTCATTCCTCTACCTGTTGTTTCAAGGTGTATTTAGTATGGTAATTCTGATCAATTTGGTGTTGCGAGGTCGCGTTCGACTAAACGAAATTGACGATTTTTCGGAGGAAAAAGATTAAATATCTGCTTCATTGTTTTGAATTGGACAAAGTGCTTACTGGTTATGTGTAGTATAATGTAATAGCTATCTGTAGACACCAATTATTAGAAATTTGAGTGATTCCTTAAAATGTTACGTAGTGTTAAACAAACTTGGTGCAGAAACTGTCATTTCGGAAGTTGTAACCCTTGTATATGTATATATATGATATACATGTTTTTGGTCAATGTGGCCATTTTAGGCCTAATACATCATTATACTCCATTCCTTCAACGTGCTAGCCCCCTGTGATCTAAACTGACTGCGGTACATTTGACTCCTCTTCACAATCCATATGTCCCGCAAGATTTCCTGACCTCAATAACATTTGTCTACAGTCAAGAATCAGTTGCTACTTGGAATTCCAGACATTTCTGTCTATCATGGTGTCTCTTTATGCCACGGGCATCTACTGATATTAGGCCATATAATGATACACTTGTCTGATTGACTTTTGTTTTATTTTTCAATGTCGATATTCGCTATACACTTCAAATATATGGCTGTTAGGAGAACAGTACAGTAAAAGCTTGATCAACATTAAGATCATCTTATTATACCAACCAGTAATTTACTCTGATTCAGAACACAGACAACAGACAATGTCTCACTTCCAGATTATAATTTTCACGAAAAAAACTTACCGTTCAGTGTTCCGTTGACAGCCATTAAGACTTACTCCGCTTCAACAGATTATAATTGATCTGATGTAGCAAGAAAAATGAAACTATTTACGGCGATGTGATCTCAGTATTGATAATGGTTATCATTAATCAACATGGAGAAGGAAAAGGAAGGGTGAGTACTAAATGCCGGTATCGATCGATAAATGCCGGCATTCGCGGATACAGGTCGATTCGTAACCATACCAATTCGTAACCAGTTTTTTGTGGGTTTTTTTGCTCGATTAGTAACCATTTTTACTAGTCAATTTGTTAGTAAAATCCGTAATAAAGAACTTTATTATTTAATTATAACAAACAAATACATTTTTAACTATAATATGATGCAAGAAAAATAAATTAAAAATAAAAAATTAGACCCAAGGGCCGTAAATTTTGATGAATTTCACTTGGTCCAAAAACATATTTTGGGGAAAAATCATCAAATATATTTACACTTTCTGAAAGCTGAGAGCTTCATCTTTCATTGGGTATGCATTTCAATAAAATCGATTGCGAAATAAAGAAATAAAATCCTAGGGTCGTAAAATCAATTATTTTTTTCTCATTTTTAGCTATATATTCGTTCTTAATATCGTACATTCAAATAGGAAGTGAAATTCATCACCTACCTTACTGTAAATGCATGTATAACATAATCTTTCATGTACTGAAATTCTTGCAAAATCGAATCATAGCTTATTGTAAAGATTCTCTTTCACATTTGCTCTTATGAAGTTTGTTAATTACTTGAATTTTCCAAAGAAGATTACCATACATTTAGAAAAAGGTCATAAATTAGTTTTTTGTCTAATTGAAAATTTTTCATTTGAAACTGATGTTCAATCCATATGTTTACCATTTCTCATTTAGTCAGAATTTCTATAATATTGTAAAATCACGGAACTTTCGTTGTCATTGTTTCATTTGAATATTTAATATTCAACACATTTCTATATCTAATAACAGATAATTTATTTGGTAGCGCGCCAGGATTTACATTGCATTTTTTACGAAATGATAATTGTATTTTCTTAAATATCTGGAGAAAGTGGCCGTAGCTAATTACATGTATTTCGTTGTCATAATCGAGTAATTAAAGAACTTCTTTATTACCTATTTTACTTACAAACACAATGTAGACCCTAAAATGTGCTTAATGACTAGTTTATCTTTGATGATGCATAATAAACAAAAACCTTGATATGGCGTAAGTGTCTACAAACATAAAAAAAGCGAAAATGATATTTTAAGTTACTAACAATAATTAAACATCATACTATCATGCCATGCAACAAAAAAATCGATCCGAATATGCAAAAATAGTGTTTTATCGCGATAAAAACTGCACCCCCATATTGACTCCACTTTATCAGCGAGAACGATCTAAGATGCGGCGTTGTAAGGGGCTCCTTAAGGGCAAATTTGTATCAATCGATATTAAATTTGGTATCGCTTGCCGTATGTTAACACAAGTATTTGAAATTCGACAGTTTATCAACATCAAGCAGATTAAAATGGGAAATAAGAAAAATAAGGCTAAGCAAGGTGTTAGAGTGTTCTAAAAAAGTGAAAAATGTAGTTAGAAATCTCTTTCTCGTGGAAGTTGGTTTACGAATGCTAAAGATACCGAACTGCATAAATCTATATCCAGTAAAAACTTGACCATAGTGACATGACATATTGTGAAAATGGAAACTTTATGGTGGAAATTACGTAATAAATATATAACTGCAACAATCATGTGATGTGCAAGAAACATGTGAATTCATTAACACCTTGGTCGATTGGGCTACTAACATCTATTGTACTTTTAATATAAAATATATGATGAAATAACTGATCCGGAACGGTGGTCTTATTGAAGTGTGATATCGATATCATACTCTAACGCCTTGCTAATTGTACTATCAATAAGGGTCAATTTAGACCTTATATATGTCGCATCACACATTTCTTTATGTTTTGGCGGGAGATATAATAAACAGCAATATGGTATGCAGATACTCCATGCACCTTGTGATAAAACGCACACGATAAGAAAACGAGCTGTCATAGATTTTACCCCGTTAATATTATGACGTACCATTTTTACAAGTTTAATTAAATTTATATATTCCAGAGTCAGGTTTCAAACACAATTAAAGTTATAAAACTTTCAACTTGGGTCAACGAAAATTATTATTTTCGCTATTTCATCGATGTAATCAATAAAATAAAATTATTTCGATGTGAACTTTTATTAAGCAACTCTATACATTTTAGTAAAATATTGAAAGCTATCAAACAAACAATAGGATGAAAAACAGTAACGTCTTATGGACATCAGACGTGCATGTTTTGCAAGAATCTTATATTATTCGGTTATACATCCAATTACCTTTATATATTAGTATTTTTTTAATGATTATATTAACAGACATAAAACATAGACACTTTTCCACAAATCAATCAGATCTTAAGTTCTTATTTTTACACTAAATGCATGGCTACCTTTCATTTAACTTTTATAGCGGTTTCCCCAGCCATCTTCAACTCGATTTCCCTATCAGTCGTTTTCCCCGTTGAGAGCCTCTCGGTTGTAATATTTGTATGTTTTTTTTTTTTTGATTGAGTAATAAATAAATAGTCAATGTAATTCAAATGAATATAAACAAGAAACACAAGTGTGCTCTAAGACTATAACTTTAATACTGGTGCTTATCATACAAGATGCTGGTTATAAAGAGTCATGCAGGCTTACAAAATAGTGTATAATCTGTTTCAATAAACATGTTACATCGATAGTATGTTTCAATAAACATGTTACATCGGTTGACGAGAAATCTGATGTACTGTGTATTGCATCGGTACGATATGATCCTATTTTGACAAATAATTCGTAATTAAGCTCTTTAGAATCATCAAAAAAATGGGGGGGCAGTTTCACTAATTGATCCGCTAACGATGAACGAATTTGACTGGTTATCAAATTTTAATAGGCTGTATTAATCTATAGAATAATTGTTGATTACACGAGGTGATAATGACACTTTTATTGTTAATTTCTCGCTTAGAAAATAACGCAGTGGGTGCTATTTTTGAACAAAGATTGCCGCCTTATTTGAAGATGGATTTCAAAGCGGTTTCCGATATTTTGTATCGGAAATGCTTATCTAGGGAACCGTGTCACAGAATTTTGATATTTATTTTCGTTTTTTATCTATGACGTATTACGTAATTGTCAGCGGGGTTCAGGCCACGGAATTTCTTTAAAGTCAAATATCTATTAAATGGAGGACGTTATCAAAAATCTGAGGCACGGATCCCTGCATGATACCATGATTGTTATTCTAAGTCTTATTGTTGTAATATATCCTTACATACAGAGTAGTGATCTTTATTCAAAAATATGAAAATTACGTGCGATATTGGTTTATAGGAGACAGACCAAGTGCAATATTCGTTTCAAATCACTTGCAATAAACTCTGATTATTTTTTTTATATCTAAAAAATGTAGTTAACCATGTGAAAGTACTCATGGTACTCTCCCATTACCTGTATTAAAATAGATTGTGTTGCATTCTATTCAGCATCGAAATGTGTATATAATTGTTTGCCTCATGTTGTCAGAACCTTGGCTTGAGTGTAATAAAGATATTTGATTCGTTTGAACCCAATTATACTCTTATTTTGCATTATCACCTTGATTGACACTTAAACCAATTAATCAGAAGGGATGGGATTAACACCTATAGACTTGCTGACGACTGTACACATTAATTATTGATGATTTGATTAACTTTACAAACTGTCTTAAATTAAAATTGATAAGATATTTCACATACGCGGTAGCATCTTTGAGTCTTTGACACTTCTTTGTATATAAAGTTTACAAACTTGTTTTACAGATCATGTTACCATTCTTTAATAATGTTATACCAAGATGTTTAAATGAATCCACCAGTTCTATCACCCTATCATATATATATAAAAATTATGCCGGGTATGTCTACCCTTTTCAAAAATCAAGGCTTTTGTTTTAGACATATTTATCTTCAAGCCCCACATGCGACAGTAGTTTTCGAGGTCTAACATCATTGCCTGTGAAGTTTCGGTTGACTTAGCAAATAAAACCTGGTCATCCGCAAAAAGTATCAAAAATAACTTTAATTCGTTTACAGAAAATATATCATCTGATTCTGTGTTTATGAAACTCAGTATGTCGTTTACAAAAAAAAACATAAAGAGAAGAGGTGAGCTTTCGAAGAAATCTGAAACAGAAGATTTGTATTTGACACACAATTTAACTGTTTTGTTCATACAATTTGAAGCTTTGACAAATTTTGTGCTTACATATCCTTTAAGGATTTTCTGCCATAAGTATGACCTATCAATCTTATTAAAACATTTCTCGTAGTCTATGAAGATACAGTAAAGTTTATTTCCTGCATTTAGTACTTTGGAAATCTCTGAATGTAAGATAAAAATGCAATCAACAAAAGATTTACCCTTCTGGAAACCAAATTGATTTTTATTGATTTTTTTTGTTTTTATCAGACCATTTTGTGGATCTATTTAGCAATATCTGTGAGTAGACTTTTGCTGTGACATTTATTAATGTTACTCTGCGATAATCTTGTGGATCATCCAAATCACCCTTTTTAAAAATTGGTGTGATTATTCTTTCGCCCCAAGATAACGGATACTCATTACTATTAAATACTCTGTTGTAGAGTCGAGTTAAAAGCTTGTTTTACAGATCACAGTTCATGATTACACTTAGAACTGTGTTTAAAAAGTTTACACGTTTATAATTACATGAAGTCATGGTTCACACAAAAAAACAATGACAAAGACAAATGAGACAATACTATAAGCACGTATATATGTAAAAGATTGAAAGAATAGAATTAAGTGAATAAGATGTCAAATTGATAATTTGATATTTAAAATTAATAATAGCTGAAACACTTGTCACAATATCAGACAATGTCCAACATTATCCAATGCATGAGATACTCATGCATATCCGCTACGGAAAAATAAAACAAAGCAATGTTGTTATGTATTTCAATACAAACAACCAAAAACATTTTAACTATCATAAAATAGACGGTCATGACATAAAACAATCTCGCGAGGTACGTAAGTCTGAATACCATTCATTTAAAAATAAATCAGACATCCAAATGATAATCACACAGCAACATGTAACAAATATTCAATTACTAAACCTAACAGTATTAACTAATATACAAAAAAAATGTATTAAATCTTTGTAAATTACTTAAATTAGTTTTTACGTGTTTTTTTTTCGTATTATGCCAGTTACGACATGTTACATCGCACAGGGAAAGGAGAAGATGTTAAGCGAGGAGCTAAAATTAATGAAATATCATAATGCAATATGCATTTGTAAATTTGATAATTTAATTGATGTTGTTAAATTGTTAAATGTATGATTAACTATAGAAATGTATACCTAAATATCTATATATTTAATTATACAATTTATCTATCTTGATAAAATCTTTTAAATATGATTGTACCGCTCATAAGCAACATATTCAGACTGGTGGCGAATTAATTTGGTTACGAATTGACCGAAACCCGTATTCGCCGGTATCTCAAAACCCGGGTGTCCGATAGCTATTGTTTTGTTTCACTAGAAAACCCTTTGAAAACTATACGGAATGAATCTTAAACTGAAGTTTATGTCGGAGATATTACAATACTTGAAAATATAATGTATACTATGATATACTATATGAGTAAAGATTGTTTTCATTATTTTTCTTAACAGAAGTTATCTGTTAAAGTAAGAGAAACATATTGTTTGAGACTTGTTATAATTTTGTTGTAGAAATGTTGTTAGAAATGGCATATAAAGTGTTTCTAAACACTTTTCTAATTATATTCATAAAGAAATGTATATTACTAATGATCAACACCAAAGGCAATTGGTTTTATTTCCCCCTCCCACCGTCTATAGGCGGCGTGCAAATCCAAATGTGTGACAATTAGACCCTTTAATAAGTTAAAGTGGACTTACTCACTAATCCTTTAACGTTTAATTCCGTCACTGCTAATTAATGAGTCAATCAAGGTGATAATAATTCCCCATATTACACAAATTATAAAACAACGAATTAAGTTCAAAATACATTAATGAACATTTTACAAATTGTATAAATCATGGAAAATGCAAAGTACGAGCTGAGACCATTACATACATAATGGTCTCAGGTACGAGTACATGTTTGAATTAAATGCACTAAAATCATTCGTTGAAAATTACATTTTGCGTCATTATGTTCCCATAAGGACTGTAGTGTTGGAATTGATGAAAATGAACATAATAATTTTTTGCACTACTTCTTAAAGTAATAAACAAGTATAGCACTGTTAACTATAACTTTAATTATTAGGAACACCGGTTTTGGTGATAACATTAAAACGTTTACATAGTTCACTATCATGTACTTATCATTCGGAGTCACAGTAAGATTTTTCTGGAAACCAAATATATATAATGTCTATTACTACAAACAATAAACACCGCTTCACAAGTTTATTTAACGGTTAACATCGCATATACCAATTAAAGCGTTAAGTTGATGTTACTGTTAAACATACCAAAACAGAACCACTTGTCTTGATGTCTTACCAGAAATTATAATGCTGAATCCAGCGAAAATTACAACGTTTGTAACACTAAAAAATCATGCTAATGTTTCCTTGGTATAATAATTGTAAAGAAATACTGAATAAATGCGGAATTCTGAACATATGGACTGACCATCAGTTTCCAAATGAAAAATAATGCAACGTGCGACACATATTACAAACAAAGCGGCATCCTTTAAACTCATGTTTAAAAAGTAATTGTGATAATTAAGAAGTTAATAATTTGTGGTAAATATCGTTAGACTGTAATTTTCATATTTTTTGCTTAGTGCGACTTTTTGTGGTCCGTTTTGTTCCGAAAAGAGTTGTTAGCTACTACCATAGCCTGGTACCCATGGACTCTGATGTACATTTATTCCTTTGGTGCAGTGCAACATGGAACGGGGACCAGTTTACCCATAGTCAAGATCAACCAGACGCTTGGTGACGTGTGCTGCCGTTTGGTAATTATTTTTAGAATTTTAAAAGAGTATTGTTTGACTGTCGTATGCTATATTACGTTGATGACATTAGTAAGAATGTCCTATAAGTTGTTTTGGGTCAAAATTGTTTTTAGATAAAACTGATCCACTATCAACTTATCACGAAGCTCACAAGATACACAGACAGGAACTTCTGTCAACAGAAGATAAATAAAACATTGTAACAGTCGACGCGAGTAACTGTCAGACCTCGGTCAATCGTCAAAAATCTAGTAAGATTTATAGAAGTTCTGGTAATTGTTTGTCTGGTTCATGTTTTCATGTTTTGTCTGGCCTTTAAATTTGTCCATTGATTTCAGTGTCTTTCACTTACTCTGACAGATGTAATGACTGATTGAGTAATCTGGCTCTTGACATAACATATGTGTATATAAAGCTGTTCTTACTGAAAATTATGGTTTAGTGACAGGTTTTTGTTGTATAACAAGTTTTCATGGTATTTTATGTATGTAGTAATTTCATTTGTGCATGTGCGTTATTTCAGAAAATTTGTAAATTGAGTTTGCTAGTCCATCTAATTATACTGTTTGTGACGGCAAGACATTTTTTTTACTTGGCCCTGGCCCACACAGTCTAACAAAGATCTGCAGAAAATTCCCAATTAAAACAGGTTGGGCGGGATAACTACAACGTCTGTGGACAATTTGAACTGTTCTGTAGATAGGAAGCACGTTAGTAAACTATATGCAAGCATAAAATATTCCAAGAAACCTTCTTCTGAAAGGTGCACTAATGTTTTGTTTCTCTCCATTATTTCTCTACGGAAAACTAAACTGGTGTCATGGCAGATAACTTCCGGTGTTGAGGTAGATATCTACCGATGTCATGGTCAAAACTTCCCATCCACTGTATTTAACCTATCAAATTTTATGTGAAGCGTACATCTAATACAGTGGTTGTATAAAACGGACAATTTTAAACGTCACATGGTAAAAAATATGCTCGCTTGTGCACTGCACATTACGAAAAAGTTTAAGTCAAATATTTGAATTTTGGTGTTAGACACTGAGAATTCATGGCTCGGTATAGAGGATTATTGTTATATCTATCGATTTGTGTAAGTTCTACCAGTTTCTGATGCATTTTTACATAATTTGTGTTTCCGCACATAAATATGCAGTTCTTTGTAAGACTGAAAGGATGGCCCATCCGAATTCATTTATGAAATCGACCAACTGGAAAGCCGAATAAGTACAGCTAACGGTTTGCTAGCTTGCCCATTTGCGCCAACAATATGCCACCAACAGGTTGTTATACAATGTTATTGGAAGTAATGAAACCTAGACCCCCTAGATTGCCTCGGTTCAAATATGGGTCTGGCAATGGCTCTGTAATGCATGTAATATTTTAAAGTATTTTATCTACCTAACATGGACGCATATATAGTGGTGCAATAATATACCAGTAATCCGGTATATTGCGATGCAGCGTCAACCGATGCATACTGTGGTACGGAACCAACGTACCGCGATAATTTCTTTAATATTTGATCAAGTATTTTAAGCACAGCCTCGTAAATGTGTACTGTATATTTGAATATTCAAACACCTGTCACTTGTCATTTGATGTAGAACAAAGTTTTACAAACGATGCCAACCTGAATTTTTCCTTTGATCTTACCGACGCTGGTCTCGAGTTATTTTCTCTGAAGTCACCGCCCCAATGGAATTGACGCATAATGTTACTGTTTTGTCACACCAATGCAGTTACAAATTTAGTGCTTTCTGCATGTGATGTTATTATAATTTTCAAAAAACTAAGTATGGAAAACGTGGACGATTTTGAATTAGTAAATTATGAAAAGGCAAAAAGTAGAGTTTGGGAGAAGTGTGTTGTTAACAGTTTGTTGGGCATTTAACCTACTGAAATTCAAAATAAACATATGTTTTATAATGTTTTCATGACAATCTATGTATTGCAATATGTATTGCAATACGGGTTGGCTGTATCGCAATGTATCGCAATACGGGTTTGACCGCATCGTTGCACCCCTACATATATCATAAATTTATTATGTAGGGATGATAAATATCTTGTCTTAATTGGGGATTGAACCCAATTCCTCCAGTGCCATTGATGGACACACCTCACATCATTATAGAATTATTCCAACTGCAAGGCTTTTTTAGGCGTCCCATATTGCTTCAACCTTGACCTACAGGTATTATTACCTAAGACATATATTTTCTCTTATATGATTGGTTCTTTGGACTAGGAGACAATATTGACTATTGTTTGACCTTTGGCTATAGATAACACGGACCACATCAAACTAAATGTACACATTGAATTCTATATCTTTCTTTATTTCAGGTAAAAAGTAGTCATCTTTTTAAATTTGATTGACTCATTCAATTCTGGGGACAGATTAATCAACTACAGACATGGAGCTTGTCTCTATGTTTGGTTGGCTGTGCACTATATCTTCATTGTGCTTCCAGCTTGTTGGAATGTGAGTATGTGATACATAGTTAAACATGTATCTTTGATCTTGATTTACATATTTTGTGTCATGTTGTATTGTGCACTACTGGCAAATAGTCTCCTCTGCAGTATTGTCTGAATTTTTATTAGATTCTCATTTTCAAGCATTTGAGAACAGATGCTGTCATTGATTCTGCAAATGCAACTGACAAAATCCATTCTGTATACAGGCTTCCCAAAAGTTGCAGGACTGTCAAACATGTCAAGCAAATTTCGAGCAGGTCCAGTAACTTTTCAGTGAGACCTTACCAGACAACATTTATCCACATTAAAATCTGTGAACCATTATTTCATTATTTTGTAAACAAACATTTTGATTCTTCGGTAGTTCTTATGCCAACCAATCGTTGTCAGAACTACTCCACTTCCAATCCAAATGACGATAATGATTTTGATGACTAATGTTGTGACTTTCAGTCGTAAGTTTTTAATTTTGATAAAATAATATTTTACTGAATGGTAGTTTATCTCAATTTAAATACTTGTTCGTGTTTACCTTAAGTAAATTTTCCAGTGAAAAAAAAAATTTACTATAAACATGATTCTCAAAATTCAATAATCCACCTTAGATGCATGTTTCATTAGATATTGGATGTGTGGAATTATGTCAAATTATCTTCGTTACAGGCAAATATGTTATGGGATTGTGAAGAAGGGCAGCACTGGTGACATGTCTCCATTTACATTCATCTCCTACTTTGTAGCGTATGCATTCCTTTTTACCATTCACACAGATGGGAACATGCAATAAGCTCAATTTTAGGACATTTTGTACATTTTTTAATTTATTGTACAACACATTTCATGGGTTTTGATGTGAATGTCCCTTGATAAATTGCAGTTTGGCATTGAAGTGTTTTATAAGAAGTTCCTCACTTTGTTAACTTAAGTCACTTGTAAGTAGAGATTTTATCATAAACCAAGACAAATAAATAGGTTTTAGTGTTTGAAAACCTGCTCTGGTATTGTTCCATATCAATTTGATTGTCTTTGTGAGCAATATTACATTAACACATTAATCTGTGTTCATTGTCAAAAGTGTGAGTGCTTAACAAATTTTATTTTTAACAAAAGATATTTCAGGATTGTTTTATTTGGTATGGATCTTAAAGCAGAAATAAGTTTCCCATATTGTTGTTCATTTTTACAGTTGTGCTGTTTGGCTCAAGTATGGATTGTTACAGAACTTACGTGTTGTGATAGCAGTCAATGGAAATGGTTCTGTTTTAAATTTTATTTATACCATGATATGTTACAGATATAGTACAAAAAAAGTAAGTATTGAAGTGAATGATTACTATTTATTTGTCTCACCAGGGAGATCTGGGAGAACATATAAATTCAGCCTGTCAAATTACTATTTCCCATAAAATTTTGTAAAAAGCATCTGAGTTAGATTATCAAAATTTCTTATTTGTTGTGTTTTAATGGAATTATTACCCTCTGAAAATGTCTTTGTACATATTAGGACCTTTTCTGGGACCAAAAAATATCTGTCTTAATTTAGTGAGGTCATCTCATTATAGAGATGAAATATGGAAGAAATATTTAAAGCAGGTTCTGTAATAAGCGGTTGTTTTAATGAAGTGGTTGCTATATGAGGTTTCACTGTGTACTGTCAAAACTGAGATGAAAGTCATTAAATAGCAACAGTACAGCAAAACCTCACATAGCGACCACCTCAATATTATAACCACCTTGTTATAATGACCACTTACTTTTGGACTTGCTTTCAATAATTCCCCTATAATTCAACTTGATAATAATTGATTAATTAATTATTTTAATATCACTGTTTAATATAGTACATTTTGTAACAATTTTTGCATTGTTAAGTTTTGTAATTGATAATTTACTAATGTATACATTTTTATCCTTTTTTCAGTCACAGTTCCATCGTTTTTTATTTATTGGTGCTATGATGTTAATTAGTCCCTTAGTGTATATTAGATACTATGAAAATAACCATCAAGTGGCTTTGGAGAATCTAGGTTCATACTGTGTTTGTTTAACTATCATTGGTTATGGAGCACCTTTAGTTTCTCTGGTAGGTGGAATGATTCGTCTTTTGATTTTCCCTCCATAATGAAGAGTTCCTCCCTTTGAATTTTAGAATACAAGTATAGTCCAGGGAAGTAATATTTCTTCTTTTCAGACTCTTTATATTTCAAACTAGTGTTTAGATCCAGTCTTAATCTGTTAAAAAATGGTGTTTTTGTAAGATTGCTGTGCTATCCTTTCATAATTCATTTGTTGAAGCAAATATCATAACTGATATTTTCTTTTGGATTTGGCATGATGGTGAAGTAAATTTTTACTTCGACAATGTTGTAAAAGGATAGGAGTTTAACATGTAATATTGTTTCTCTCAGTTTTCTTTAATGTTTTCAGGTTGATGTGATAAGATCAAAAAGTACAGAAAGTTTGTCATTTATTCTCATTGTTGCCAATTTTCTTGTTGCTGTGCTGTGGGCAGTGTATGGAGGTTTAATCAATGACAGATATGTCCAGGTTTGTTTACTTAAATGAAGTGGCCCATTTTGTCTCCAATATAACTTGACGAGCACAGTAAATTTGACTTTTTTCTGGACATCAGGGCTTGCCTTTTTGTTACTGCACTGAGTTGAACTGATGTCTTTATTGAAAACATGGTCTAAGGTTACGTCACGTTTTAGTGGTTTCAAAGTACACATGTATATATGTATCAGGGCACTGAAAAACCGAAAATTCGCCGGTCCAGACCGAATTTCAAGTTCCCAGACCGATTTCAGTTACGAAAATTTGTTAAAAAATCGGTCCATTAACGTTCTATAAATTTTGGTCCGAAATCGTTAAGTACGTGCAAAAAGTCACAAAACTTACTGTATGTTGTTTGCACGATTCTCAATACCCTAATAAATATGTCAAGATAATCAATAGCCTGGAGCGATCATCTGCTAATCCGATCAATAGAAGTCTGTCAATATAGGGGTCGCTTGTAATTAGTCTAAACACGTGGTAGATAACAGAAAACAATTAACTGCAGTGATCAATTGTGTTTAGTGATGTGTTTGCTGCGTGCATTAATATTGTTGTTATTTTTAAATTTAGTATTGTTTCGGTTTAATCAAAGGCGGTGAATTGTTTTAGAAGTCGTAACAGAAAACAGAATAAAAGAAAATTTAGTAACATCAAAAAGGAAGCCGACATTATTAGCTAAGATTTTGCAGACTATATTGCAATACCTCGATCAACCAATGACAGCTTCGTACGCAAGACGCTTGTCAATATCGAAGTCGTAGCTCCGCCTTCTCATCTGTTTACATTTTATAGCTCCTTTGGTTTAGCGGTCATGTGACTAAGAAATACGTCATCTATTACATTTACACGAGTGTGATACGTCATCGTTGATGACGTCAAAGGATTAAAATCGTGGATTGATATTTCTAATTGTGTCTAGCAAAGTAATCGTAAGTGGGTAATTGGGATTTCGTTTGATATTATCTATTTCAATCAAGTACGTGTTTGTGATTCCATTATACTAGTATCAGGTTGAAATTTGAATTCCGTTTCTGTTAACTGTACTGTAACTCTGAACAAATATTCGCCGTATTCAGAAACTGGGGGGGGGGGGTAAATTGAATTGGGAGCGACGGGGGGCGTCCGCGGCCTGGACTGATTGAGATTTCAAAATTTTCCATGCCCTGATATGTATATATATATATATATATATATATATATATATATATGTCAAGTTTTGATTTGTTCTAACTAACTGCTGCTGCCTCTGCATTTTTAACAATAGCATTTCTTTTGAACATGTGTATAATTTCAAGAAAGTAATTTACACGCATCTGCACATAATTGTGATTTGTGTCATGTAGGCTGTTTTTTATAACCTCTGAGAGATATTACACTGAGGTAGATGGCCTTGAACTTGTTAATGCATGTTGACTCACTAGTTTTGTAATTTAGCATATTGTTATTTCAGGCACCAAATTTTCTTGGGGCTGTTTTGGCATTGATTCAGCTATCACTGTTCGCTATCTATCCATCATCACCATCGCCAAAGAGTAAGGTGATACATAGCTAGTCGACAACACCATGTACAGTTTTACATATAATGATAATTATTTTATTACCTTATATTCTCTCAATCCTTGTATATTTTTCTAATTGTGATAAAATCTTAAGATAATGCAATGTGAGTCAATTAATTGTTATTTTTATGTTATATTGTGATATTTTGAGAAAGTGTTTGATGTATGTTTGCCTTTTATTGCTAAGACAATGACAGCTTCTCATATCAAATGTCTCCCTGAAATACTTTGTTTAACTGTTTATTGTACTTTTTTCATAAGTATACCTTCAGCTTGTTGATACTTGGAATACTTTCATGAGTGTTTTTGTTGTATCAGACCATTTACTGCATTTTGAATATGGCAACCAGTGACTTTCAAAACTGATCCAAGACGATCATAAATTCAATCTAAACAATTGGCCTAATACTTAATTTAAACGCAGATCCTGATATTAATGTTATAGATATGATAAAAAAAATATACAGTACAATCTGTCAATGAAAGGCCATCTGTGAGAGAGAAGAAATGTAGCCTTTATGCTGACTTGGCCTTATGAGGTTCTTTTGGTCTGTTTTTAATGTGTCTGTACTAGATTGTCCACAGGTGACCGTTAGCACAGGTTTGGCTGTATAACGTTTCTATGTTATGTATATCCATGCAAGTGAGTCTCAGGTAATTGAAGACAATTGTAGTGAACTCCTTGGGACCCGAATAATTACATCATTATATCCACAGTTCATTGCATGTATATCCTTAACCATGAAATGAAGAGGTCTTGATGGGGAGAATTAAATACTTCACTCTGTGTGTTCCATAAGTATATCCTAGTTATATTTATCTGTGTTTTACTATTTTTTGATGATCTTCAATCATTCATCTCAATGTTAAACCATTACTGACTACCGGTACGCCTTTGATGGCTGAGTAGTATCATTTTACCCTTTGTAAAACCAAAAACTTATTATTATGTTTTCAACTTAAAAATGCTGTTGTGTGTAGGTACAACATGAAAGTGTGACATATGTCTATGTATAATTTTGTGTCTTCATAATTTATCCTTAATTTGAGCCTAAAATTTGTTAACTGTCAAAATATGTTTAAGTTGACATTAATTTTTTTATGTATTTATGACATTAATATTCCTTCTTTGTTGCAACATAGAGACATTGTAAGAGGGTGAAATAGAATGAAAATAATGAAATTATTGCAGTTTAAATATGTGTGACATTTTTTTTGAGATTTGTGCAATAATGTAAATTAACATGATAATTTTTGGCACCATTACACATTTGTTGATTATGATTTTACTTGTTTACTTCAGTTTGTTTATACCGTAAGTTCAGTTGAAGGACTTTGATTGTTGTAGAATGCAATATTTTTGTATCATGACAAAAGTTACAATGGAGACAAGAAAGTATTTGGTGCTAAACTTTCTTGATAATGTTTTGGCAGTTAATTACGTTCTTGTGTTCATGCAACTACTAAAATCTTCCATGCTCGTTCAATGATTTAAGGTTAATTATTTATTTTTATTGAATGTATTTATTAACAAATTTAGTAAATTCATGTTCTTTCCTGTATATATGTTACTAATTATAATGTGGATTCTTACTTACTTGTATTCACATATTTTCTGCCCATGCAGCAAATGTAGTTAAAATGATTACACATTTTTTATATTTTTAATATATTACAAATTTGTGGGATTTAAATTTGTTAATCTTTAAACCAAACAAGCTTTTACTTGAAATTATGCTTGTTTATCATTTGAAGAACAATTAAGACCTTTAGCTGAGTGCTTTTTACACCATTCAACTGTACCAATTTAATAACACAATGGCCATATTTTCTAAAGCCAGTCTATTTGGTTGTATTTGGTTAGAGTATTGACCAGAATATATTATTTCAGGATCATGGACCATGCATTGTTTAAAAGTGAACTGATTTTTTTTTCAGAATTTGCACAAAAATTTATTGTATAGAGCACCTTTGCTTTTTGAATAGTTAAGTTACTGAGCTCTGCTGTTTGTACGTCTAGAACATAAGGTTGAGTGACCCAATCTTATATGAATGCTTTGTCAATATGTGACATTGTTTACTTGAGATTTTAAGCTTCAAATTAGATATATATGTATATAAATATCTGTTATTACTCATAACTTTTAAGTTTTAGATGGCTCGTTATAATTTTGAGATTTTGTTATGCAGGTATTGAAGGTTATTTTTCTGTAAAACTTAAGTAAGTTTTTAACATACAAAGTTTTTACTGCTATTACACTATACAAGATATACTGAATATTCATATAATTATTCATGATAATACTCAATATTATTTACCCTGTCAATGTTAATGTGTTTGATTAATTTAGATTTATGCTCATATGAAAATCGATTTGATCTGAGTTTATCCGGTAATTTTTGTAATTGTCCGTGAGATAGATGAACTCAAAAGTAAAATGATACTTAGTTTATTAAACTCAAAATTCCCCTGCTTTAATTTTATTTAATATTTTATTAAATAACATCATTGGATTGTTCTGTAAATGAATTTTAACGCATGGGTGGGACATTTTTTCCTTCATTTGTCAGATTTGAGAAAAATGGACTTAAATCAGACTTTTTCAGAAATTTTCATTTCAGTTGCTCTATATTCAGTGTAAAAAGGGTTGTTGTCTTTATGTGCTAATTCCCCCACCTAAATATCAAATTAAAATTAATATTTTTGCATATAAATAAATCTAAATAATTAAAGTTAATGAATATGATGGGACATTTTTTGTAAAATGGTTAATAAAAAAAAGATATTACACAAAATGTCTAGTACTCCTTTTATATTCTGTATCACCAATTTAAGTGTCAAGCGCTAATCTGATAAGCAAATTGTTCCACATGCCAGGTTCAATTTTCCCAAAGTCTCTTTCATAAACTAACATTTATTTAAATTCTTGTTTTTCCATCAATAATTAGTCATGCGTATATTCCTGCCGAATCCTCATTCAACTTACAGTGTAACTATGGTAGTTCAAATATTAAAGTAATGATTTTAAAGTAAGTACATTATTGCATGTTAACCATGGTATTTTTGACATTTGTCTTTATAAGTACGTTTATAAACATACTTGAAATTGGACATTTAAGTGGACAATGTTGGTTACTTTTAAAGTATGAACATTATTACTGTGCCAACTTGTGTGTAACTTAGTTCATTTTATACTAATGATGATAAAATCATGATTTATAAGGGGTTTATTGCTGTTTTTAGTAACAAGAAGAATATTTGCTTAGGTTTTTAGATTCTGTACTCAACTATATTCAAGTTTTAGTTCAGCTGTAGTATGTTTTTATATGTGATATTAAGTTCTCATTTATAATTGATACTACACCCAGGAAGTGACTTTTTATGTATTTTTATTGTGATTTTCTGATTACAATCTGGAGTGCAGTCCTTCTAATTAGATCAGTATTTGTCAGATTGATGAAATTTCTTTTTCACACTGAACTTCCAACTGTGACTTGTATAATACTCAAGTTCTTGCCTTATGATATATGTCTTTATGTGAGAGACTCTCTTTCAAAGCAAATGTAAGTAGAAAAGGTTAGAAAAAATAGTCATGCTTACTTCACCAAATAAAAGGTCATAAAACTTTTATTTTTTCTGATTATTATTATTTAGGAGGTATGATTTATTCCAAATATTTACTTTGGATTTTGTTGTATGAAAAATAGGGTAAACAAGACTATTTTTTGCTGGACTGAGTTGTCAATGTTATTATTGCATGTAAGACTGTTTTTTTTCTTGCAGTGTTATCATGATTTAGATATTAAGTTTGGTGAATGAAGTCATGGACAAATCAAGTATAGATAAGAAAATTGCTTCATATTAGATCATGACTAATGTTTCCCTGAATTTAAGTGACCTCCGGTTTTTCCCAGGTCCAGACCCAACTGGTTTTTATTGTTTCTGCATCACATAGGTTAAGATTTCTGTTTTTTTGCAAAGTTTCAACTTTCATCCATGTATTAGATTCATTATTAAAATGAAAAAATGTTTGATATTGATGCACTGACTTTAATCTTAGCTCTTTGTCTCAAAATATTGCAGATCATTTAATTGTACATTTTTATATACCTATAGGAGCTGCAAACACTTCACATTTTAATGGATCACTGTAGCTGTTTCATCTACCTTGTATTCAGTTTGGAATGCTCCTCAAATGATGCACTTTGAAAATACGGACAACTTTTTTTATTAAATTTACTTATTTTTTTACATATTTTGAATGCTTTGGATATAATTTGAAGGAATGTTAAAGCATTTGTGATGAATCATGAATTTTGTTTTTCTAAAAAAACATGCATTTTCAATTAGAGGAGGGTTGTTTATTAAGTCATATTCAATAATTTTCAATATGTTTGCATAATTAAAGATATTCTGCCAAAGAAAATATTTTTCTGCAAAGGTCATATTTAATTGTACTTTTTTCTTGTCCCTTTTAATCTCTTAACAACATAAACACAAAATGGTATTGGTACCTATGTTGTATTTTCAGAAGTGTTGGTATTTTAGCATATTTTTTTACATTCAGTTTTTTATGCTTAGGTTAATTTCATTGTAAGTTTTTGCTTTCTCCATGTAGTTTTGCATTTCTCTTAGGAAACTCTTAGTGCATATTTCATTCTGTTGAATTTCTTGAATTATGCTTGTGATGCCAAACAAACTGAAAACAGTTTTAAGTTTATTACTCCAATAATATGGTTCAAGCAGGAGCCTTGAATAAACCAGTTCAGATAGATTATTTGAAAGAAAACTTTGAAGCTAATGACTGAAATAATCCAGTTTTTGGATTAATCTGGAATTTCAGTCAATGACAAGAATTTTCAAGGTTTTCATTTGAGGGATGGTGAACTAATTCGGGTAATTGATTGGACCATTGTGGTTTTTCAGTGGTTATTTTTTTCTTTGAATGTTACTGTTTATTTCAAAGATCTAGTCCTTTTATCTTACCGTAACCTTGGTGCTAATGTTCATGTATGTACCTGGGTATATATATATATTTTTTTTTTTCCAATGTTCTTCATGTATAATATTGTGACATTTTAAATATTTGTGTGTAAACTTCCACTTTAAGTGAAAGAGTGAATAACTTATTTTTGTTATGCATGCATACATAGTATACAAACCAATTCTTTTTTAGCAATCCTTGAATCAATTTTTTTTCATGTCTCTGCCTTTTACTAGTAGTTATTGACAATGACATTTATTAACAAGGTACTTTAGTATGAGCCTAATTAGACACTTATACATATTTCTCTCTGGGCATTTTTGACGTTAAGCTGTACTTGTACAGATTTTTCAGCCTTTGTTGTGGCATACATGTCTTTAATTATATATCTAACTTGTGGTAACTGCATCTATGTTTGTATGTAGGAATACAGACGTTTCTTAACCTGCATAGTGCTAGTCAGTTTAGGGATGATTTTTTTTAACTTTTGTAAGAATCTTTTATGTGAAATCATGTACATTTGTACTTGTGATATATTGATTTTTCTGTCTATATTATCTTCATATTGGGCTGCAAGTTTACTATGAATAAGTTTTTGCAAAAAGTGTCGAAAGAAAATTCATCTGATGATCAGAAAATTGGCATATTGAGGAAGTAATTTACCCTTAAAATGTTTGTGTTGAATTAATGAGAACATGAAGGGATTACTAGGTGAATTTTTTATTTGACTTGTTTTTCCTGTTTTCCAGGCATGGGTATTAAGGCTGGCTAAGAAAGGACCCAGACGCTGTAACCATTATCAGCTTTGTATTTTGTTGTTTTTGGTAAAATCGTTTCTTTCTTGCAATTATTTCAGTTTTCTTTATTTTATTTTCATTTCAATTTTACTAGAAACTAAATATTCTTTGTGTAATGATTTGTATTGACTGATTGGTAAACGTCTTATTTAAATTGTGTTCATTTGATCCTGGCTATGCAGTTTTTGAAAATTTCAATTCTTAGTGATTAGGTTACAGCTACTTTTCCAATTTATTATTTGTTTGATTGTATACAGTAAAACCTCAATATGAAAACGACCTTTGTGGCCAACCTTACCATCATTACCAACTTGACACATAGAGCAAATTTTAATAGCAGGTCTTGGAAAGTGGATGTTGTAATGAGATGGTCTTGAAAGTGAGGTGATCACTAAGTGAGGTTTTATTTATTATTCTTTATGCTAGAAATTGTGAATTGTTTATATGTTGGTGTTTGGTTATCTATAATCTTTGTGGACACATATCTGCTGTAAGCAGAGGTATGAACTACTGTGTGCTGATTAGATGCTCAATTTTAAAATTCATTTCGTTAAATGTATTAGATCATGGTAAATGTATCAACTTAACTATGTTAGCTTTATTGTTGCATAATTTTGATATAATGATGGTTACATGTTCTTACTTAATACAATGCAGCTATTATGTTAGTTATATGGGCAGTTTGACATTTATTCTCACCCGGTCATTTTTTAAGATTAGTGTCTTGAGGTTCATTTACAGTGAAACCACGATATTAAGACTATCTTGTGGCCCATAAAATCAACATGAGGTAGTCTAATTATTGAGTTGAATAAATAAATGATTGTTAAACTGAGATAGTTTTAATCTTGAAGTGGTCCCTAAATGAGGTTTTATTGTTTATCAACCTTGATTTTAGTCTTACTGATCTGTGATGATTTAGAAATCCACATTTCATTCATTGATGTTAATTATTTGGGGAAATATTATTATAATTAGAATATAATTATGTAAATATTGGAATTAGGGTTCCATAGTAATATATTATATTTGTCAACCATTATTCTTCTTGCATGTTGTGACTTTCTTGTGCTTGTTTATACAGTAGAACCCATCTTTAGTGACCATCTTAGGAGTTTATTCAAATTAAATGATTTAAGGTGATCTCAATAAAAACCTTCTTAGTGTAGCTTTTATTTCAGGTTGTGCATGTCTTTACTTTGAGATTGTACTAAATTTGCGAATGCTTGTGTTGGAAATAAAACAACTTATAGTTTCATATCTCATGTAATCTTCTGCATAAGTTTGATTGTACAAACGAAATGACGTGTCTGTGTTGAGTATGTCATAAATTAAGACTTTTGCTTGTAGTTATGCCTGTAAATTTAATATACGACCTGTGGACATGTTTATGTATTGAGGCAATTGACATAGTAAAAATTCTGGAGCCTATTTCCAAATAAATATATCTAGTGTAAGGTAGCAATTTTTTTTGCCAAACAAATTTTGACTCCCATATGTATGATAGGTAAAACATGTGACATCCTATCGATGGTTTTGGGGTTTTTTGCTCACTGGCTAAGCTGATTTTCTTATCTGTTTGTCATCATTGCTAAGTGAAGTTTCTCTGTAGATATATTATTTGAGGTTTTTACGAAATAAATGACCTAGTGTACACTCCATATGGTTTGGGTTTACTGTGAAATACTGAATGTTGAGATGATTATTATTGTAATTTGTTACAACTACTTAAACCTTTCATGTATTGTTCCATTGAAAGCCAAGTATTTTTGACAACATATTTTCTCGCCTTCTTGTCTATTGGTCAGGAGACTGTAAATACATATTTTAGATCATTGCCTTATGGCTTTGAATATAGTCTATTTTTACTACTGTTTTATTACCTATTCAGCCATGATAATCTTGAGCTAATTAGTATTATGAAGTTTTTTTAATTACTAGTATAACATTGACTCGTCTTACCACCTAATGACATGTTTATACATACCATGTGTCAGATTTATTTGATGCTGATTTTATTTATACTGCCTTTGTGTTCATATTCAAGCAGTTTTTGTAATCTTGAGCGTTTTTTGTCTTTTCCAGCTCTCTTACTGATATGTAATAATTTCTGTAAGGTACAATATTTTGATAACATGTTTTGCTTTATGTTATGTAGTATATTGTTACAAATAAGTAGATGTATAATTATTTTAACTGTTAGATTAGTGAGTTATTTGATTGTGGACCAAATTATTAAGTATAGTTTTCAGACTCACCAATGCAAACTTGCCAGTCAGTTAATATGCTATTTTTTGTTCATGTTGAGTAGTGAAGTAATGAATGCTTGCTGGATGACAAAATGATAGTTTGTTGACTTGTCTCATATACTTTATTTAATAAAAAATATTTTTCCATAATATTTGTCTTATAAGCATATATCAATGTTTTTTCCCCAGAAAGCTCTTGCAGATATATATAGTAAGGTTGTGTAGTGTCTCAAATTCTGAATGTCAGTGTTAATGTCAACTTATACAGTAGCAACTACAGCATAGTTGTTACCATAGCAATTGGCTAAATCGTACACTTAAGTGAATAGAATACAACATAATCATAATTTAACAGTATTTATTCAAAACAAAATTATCACTATTATCAAATCAATAACAATGCTCATGATCCTTCGTACAAACCATTCTGCACAAGCTCTATCTGTACACATTAGCTCATAATTAGTGTTAATTCACTTCTGAAACTGTCTGAACTATTCTCATACAATAGTTTTATTACCAATATTTGAGCTAAGTATGTGTTCAATACCTGATTACAAATTCAATTCAAGCTGTCGTTTATAAGTGGAGCAACAACATAATAACAAATATAATAAACAAATTTTCCTGATGATGTGCTATATTAGCAATCCAAAACTTGTTACAATACCAAAGTAAGACATATTCTTGTTGCCAATAGTTTGACAATCTATAATTTATCTTTCTTGAAGCACTTAAAAAGCTGGTCATTGTTGTCACCGAATGTTAGATTGTTAGTTATAAATGGTTGAGGTTAAAGCATAGACATTCTTTCATAGTGTACATGAAGTGTCGGCTTTAAAAAAAAGGATAAGCTAAGCTCATTACCTTTTACTTATATTATTGTCATTGATTACTCGATTCATTTTGTCTGCATAATAATATTTTATAAACATGGCACAGAGGAGCATATTGTCAAAAAAATATGACTCCTAATGTTCTAATAATAAAAAAACACCCAGTAACTAAAATGGATAAGCAAAATATTTTAAGACAAATTTAGTTAGAAATAAATGCCACTTGTCACCAAATTAAGTGTGATATTAATGAGTATTATAATATACAGTGAACACGGAAAAATAATGAAATACAGTTTAAGTAAACCACCTGTGGTTTAGTCTGATAATAATCACACAACAACACTAACGTAATTGTCAAGTTTTCAAAGCATATCTGGAAGTTTACAATAAGGGTGAATACAGAATTGACAGTGTTACAGTTAAATATTCATTCTATGTAAATACTTTCAGAATTTTAAAGAAATTGTGAAAACTCCTCTATTTATGGGTATTTAGTAAAAATTATTGTAAAGTAAGAAAAAAAAACTAAAATGGCACAGATATATAATCATCACTCAGTTATCATAATTAAAAACATTTTCAAGAAGGAAAATAGAAGAAAATAAAAAAACGCATTATGCAAGATTTAATCGACTTAAATTATTGAGTCATTAAGTAAATATGTAGCATTCGTCTATAAAAGGCACCACATTGTCAAATATTCTATTTAAATATCAAAAAGTAAGTAAATAGTTTTAGTAATTCAAAGGTAAAAATAAACTGAAACAGGGTGTCATATGTTTGATGACTACACTGAATTAATTAGAATAGACTGAATTGTGCTCTAGGAAAATAGATTTCAAGATAATTTATATACTGGTTTCAACATCTGATGCAAATCTTTAAGCAACATCAACACTTAATACAAACTGTATAATAATTTCATATCTTACAACAAATCAATGTATTAAAATCTATGTTTAAAATATCCAATGATGATAATGGAAAAAAATGAATGAAAATGTTGGGATTGTTAAACGTAAGACATGAGCAGAATGGTTAACATGCATATGAAAAAAGTAAACCAAAAGCAAGAAAGGATCAATTATAACAATCACTGGTATAATGTCATGGGATGTTTTGCAAGGAATCAGAAAAACATAACATAAAATTTAGAGAAGAAACCAAAACATTGGGTTCTTATGATGGTTTAATGAATGATATCAGACCAATTCACCATTAATTTCTGCGGTCCATTTTCAAAACCGCAAGAATTGTTTCCATCATTTCCATGCAAATTTGCTAGAAACTTAGAAACAGATGCATAAAGCATAGTTGTCTTAAATAATCCACTTGGTTGTGATGCTTCTTTTGTCATGGCTTTTTAAGATGATTAAAAAATGCCACAAAGCAATTATATTATCTAATATAGACAAAATCACAAACAATAGTTCGCACTGATAATACTTCAGCAGCAGATGGGTCATCACTTCCGTTTAAAAAAGAGTAAATCAGTCAAAAATGAAAAGATTTTCACCTGTGTTATATAAATGTCATTACATCATGAATCGTCACAGTGAAGGCATTATAAAAAATTGATTATATTTTACAGCACATGAAAAAATAAATTAATCCCCTTTAGAAAATGTGTGGTGTCTGATTCGAAAGAAACAAGCACTTTTAAAAGCAAACTGCATGAAATATTCATTGAGCTAGTATGTTTGCAGATGAATCATAACAAATATCAAAAATCACGCCAATAATACCGGTAGTAGAATATAAAGTCAACTGTTGAGCTTTTCACTTTGAAGCAAAACCACAATAGGTTACAGCGGAACAAAATTCTCTCGGAAGCAACACAGTGTTCACATCAGAATTCCATCAACACTGGTTTTACAGCTTATCTTGATGCCAAATCCAACGTTTACAAGCATGATCAAAACAGTGAGAGATCCATTGAGATTCCAGCAGCGAGTATCTATCGTTACTTAGGTATAAAGGCTTTCCCCTCCTGAGAAAATACATCAAATATGCTTATACAAATATACACATGTATATACTGAATAGTCAATAATGAAAGACTTAACAGCTTACTTTTGAAATGCAATGACTGAAAAGTTTGTCAAACCAAACAAAAACAACATATCTTTTCTACATAATCCTAGTAATTGGATGTTATCTTAAACACTCTCACATAGAAATGTTCAACATGACGGTACATAAAACAAGACGTGCTTACTTGAGATCTCTATCCTCCTCACCATGCTCATCTAAGTATACTGAGCCCCAGATGGCAGCCCTCGGACCCCTGATCACAACAATAATACTAGAGTTAACAAGAAGAAAGATTCCAGTGCCAGCCCCACACTCAATTGAATGCTGAAAATGTACAACATAACATTAAACAAGTGATTTCAGATGTACAAATGCAAAGCAAAACATGGCTTAATGCAAAAATTTTGATTCTTGATTTATAACATAGTACATTGTACATTTTAAACTTTTTCAAGTTTAGGGCTACCTCGGTAGTCCAATTGCTAATTATCTTAAATAGCAGACTGCTTCATCAGATTAATTTGAGATCATGAACTGAAATAGTGTGATAAAAAGTAACAGAAAAATATGATTTCAATCATCTAAAATATAATTATCAACCATATATTCTCTCACCTGAACACACTCAAACACATTTAACTGTCTGCAACAAGATTCTCGAAAACAGAGGAATACTCCACAGACAAGACAAATACTAGGATCTTTAGGTATGTTACTACACTCCGGACAAGTCTTCTTGCGGTAGGCTTGAAATATCTTGTAGTACTGATCAGGAAGCTGTATGAGTCGAGAGGTGAACCATTGTGTATTCACTGTTAGCAATGACTGCAAGGTGAATAGTAGAGTAGAGTTAATAGAAGAGTAGCAAAGAAGAAATACATGAATATAGTTAATCTTGAACAACAAACAACAGTGAGTTCACAGTAACTTGAGAACAAGGCTTCTGGTTAGGCCCATGCTGCTCAGTACACAGGAATGAACAATGGTCAACAGTGAATAAAGGCTATAATTTTCTCTCCCTTTGGTATACTTAGTCCACATATTTGACAGCGAATCAAGCCTCACTAACGTCCGCAATAAGTAATTCATATCATATCTGAATCTGAATAATCATAACAAAATCATCTTAAATTTATCTATTATATTTCAGATTGTAAATCACTTTATCAGGAAAAAACACAACGTTCATGATGGGCAGCTATTTTTTATGTCTTACTTACTTTTCCATCAGAAGAATGGTCATCATTGATAAACTTGACCAGATCAGTACACCAAGCTCTGGTTAGTGTATGTGGTTCATCTATAATCCAATGTACACACATTGCAGCAGATGTTAATTTTTTAGGCTCTATCACAGTTGAATCTATCACGTTAAGCTTGAGGTAGGAAGATAAATACTGAAATTCTGTCAAGTCCTGCGTAATGTAAGAAACAAAATAAAACATGATGGATGAACTAAATGTTTAATGTAATTCTGTCAAGTCCTGTGTAATGTAAGAAACAATATAAAACATGATGGATGAACTAAATGTTTAATGAAATTCTGTCAAGTCCTGTGTAATGTAAGAAACAATATAAAACATGATGGATGAACTAAATGTTTAATGAAATTCTGTCAAGTCCTGTGTAATGTAAGAAACAATATAAAACATGATGGATGAACTAAATGTTTAATGAAATTCTGTCAAGTCCTGTGTAATGTAAGAAACAATATAAAACATGATGGATGAACTAAATGTTTAATGAAATTCTGTCAAGTCCTGTGTAATGTAAGAAACAATATAAACATGCCGGATGAACTAAATGTTTCATGAAATTCTGTCAAGTCCTGTGTAATGTAAGAAACAAAACAAAACATGCTGGATGAACTAAATGTTAAACAAGAACTTGTTCTGATATATTGCAGACAGAAAAGGAAGTGTGGAGATTTCAGCTAGAACCATAATCCGGCAGAATAAATACAGAAGAATGGTCAGTAAACCTAGATAGTGTTCTTGGCATTCAAAAAAAGAACACCTATAATGATAAATGACTTAAGCTAAGTTGCAATCAGTTTATCCAAGATTAACAAAACAAACCAAGGAATAACATTTCTGTTTCCATTTGTCGGAAGCCATGCCAATTATCCCTTAAGTGAGCAAATTTTCACAATAAACCATACTTGCCTTTCGTTCAGGAAATTCATCCCCAAAGAAATGGAATTTAATCAGGGACGCAATTTTCAAGAAGGGCTCACACAGCTCTTGTACTGTTAATTCCACACTTTGCGGTGACCACACACTCTGGCATATCTAAAATTAGAGAAGAAACAGAATTCCGTATGATTTAGAAATAACATGAATTAAGTAAAAAATAATCCAAATATCATGAAACAATAAAGAAATACATGCTTTTATTGGTATACATATAAGTATCAATTAATATAATGTGCCAATTTCAAGTAGTTCAGTATTCAAGAAACTAACTGAGACCTTCCTACTATCTAAACACACTTAAATTAACATTTATAGTCAAAGCTGTACAAAGAAAAAGTCAGGAAATTTGATTAATAGATGAATGAAGAAATGTCAAAACAAAGTAAGGAATATTTCTTACAGCTGGGAGATCAATTTCATCCCGTTCATACAACAGTGATGTTGACAATCTAGTGATCACATGACTCAGCATACCCTCCATTGTATTAAACTGTACCTAAAGCATACATAACATATTAATACAAAAAAGAAGAAAGAAATATGGTCACAAACACGCAATCAAAGTCTTAGATTTAGTTTTATTCTGAAGATTTCAATACAGCTTTTCACACTTAAGTACAGGTGAACCATCCAGTAACTAAGATGACCAGTTCATTAATCTTGTAACAAACTAACAAACCTCTCCACATGTATCAGAGGCGGCTTTACAACAATAGTAAAGAATTTGTACACACCAAATCAGAACAAAAAAATATGATTCATTATGACTGATACACTGAGTGATGGATTTCTGATGGAGACTTCCATGGTTACTGTAAGCATGTTCAAGCTGGTTTGTATAAACACACACAACCTACGATACACTGAACAGACTTTAAGATGACTCACAGGACTCAAATCAATAAAATAAAACCTTTCACATAAACTCATATTTAAAAGGCATGGTATGCTTCTAGCAGCCTTCTTTACACAGATCCCTAAACTTACATGTCGACCTCTTTTCCATGCTTCTCTTTCATCCTCAGTGAATTTACAAGTCATAACACACAAAGATTGTATGAAGACAACTCCGTAAATAACCTTAACAAGAAACTCAAAATGCTCTGTAAATAGAAAAATAAATAAAATTTCAACATCTCTACTTGTTACTTCATCGAAAAATTTCAGACTTTTCTATAAAAACGATTATATGAGGATACTTATCAAACATTCAACAACTACAGATTCAATGGAACATGTAAAAAATGTGAGAACTTCATTTTATTGTTAATTTCATTCAGTTTCTACTTCAGTTTGAATATTTAAGTTAAACAATACAATTTAATATTAGTATATAAAAACTGGTGTATTACTTCTTCTATAAACCACAATTTTATTACAGTATTTATTAAGATTATATCAAGGGTTTGGATTATAGTGAATAAAGACAATTCTTTATAAAAAATGGGTTGGATTTTGCTCCGGCTCAGTTCAATGTTATGATTCACTATAAAATGTTCAGACTTATCTGATAACCTTAAATTCATTTACCTCTTTCAATAGTGGCAGGTAGGGTTAGGATTAACTGTATCAGTAAAGCAACAGGATCCTTCAGCAGTAATGGTACTTCTTTGTGATACAACTGCACACTGTAAAAAAAACAAAATAACAATATTGACATAAAAATGTTTATCATGTCATTCAATCACCCAAAAGTTAAACATACAGTCCCATTTCTGCATTTGGTTTTTCTAAAATGGTCAGACTATACATGAAATAATGAAAACATAAAAATGCCTCCGTAATGGATAAATGATGCATAGTGGAGTCGAAATCGGATGCGCATGATTCAGATGCATACCACATCGCATTCTTGACAATCGCAAATAAGAAGGCCAAATATTTAAAATCACTGCCCTATTGGAGACCTTTTGAGTTTTTTTTTGTCCGCCATTTTTGATAATTCTCCTTTCTCATTGGCTTAGAGCAATTGTATGTATTTTAAAGAATTAGTTCAGTTTCTATTTGAGTACACAAAAACAAAACGAAGAATTTGTGAATTCGTACCACGGTCTCGCAATGCTTCTTTAAACTGCATATTGGAGACAAAAAAGCGTGCAATGATGACAAAAGTTTAAGTCAAAGTTTGGTCTAGTTTTGGTTTGGAAAGAAGACACAAAAGTGACTTGAAAACGCTCTATTGCCGATTTGAAGTAAGCAGGTTGTAAAACAAATATGCTAACATAACAAAATCTCAATTACAAAATAACGGGTTCCAAATAAATAAATTTCAGTGACAATTTTTTTCATATCTGCGCTTCACACACTTTCTCCAAGCCTGCCCTCTGTTTATCTAATATATGGAGCATTTGGTCTTCGAACCATCCATTTGACACATGTGCTCAGTGATAATTTGAAGGACGTCATAACTTCAATAACCAAATGATCCCAAATCCCTACAGCTATTTACATATTGAGTTTCATGGCAAACTAATTACAGCACGATTCAAAGGGTGAATTGTGACCATTGTATCATGATAAGTTTCATTTGTGATGATTGTATCATGATAAGTTTCATTTGTGATGATTGGATCATGATAAGTTTCATTTGTTACAATTGTATCATGATAAGTTTCATTTGTGACCATTGTATCATGATCAGTTTCATTTTTAGGCGATTGTATCACGATAAGTTTCATTTGTCTTTACACCTTTGATATTTTAACACTGTATTCTTGCAATATGATATTTCAGATGCAGAAGAATTCAACAATATCTTCTGATACATTAATGCAAGACTCACAGAGAGAAATGGATAAATAGCCTTGGTAGTAATGCATGTTATCAATAAGTAGATACAGTGTTTATTCCCCCTTGTAAGGCTATAGTAATAACTTTGATGGTTAAAAGCAAAATTTGAATAGATCACACTATTCTTCAGGTCAACTTAACAATCATTTCTACCAAAGAAAGAAAAACAAAGTTCAAAGGAAGAGGATTTTTTCAATATTAATAGGGAGACTACTTCCTGACAGGAGAATGGGGTCAAATTGCTGCCCAAAATCAGTCCCCCCTAAAAAAAACACAGATATATATAGATAGATGTTTTTACTGTTTTCTAGAGTTCACTTACCTGTTGGTATCATCATCAGAACAGGATATGCCAGTGATATGAGACCACAGATCTGTGTATGGCTTGGTTGTAAGTATCTTGCTATGCATGCTTAGTACATGTAACAATGGTACTGTAAATAAGACACTATGTTAGTAATATTTGTATATGACTCCTGTATGGTTCAATATTGAATTACATGACTCTGGGCCTGTTTCATAGACATTGCTAGGATAGAAAATGTTAAACAAAAAAATGTTGTCCCTTAAATAGATTGAAGTAATTTTTTATTTTATTGATAAATGTAAATGACTAAATAAAATCAGGCAAATCTGGTCAGAAAATGATTGGTATCTATAATGAGGTGGTTGGTCCTAATATTGAAGTTATCTCAAAGAGAGGTTTAACTGTAATACAATTAGGATTACTTACAGAAACAATGTTTTCTTGACGTTGATAATGGCAAGCTCAAGTCTCCTTTTCTTTGCAATAATTCTATTTCTAAATTAGTTCTGAAAAATACCATACAAATTTTTACCAATAAGAGGTAAATTTAGGATATTTTACAATCCAAACATATGTGGGGCTTTAAAGTAAGATGTTTAGTTATAAGTATAGACGGTCCATACAATGCTACAGCTCTTTTAAGAATGCACATGTCTAAAGATAATGTTAAGCAGTACATTTAACAATTATTTTTGTGGCTGAGTTGAAAGATTGTCAGACCACAGACAAACATTTTAATAAAATCAGGTAAAACCAGATAATTACCGGGCCCGATGCCCAGAAAAATTCCTTTGATTTTTAGTGAACATTGAAATAATGTGGGCCAGTTACATTTGCATTAGATCTAGTTATAGTTAATTGTCTTACACATATGTTACTTCATAATCTTCAATACCTAAGAACTTTCCCTTATAACACTCACCTGGCAACTGAGCATACAAACAGTAGGACACTCTCTGATGTTTGTGAGTTGGTATATCTTTTAAAAATATTGTATGTAGCATTAGTAAGATCTTCCATCATACTGCTCATTGCCTTGGTAACTGATGACGCCCTCTAAAAATACAAAATTTTTAATTAACATATGCTTAAGTGCAACAATTTATAACTAAACTTGCTGCAGAATATGTTCTCATTTTAATCATGGGATGAAATTATAATCTATGCAAAAATGATAAATAATCACTTACTGGCGTTATTGGCCTTTTCACCATCATATCAGCCAAGTCTCGGACCATTTGTTTAGGGTCATGAGATATAGGCTTTGTAAGTGTATATTTGTTTTCTTCAGGTAATATTGGTATCACAGAATTTGAAAGTTGTAAACAAAGCGGACATGAGTATTCTCCCTTGTTCACCAATAAATTATTATGACCACTCTGACCCTGGAATAAAATCAAACAACGAATTAAAATAATTAAATAGTTGGGTAATAAAAGAAATTCTGCTATTGAAATTGAAACCTGTAATGCATACAAACTGAAGATATATTGTGAGAAAATCCATGGAAATGACATGTTAGTAATGATTTCTTCATGAGCTTTTTTTAACCTTTTTGTATTAAGAGCAACACCTAGAAGACATTAATCATCACTGTAAACTCATGCTTCAAGACTAATGCTAAGTTTTGTCAATTTGAATAATCAGAGTATCACATAAAATATTGTATAAAATTCATTAAAAATGATAATAATAGTATGTGGAGAATAAAATAAGCCTAGAGACATATCTTGAATCACAACATTTGACCAAAAATGTCTTACCAGCAGAGAAGCTACGTAAGAAGTATGGCAATCTAAATGCAAGTAATGTCCACAAGTTTGTACTAAAACTCCTCCATCCCATCCAATGTTCACTGAAGTCTGGGATGAAATCTGTAAATGTACATAAATCATATTTTCAGACACATGTTTGTAGGTAAATAGATAATAACGCCAATATTTGCAAAAAATATAATAAGAGAACAGTAAAACATTATGATAAATATGGATGTCACTATGAAAAAAGAAAATAAATAAAATAAAAAAAAAACATATAATGAATATAAAAGTCTTAATCTAGTTCTGTATACAAATTGCATCAGTAGACCCTTGAATGAAACGATTAGTGTATGTAAATCTGAGAACACAACCATCAAATTTTTTTTGTATACCATGAATTGCTTTTAAACTGAATATGAGTTCATACCTCATCAAAATGTCTAAACAGTAATTCTAATCTCTTGGTTTGTACTCTTGAGCAAGTTGTGATACGTTGTCGAGTCTTATCACCCAGTGTGAGCGTACGACGAGTCTCTATCAGAGGTCTGTGACCCAACACTGAAATGTGACATGTCTAATGATGATATTTAATTTTTAAAATGTAAGGGAAATATTCAAATCAGAAACAAATAAAATGCTGTGATTTTAAATACATTAAAAAAATATTTTTTCCCCTAAAAACACCCTGAAATATTACATACTTTCAGTCAGATATAATATCATAAATAAAATTCACAAAAAAAAACACATGCTTTAAAGAGATTTGAAACAATCTTAAATTATCAGTTAAGTACTGTGCAATCTAACAACAGATAACTGGATAGCCATAGGTTTAGATTTAGTAGAGTGGTGCCTTTATATTTACCAATACAAGTTTTTCAATGCATATGTGGGGTACCTTTGATCTAATGAGATTTTTCAAGTAATTGCAAATGATTAAAAAATGTCGACATATGAAGAATATAGGGGGTTACTTGGGTATTGACTTTAAACGTTGGAAATATCTGTAAAAATACAAAATCAAATAAACACTAACCACTGGAAGCTTGTAAGAATACAACAAGACCAATAGTTCTCTCTGATGTTGATGGTGTACTTTGATTACAAATTACACAATCATATAGTTCTTCCTCTTGTTCCATATCCTCTGACAAATCATCAAACGATTCTGAACTTCTGGATGGACCAGGTGTTGGACCATCTGTAACACAGGAACATTAAATACTATATGTACATACATACAAAATGCGGCCATATGTGACATCAGTTTCATACATGACTTTCACTGACTTGATATGTAAATGTCTGGTCTCTAAATAAAAAAAGAAATACTGGAGATTTATAGGAAGTGAGTATTAACATTTAGTTTCAACATAAACATGGTCAGTTTCTACAATTCATCTATATTAGGATAGTCAATTGGTGGACGACATAGCTTTTTTTAGACACTGAAAGCTTATTGTGCCAGTTCAAAATCATTTATACCTCGAGTGCAAACTAAACGAGTATTAATAACTATTGTTCTATCAAAAATGTACAATCAAGTACTACCACAAACCCTAAAGACACATGCTTCCAAAGCCTTGTCAATTACATCCTATATAAACAAAAATGGTCTACTAAATCAATACCCTCAGTGTCCATAGCTTGTTCCATAAAGGCTTTCTGTTTAGAGGCAAACTCTTCCATCAATTTCTGCTGTCTTTCACGAGCTTTTCTCCTCCTTTAATGGTTAAGAAAGTGATCAAAATAACATTGCAGACCAGACTTAGAATATAACCTCAATGAGTTTGAAAGTGAGCAAAGATGCTTGAAATTTGAGTCATTTAATTAGTGAAATAATTTTTTTTAAAACAAAAATCTAGGTTACATACCCATAGTGACTATTAATTTCACTTAAAACCACATCACTAATTGTGCTATTAACAATATATTATTATTATATTATTATATATTTATAGTGGCCAGGTAGTGAATGTTTTTAAAATAAGTAAATAATGAGTCATTCTATGCAGCTAAGTTATAATACTAAACATACTTCAGAACAACATATGAACTAGCTTGATTTGTACCTGGTTTCAGGATCCATAGATTTCCCCTTTTTGGGAGAAGCCCCTTCTTTTGGTTTTTGGCCTTTGTATAAATCTTCAATAGCTTTGGAACAGTCTCTATTTCTGCACAGTTTATCTAAAACTCTCTCCACAACACTTGCTCCTTCCCCAGTATTGGCACTGGACACATTTCTAGCCGCAACAGATGCTGGCACATAGGGATTACTTTTTCCTGCCATTTTAGCATGAAGTTTAAATAGAATTGTCAATAAACTTTCATTGATAGGAACTTGTTGTGTTTTTGGAGGTTCTGTGCTGACTCCACGGGAGTCAAACTTTGGCATAGCTTGACTGGTAGAAGGTCGAACAGTCAGAAGGTTTGATTGTGTAACAGAGGAACCTGAAGGCATTGAAAGCAGGGAAGGTATCTGACCAGCATGTGCTGCAGTGATAGGTCCACTTGTCCCTGTAAACAGAAATATGTGAAATTTATTCAGCAATAAATTCTAATTCTTCTACCACTAACCCTCACATCTATTCAGCATTTATTGTCTCTTAGTGATTATTAATTAATAAGATTGAATTTTGAATCAAGCCCACTGCATAATGACTGAGATAGGGAGTGGTTAAATGGTTAATGCATTCGAATACAAAGTTGAGTGACTTAATTTTTACATACTCCTTACAGTTAAACTTAAAACATATTTGTGTATTTGTAAATGATAACTTGTACTGGAATATTATCAATTTGATGATTTTTAAAGGTATGGTTAACCAGAGACAGACATAGAATAGTTTCTTCCTACCTGCAAGCGCACTGGGTGCTAGCTGGAACATCTCCTCAATTGAAGTATCCATTGTCATAGATAGTGAACCCTCCTGGTCAAGATTTGGATGTGCCAATGGTATTTCAACCTCTCGAATGGTTTCACGAATATTCTGAAATATGTCACTCCCCGAAAACCATTCTTTGTAATTTCTGTCTGGCACAAAGGCTGGTGATGGTTTCATCTAGAAAATTTTATTATGATATTAATCATTAGAACAGCTGAACTTCAAAAAAAGAAATTCTGTAATATAAGTCAATAATCTTTAAAATCAAAAGACATTTAGGGCTAATTCTACACTATCTAGATAAAATGCTCTGGATGACACACTTGACTCCAACAATGTTTCATGCAAACTTACATTTTCTTGGCCAAAACTCTCTTAAGATAAACCATAATTTTATTGGAGCAATTTCACAACTGGTTTATAGTATAATTAACAATGAACATTTCCATCAATGACTTACACGTCTGCTACAGTCTGGGTTAGGAACCGTTATAGCAAGCTCCAATAAATGCATTGCATAGAATGTTACACTCTCTGGTATGGTAGGATCCTTCAAAGCCTGAAAATAAATACATCAACTTCATTATCATATCACAGCTTCCATTATCATATCACAACTTCCATTATCATACCACAACTTCCATTATCATATCACAACTTCCATTATCATACCACAACTTCCATTATCATATCACAACTTCCATTATCATACCACAACTTCCATTATCATATCACAACTTCCATTATCATATCACAACTTCCATTATCATACCACAACTTCCATTATCATATCACAACTTCCATTATCATATCACAACTTCCATTATCATACCACAACTTCCATTATCATATCACAACTTCTATTATCATATCACAACTTCCATTATCATATCACAACTTCCATTATCATATCACAACTTCCATTATCATATCATTTTGTATTTTATAGACAGACATGCTTCATAGCTTGATTGGTACTCTATAAATAGACATAATTTATTTTTTAAAGTTTCTCCATTTATTTTACATGATACTAATTAAATTTCTAGTAAGATGTATATTTCAAAGAACGAATGAGGTTATGGCTGACATGAAATACTTACAACATCCACTACCACAGAATATTACTGGCTTGATTTCATATGTAGTAAATGAATGCAGACATTACTGGTATGCACCACAAAGTGAACTGAGTAGGATGATTCTTCTCAGAATCCTGTAATGCCACTGGTGAACTTAATCTTACAATTGATCTCCCGGACAACCAATCAGATGTTTCAATTTACAGACTGGTCTAAAAAACTGTCACAAATATACAAAGACAACAAAAGAAAACTTACTATTGAAAAAGATATCTTTTGCTCTCATTCCTTCATATAAATAAAAGACTTACCTTTTGTAGGACTGTGAATAACAACGAATGCATTGTTTTACAATGAAGTATCTTGTACATTGCTTTATAACACTCTAGTATATCCCCTGGTGGCTTGAACGGAGGCCATGGCTGACTTTTACCTTTAAAACCATGTTTCTTACGCAAACTAAAACAGACATTAAAACAGTTTATCATATAAACAGTAAGGTTGTTAATTACATCATAGCATAAATTTAAACTGTGAACTGGTCATGAATGAAAATGATACCAAGTGAGCATTATCCATATAAAAGTGACCATGGCATTCAATTAACATCATTACAAGAATGTCAATTAAATTCTCCATAGAACAAATGAAATGTTCCATATCAAAGTATGCTGAGTAAAAACAGAGGAACAAACAAAGAACATATCTTACAATTCTGTGTATCTGTCCATTGCTGATTGAAAGTCATTCTTGTAAACAGCTCTTAACAATACATGTACTGGGTCAAATTCCTCCTCCCATAGTTTATCTAAAGCCAAATATTAAGTTAATTTTGTTTTTAATCATAAGTGACTAATGAAAAAACGAAAACAGTCTCAGGAATAGACTTCATTCAGTTAGGTCTGACCAAACTATGTTTAGAATATTCGGAAAAAAAAACTGGCAATTATCTAGACTTTGAAAAGAAACAATATTAAACAAGCTAACTTTAGAACAGCAGAAATGAATACATTTTGACAGGTTAGAACAAATGAAAATTCCATCAGAAACAATTTTTGGGACCAAGCTCCAATTCATATAACATAATCTACCTTTAGGAACGTAAGTTCCTTGCTGTAAACCTCCCCCGGGCTCGAAATTTGGTGCTTTATAATCAGCTACATCTTTCAATGTAGGCTCAAACAGATCTTTACCATGACCAGTCATACCAGACTTCTCTGGCATTAAATCCATCAACTGACTATGCTGACGATCATTAACAAACAGTAAAGTTGCCATCTCTAAACGAGTTAATTCCTGGTCTTGCATACCTTTAACAAATTGAAGTAAATGTTGCATGGATAATGCTTTAAGAATAAACGTACAGACCAGTTTACAATAAACTACAGTCATACCTTCAAGAGACAAACACTGGTAGACAAAATTACTGCATCAAAATTACTACTATAGATTAAGATAATACAGAACCACAATTACATAGCAATTAAATTTAACAGAAGGTTAAAATGAGAGTATAAAGAAAAATGAAAACTTCAGATTTTATAGACACTCATCATAAAGCAAGCATTTTTTAAATAGATTTTACAACAATTTGTATTTAAATTGATAAGCGTTCCAAAAAATATGCACGTTTTCCTTACCTAGATAAGTTCTAACATGCAGCAACATAGTGAAGAACTGTAATGCACCTTCTATCATAGACAACTCTTGGTCTTTCTCCATTTTATAACTTCGCTGTCCAGGATTTGGATTATATGACATCCAGTCACTTATATGATACCTAAATTAAGTAGTTTGAGTCATCACATCATGTAAGTATTTCAAGTATACATACTGTAACTTTTTTAAGGTACTCTTCACTGACAGTAAATAAGCTTCAAGAAAATTGAGGTATGTTTTTAAGAAATAGCCTAAACGAAATATTTAGAATTATTTTCTAAGTTACAAATCTGAGACCAAACCATGATGTTAAATCATATTAAATTCCTAAGCATATTCTTGAATTGCACAAATAATGAGACTATATTCCAAGATTGTTCTCTAAGATCTGATTTAATGATTAAGACTAATGACAAAATCCTAAGTCACAAATACCTGTCTAAAACTGTTTGTACAAAATAATCTGGATCCAGTCTGCAGGCACACACCTACAATGATAAAAGACAATGTATATAATATCCTATCCTATATAATTACCCTATCTGTTCAGTTTAAACTTCCAATCTTGGGTTCCCATATGAGACGACTGGTTTTCATTTTTACTGTTGGTATATAAATAAAAGAGAAACTACTACTGTTAGCTTCTTACCAAAGTCGAGTATTATTAAATATCCAGCAAAATATTAAGATGCATTGCGCAAAATGCCTAAAAAATCTTTGTCTGCAAATTGCACTGGAAATAAACGATGGTTTGCTGTAAAATTTTACCAAATTCATGAGATGATCGACATACAGAGAATAAAATAGGGCCACATATCAGTCTTACGGCTGACTATTAAGAATAAAATGAATTCTATTACTACTTCCACTTTCCCTTTCGTGAACATCCATTTTATCGATAAGGAAAATTTTTATCATATTTGATAGAAGAAAGGAACAAAACAAGAAGGCATGTTTTCTTAGTGCATACCTGCATTAAATAAATATCGGCATCTACCATAGAGTAACAGAAATGGCATTGTACATAAGTCATAGCTTGACCTTTAATTTGCAAACCATTTCTCACCCACATGTTGCTGTATATCTCTGTTGTAGCCACCTGTTAATATGTGGAATAAACAACAATTACCAGGCATTTTTTTTACAAAAATCATAGCTTTATAAAAAAGTCAGTATTTGCATATGGAATCTATAAAACAAGTCTTATTATTGGAAATTGTATTTTTTATCTTGACTAAGCAATACACAATTATTATAAAATATTGTATGTGCCACATCATGTCACCAATATCTCTATTTTGATTAACTTGTAATAATCAAGAAATATAACTGAGACATATCAGTCAGGACTGATAAATGAAATCAAGACTAATGAATTAACATAGTAGCATATATTCTATTGGCATTAGGCTGATATTTAGAATTCATGAACAGCAGATAATTACTAAATACTTGGAATTATTTGAGAAAATTAAACCACAATACAATACCTGTACTTGGAGCAGATGTGTCAGCAAATTTTTTAACATTCTTTCCGGTGGTACCACATTTATAAGATCAAGATTCTGATGTTGTACTGCTTGTACCATAAATGTAGCCAGATAACGATGCAGTGGCAGATGAAATGTCAGTTGTAAAGGATTGGGCTGTAATGGTGTAAAGAAAATGTCAACACAGGATAAGACAACTCTTTGGTATTAAAGATAATTTTAATTCAATTTCTATATGTTGTAGAGTCTCACTTTGCAACCACCTCAGTATTAAGACCATCTAATTATAACAACCATTTATCTCTGGACCAGTTTTCAATATTTCCACTTTATTTAAACTGGATAATGAGACCACATCAACATTATGACCTTTTGTCGGTAATATTCAAAAATTTAAAATGTGTTCAATTCGTTGAAGTCTCGTAAGACAAGACTGACTTTCTCATATTATTCATTATCTGAAAACAACAAACTACACGGTTCATGAAACAAACCACAAGGCTTATGAAACACACATTTTTATATTATATCACATATCAATTCTAGATATCTGACAAATCTTTTCAATAAAGCATAATTTTATTACCATAAAAATTGCCCTCCTAATAATTTATTTTATTTGAACTTTGTTTCAATAAACAAAACAAAGAAGTCCCATGCACTATACATCCACACTACTCCATCATTAGTATAAAACTATGACCATTATTCAACATTCATGAACAATTAAACTCACATTTAGACAATCAGCCTGAGTTATGGCAGGAATATTGTACAGCAAGCAGACACCACTTTCATCAACTTGCTAGTGATTCAGACAACAAATAAGATTTAGGGCGACTAACAGTCTATTATGCATTATCATTATTGGTGATGAAAACAATTTTAATCATGCTTGGTTTAGACAGGTAATAATGTTGGTTACACATCTAAAAAATGACTAACCGTTTCCACCTGAAACACAAATATTTTGTAAGAGGTCAATTGACTAGACACAATGTATTTCATCTCTAACCAATAAAAATAGTGTATCCAGTCACATGGCTAAAAGTTAATAACTGCATGTAAGACTCCATAAGGAATACCTTAAATAACATGCAGTCATACCTGTGTTTGCAGCCACCTCCAGATAAAGGACACCCTGTGAACAAAAGCCATTTTTTGAAAACCGTCATTGATTATTCAGAACAAACTGACTGCTGAATAAAAGCCATCAGCCATCTGACTTCCCCAAGGGTGGCCTTTGTTCACACATCTCACCTTACACGTATATTTTGCACAGATAATGCATTGGATACCATGGTCCAAGAATGTAAATGAATTTAGTGAAAGTTCAGTCTTTCATTGATCAGTTTGGAGTTCGTGCTCAGAACCATTAAATAGAAGAATTCAGTTCTTATACATGTTAACACGCCTAAATATTTTCAACCTACCACTCTTGTAATATATACACAGATAAACAAGACAACTTGACACATTCAACCATTTCTGAAACATTACAGACATGGATCAAATAATGACAACCCTGACACAGTAATGTCCATGGTGATACTTACATTTGTAGATTCTTTGCAACAAATGGCGTCTAACCAGTCTTGTAATGCATCCTGACAAGCTTGTATCATCGTCCTGGTGAGAGGAGCTGTCTCCTGTATTACATAACAATGTTTTGAAAGTGTCTTAGAAAATGCTTGCTCTCCATGAGTCACAACAAAACACAAGAAATAGACTAGGAAGTACTTCATGGTTTATATCTTTGAAAATGTTTTTTTTTACATGTCTCCTAGGACAATTAAAAATGTCTTTTATTCATACCTAGGCAAGTCCTTACGGATACACAGCTTGTTAATAACAACTACCGCATATTCCCTTATAAACGCCCCTCCCCCCTTTTCGACAAGAGAAAAAAGTGACTCACCATGACAGGCTATATTAAAGCTTAAAGAATCTGACGTTTGGACAATTTTCAAAGGTTAGTCTGTAGTTTAAATTTATTAATACATATTTGGCAACTTGCTTCAAATTTTATTTCTTGTTCTCAATTAAACGCCCCTTTTTTAGAAAATATATACTGTATTAGTAATAAGTGACACTTTATAATTGGATGTACTAATGGTAAGTAAATATCAATATAATGAATTAAAGCAAAAATAAATATACAAAATTTCTTTTTTTATTTTATATAATATAAACTGTAAAAAAAAGCTAAATAAAATCCTAGTTATCTCTGTGTTACCTTTTCCCGTAAATGTGAGATTAAACTCCACATTGGGGAAGCTGAGATCTCAAGTTCTGCAGAAAAAGCAGCGTAGTACGTATCTGGTTCAAACTCCACATGCTGATGTAGTTCTCTCTGATTCAAATTCATGCCTGAAAATAATTTATTTCTTGATAGATAAACAAAACTCAATAACAATCACCAATCATATATAAAGTCTAAGAATGTTAACTTTTTTTGGAAGTAACTCTAAATATTTTTGGAAAGCAAAGGTAAATATGACATGCAGTCCATATCTTCAAAAAAAAGTAGTGTTGTAATAACACTGCGAAAATTAAGTCTGGATCTCTGGGTCTAGAACTTGAACTATTCTTGGAAACTATGAGTAAATACATTAGAAAGGAAAATAATAATTGAAATATCAGTATATCAAGTTATAATAAATAAGTAAAGTTTACTTTCCAAACCAATGTTGAGCAGAGGTCAAGTAAAACACGATAGTATACCTTGAAAGTAAGATAGCAAGTCCAGCCACATTGAGACAACTTTACCATCAGATAGAAACTTGTGAGCTATTTCACGATGCGATAATAAATTTATAAGATCACTAATAATTGGCCAGTAACAGTGTTCCTTCATTGCTTCATGACTGCAATCTACCACCATATGAAAGTTCTGATGAGCATCTGAAAGGCAGACAAGAATGGTACACATGTACTTTCTCCTTGATAAAAAACACAAGTTCAAAAATGTCCCCAAAGTTTATTTTATTAATCAAATCGAAGTATCCAAGAAATCTTAGCAACTTATTTGATTTGACATAATTAAATCATAAACCATTGATAAAATCATAAGTTGTTAAAGTAGGAATATTTGAGGATTAACACAACAAGGTTTACCGCTAATAATTTGATTACAGCAAGTGTAGCTTTGAACGCATCTAGATCATCATGTATTCCTATGGACTAAGTATTCAAATTTTGAAAATAAAAAGGGACAAATTACTGAAAATAGCTTCGCAATTTCGGCAATGTCTACATTTTAGACAAATTAATGGTTTTCTCAGAAAATAAAACCAGTCAACACTGACCTTGCAGAGTGCTTTCAGTAAGAATGCCTTCAATCATGTGGTTGAGGCTAAGAATGAGAATATACAACAGGTTATACTCTCGCACCATTTGGCAAGCTAGACTCTCGTTACTGAACAGCTGGACACTGATGTGTACAACACGATTAGCTACTGTCTGTCTATCTAGGGCATTCACAAGGACTCGTGATATTCTGCTGTAGTGCTGAATAAATGCTCGAGTAAATGCTTCCTGGAAAGTGAAATAAAGAAAATTTCAAACACTGCAACAATACATAAAACATATGTCAAAAGTGCAATAACATTTGCATGATTAAGAATTAGACACACATGCAAAATACAAACTGCTAAATTGATACTTTATATATAAATGCAAAAAATCAACTATAAAGATTCACTGTAGTTACTTTTTTTACAAGGAGCATCAATTGACCAGAACTGTCTTTGTAATTAATATAAAGAACTTTTTTACAGGAGCAACAATTGACCAGAACTGTCTTTCTAACTAATATAAAGGACGGATGCAAATATAGCATTATTAAATTTAAATGGTAACATTTGAGACATTTACATTTAATAGCTGGCAAAAGATCCCCACCAAAATCAATAGGATAAAACTCTTTTATTCACTAACAAGGGGAAGCAAGACTTTAAGATAAAATCAGCTATCTTAGTAAAAATATGACTAGGAAATGAGCCCCTGGCACATAAAGAGAAGATTTAATCATACTGATAATCTGAGTACTCACCTTGTATCTCAAGTCTGGAAGTAGACTAAGTAACAGTGTCACTATCTTTTGAGGAAATTCAAATTTTACAGTCCAGAATACAAGTTCTTCCAATAATGTTGTATGTCCAAGTTTCTGATTCAGACCCATCATGTCTGTGTACGCAAAATATAAAATCTCATCAATAGGGTCAATAAGCAATAATAATAAGATTGGTTTCAATAAACAAGCTAGTATAATCTGATTTATAGTTTTGTTGAAAGATGATGAAATAGAAATATGAACTTTCATACTGGGTAAAAAAACTAAACGATTTTTCAATAATACGCAAAAAACAACAATGGACAGCCAATATATATTGATCATAAAATGGTAATAAAATTGAAGGCAGAACAGAATGAATATTTTTCATGAAGTTTGTGTCAATGTACATACAGCGCAATTGGTATGATGTCAAACATGCGGATCTAAACCCTATTTGACACTTGCATGAGGCTCATCCGCCAGCAAGTTTGGATCTATCCAAGGTATATCACATGTACTTGTAACACAGATTTTAAAGTCTTGAAGTATAATTTGACCATTACAGTACAATATAACCTCACACAGCCATTAATGTTTTCCTGCCTTAAAAGTGGTCTTAATTTTGAGGTTTTACTGTAAATCGAAAAAAGAAATAGTAAATAAACAAGACATTGCTTATACCTTCATAATCTTCAAATCCACGAGGGTAGACGAGAGATGCTACAGCTGCTTCATAGTTTTTCCTGCTTCTAACATAGTAGTACTTCATCTGTGACGGTTCATCTGATACTGAAATGTTACAAATCAGGGCTTTCATTTGACCCTTAAAACAGCATTTTGACTCTCAAAATCAGAAAAAGAAAGCTCATGACTCTTTGAGACTTTGTACCATAGGGTCAAATTTACAATAAAATTAGAAGGAAATTTCATTGACTCATTTTTGACCCTCAACTTTTGACATACATTGAAAAGCCTGCAAATCAAGAGAATTTAATCCAGGAGGTTCAAAGGTTAACATGTTTTGTTTGTTCAGCAGTATTGAATGAAGATCGATGTGTCTAACATCCAACTAACAGAAGAAAAAGACCTTACCCTTCAGCCAAAAATCTCATTTTTAGCCCATCTAGATTGGATCTGACATTTTTTTTTTAAAGAATAAAGTGTATATAAGGACAAAATTTTCTGATTGGAGGAAAATCAAACCCCTTTTACAACGAGAAAAAAGAAGGCTACGATGGCCCTGCATCACTCACCAGAATAAATGCAAATAAAATTGTTACTAAAAATATAATAAAGGTATACATGTGGGCAAATAATGGGGAACAATGATTAACTTGATAAAGGACCATCACAGGATACTACAATGGAATATTTGTGATGACTGAAGGATGCTACAGACCAAATTTGGTGATGATCCTATCACTGGTTCATGAAAAGAAGTCATATTAAGGTATTTATATTTTTAGCTCTAGCGGCCCCTAAAAGGGGCCAACCATTTTTATTTGAGCAAATCTGATAAAAGACTATCTAAGGATGCTACAGATCCATCCATTGGTTCATGAGAAGATGATTAAAGGTTTTTCTATTTTTACCTCTAGTGACCCATAAAAGGGGTCAACTAGTATAATATGAGCTAATTGCAGTTAACACATCAAAAGGCTTCTGACAGCAATTTGAAGTAAATCCGACTGGTAGTTTCTGAGAAGAAGACCATTGTTGATGCCAGACGACAGACACCGGAGCATCCACCCACCCATCCTTACAGCTCACCCTGAACCTTCGGTTCTGGTGAGCTAATAAATGGCTTTGACACTTCAGTGCAGAAAATAGCAATTGTCGTAATTTGTGAAGAATTTCACAAAATTTATTGTACATAAAATAAATTTACTAGCAGTTATAAATGAAATGAATTTACCAGCAGTTAATTGTGCATATAATTCAGAGCTAATTAAAGCATTAGCCATGACTCGTCTCATTGCTGCCCCCATGTCACTGAGTCCATGGAGAAATGTCAAAAACTGCTCAGCATCTTGCATAGCAACTAAATATGTATCAACTAATTCTGTAATATAGAAAAACATGATAAATGATATATATTTGTATATTTTATTCTAATAAAGCCATTGATTAAAATTGTTAAAAAAATGTAAGAAAAGCATTGAAGACAATTTCTGAAACAAGCGTAATTTGATTAGAACATTGTAGTTGGTAGTAAATCTTAACAATCAAGATGTAACCATCTTAAAGACACTGAATGAAGATAACTTTTTCAGCTATAAATTAAAAAGCATTACAGTACAGTCCTGCACATGCTGTGTTGCCTTGTGAATCATAATAATTATTTCATTAGATACAAACTTGAGAAATATCTATTGTCTACTGTTTTTTTTTCCTTACCTGGTTTAGAATTATCTCTGAGATGATAAAGAAGTCTTAGGAATACTCTAGGCATTACTATCTCAGCTACTGACAGTAAATCACCAGGTGGTTGAGGGTCGGACTGTTGTCTATCTGGTCCATGACGGGAACAAAATCTATAAATCACAAAGGTAATATGTACTTTTAAGTTTATTTAAAATGTAAGACTTACAGTAAAAAATCTCTGTTTCATACACAAATTTTGTATCTCAAGTTTTATTTGATGTAGAAGTTAAGCCTTATTGGATAAAATCTGAAACCTTAATCAAGATGCACTTGAGGTAGGAAAATTACAAATTCTTTTTTTTATAATATTATGATATTAAGTTGGGTTTATAACATAAAGATCAAATGATTATCTGACTTTTGAGTTGCAATAGACTTTCTTGGTGCAATCTCTACATACGATCAAACATTTTGCTCCCAAGAATTCAGAACAAACAAAATTTTTTTGTCCACTTAATAAAGAATACATCTGACCCCAGGGGTTTTCTTTTTACTAAGAAAGGTACGCCGTTAATCAGCATCTTCTGCTCCGAATTTTTTCCCCAAAGAGGCATTTTTTCCCTCGCTAAGATCTTTGAAGCTGTTCAAAAATAGGCAATTTAAGTTTCAGTAGATTTAATTCTGCCAAAATATCTATAAGACCAAGGTTTATCGGCATTTTTATGTAGAGTTTATTTGTTTTGTAATGATTGAGCAATCCTATCAGGATTTCCCAGCTTTAAAATGATTTCTGTCAAAACAATCTGAATGAGCTTATTCCCTGCAATAGTAGAATGATATACACAGTAACGGGAACCAGTATGAGACCCCGGCACATAATGCATGCATATATCCGCGCGCATGATGCCAGGGAGCAGGCGCACGTTTCCATTTCCGGTAAAATGAAGCACAATTGATAGAATTAAGAAATAGGATATCTGACACAAAGCATACTGGATGGATAAACTCCTTTTTTGCTGTAGTGAGTAAAGATACCATCCCTGGGCCAATCGACGCTCAATTCACTCAATGATAATAAATCTTTGGCCAGAAAATCTAACTGAACAAGACTATAAAAGTGTGGTAGACCTGTTCAAATGTAAAAAAGACAAAGATATGGACCAGTAGATTATTGTTGTTTTGAATGCTGTTGTCATAATCATTGACTCATGAAAACATTGGTTTTGGTTATGTGACAGCATAATAAAATTTGATGATTTCCCCAAATTTCCCCTTTTCACATGATTTTTCCCCTTTTGACTAGCATCCAGTGTCTTCCCCTAGCCCTAAAAAATCCCCTGGAACCTAACATTAAAGTGGTATTATATTCAACTCCTTACCCAGATGCATTCATTACACTGACATCTCCACAATCACATGCACCCCCTGCTTGACTACGAAACATATTGAAATCATGACCTTCATGATTACCAGCTTGAAAACAGTCTGCACAAAGTGACATACAGGGAGACAATCCACATGTGCGACATCTGTAAGCCACAAAATTTGCTGTCCATACTAATCCACAAGTTACTGCATTATCATATTGTCTCACTGAAATGAAATCAACCAAAAGTTCTACATCTCAAAAAAAAATTGCATTACCAGATTACTGAGGTTTGGACAAAATGACCCCAATTCTAGTAGACTGGGGGTGCAGCATCATGAAGCAGCCCCCATGAGGAAGTTTTATGATTGTACCATGGACACCTCGGCAGTTACCATTTTTATATGCTCACCAGTATATATTTGTATAGGATACCTCATTCTACTTTTAATTCGAATTGTTTGACATAGTTCCAGTGGAAGAAAAAATCAACGCATAGTGGTCCTATGACGAAATATTTTATGAACAAAGTCCATACTGCAGCCACATTGGTGAACATTCCGCTAACCTACAAAAAAGTATTTTTCTAAGTTATTTCATACAAATGATATTGACTGGAGCAGAAGTAATGTGACAAATCGGAGTCTGTGCATCTCATATTAGATGTGAAGTCTCCAACTCTTCATAAACTATTAGTGACTTTAATGCCACTTCAGATCACTCAGAAACTTACAAGGATGCTGAATGATACGTAATTAAATATTTTGCCAATATTAAAAACAAGTCTGATTGACTCGAACAGACCAATTCATATTCTGGATTATTCGCGTCAAAAACACCAGAGTTAAAGATTCAAATTATTCAATTTTTAGCGCATACTATGGAAACAACGACACATATATAAAAGCATGATATGACATTTAATTCGGACGGAAATCGAAACCTGTTTTTGCAAATTCCTCGAAAGTGCTTCCACCAGATATCAACCACCTACACCAATCCAGTGTTTCAAAATCATCGATGGCTTTTTCGGGATTGAGTAGGTGATCAAGTAAATCCGTAAGTTTCTGTGGTTCGTTCTGTCTCGAACATTCTGTTTTCATGTAAACGGCAACGCTCCTTTTACTCCGTTTCAACATAGAAGTCATTTCTGATGGAGCTGCCATCACCCCTGGGAATAGGTAAACAAAACTACAAGAATTTTCCTTGGACGAAAAGTTGGTTGCATAGTTTTGTATAATAACACGCACCCTTATCACGCCCGTTTTGGTCCGGTTCCGTTTCGAATAACCATTTTATTTGCGAGATGCATGCATGTATATATACTAGTATGTTCTCCCAAAAATGAAACATTCTCTGATAAAAAGTTTCATATGACCTAATTAAATCTGATTTATGAACGTTATGCCTCCCATAAAATTGGTCACGTGCACTTTCCGCGTGTACAATCCGGGAGCTGAAAAAGTAATCAAAATACATGTATTTATGTATAATTGTTTGAATAAAACTCCAACATGATAACACATTCATAAATTTTAACACACTATAATATATATTGTTACTGTGTAAAACTACTGATAAATAAATGTAGATAAAATGATTATTAGAAAAAAAAACACACAAAAAACCACGAAATTCGCATGAGGGATGGAAAGATGTTGTATGCATTATATATAGTATATTTCAAACACAATGAGAAAGACAAATTGAGGTAGAGACTGAACTGTCCATAGTGTAATTTTGGTCATTCTATATAATCTTCTTCCATAAGTAACAATGGAAAATTTTATTCTTTATGTCATTTTGGTTGTCATTCAGCTATTATGTTTTATTTCAATGTAGGAAAAGTTTTCATCTGAACAAGGGAGGGATGTAATGATCAGTCAAAGCCTGTGTAATTTAAGCTCCGCCCTTTTAAGCAGTAAAGGTGCGAGGGACTTGAATTAGTGCGACATGCCCAACGTATCACTTACCCTGGGAAACGATAGATATAAAACTACATAGGTTAATAAAAAGCAGCGGATTACATATACAATAAACAAATATTTAATCGTCACCAATTAAGTTGATTATATTATACACATGTTACACGGGCGTTTGAGTGGGATCTGGTCAAATCATATCTCTACTATTGCTATCCATACTATAAATTAATGTACTTGTCTCATGACATACCCATATATGCACTGGTGTTCAAAGCATCCTTTGCATCACAGAATATAATTGTCTTAACATAACGTCATGGTTAATAGCAATTAAGATCATATCTTTGACGTGAACATCTTTTGGTCAGTGATCGTAACATGATGTAAAAATGAAATATAAATTTTGATTATTCTACAAAAAGATTTCAATAAGAACAATACCATGGTAGAAGATATACTGTTAACTAGTTTTATTACATCCAGTATCTGTGTCCTTTATGTATGTGTACAGTTTAATAATTATCGTCTATGTATTTGTGGTTGTTTGATAATAGGATAGTGATTGACGATGATTGGAATGATGATATTCATATGTATATGTATAAAAATATTTTTAAGTAATCACCAATGATATAGTTTTGATTATATCTGAGGCCATTATGTGTATAATCTCAGATTATATGTATTTGTTTTATGTGATACTATTTATGTAACAGCGTAATAAATCAAGACCGCTTGCAGCATATAAAATACTCTCATTTTGAAATCTTTGATTTTGTCCTCATACTCTTGTACTGGTACGAGAGGACTTCATGATGAAATACAATCTTTCAGATACTCCTCTCTTTGCGCTACTCTACACATAAAATGAGTTTTTTTTTGAAATGTGATAACATTCTGAGATTAGGACGATCAAGTATATTTCTTTTTAAAATAATCCCTATCCAGAGCAGGCACTCTACACTACAGTAATGAATCCTGATCCATCGTAACCGTTCAATACATAGTATTAGCCTCACTCGTCTTCATGTGAGTCGTGAGACAACAAGAACGACAATTTATGTGCGTACACCGTATTTAAATTTCGTTTATTGTAATTTCGTATAATATTTTGGGTATAACCAACGGCACTCTTCACAGTGGAGGAAAGAGAAGAGATAATGGTTGCGGGAATTTCAAGGCGCAAAATACTGAAGTAGTTTCGTAATCAATGGATGTTCGGGATGATAATACTTAAGAACGATGTATGACGGACAATTATCTCATAAAACGTTCGCTTGATATTTTGTTGGAAGATTTTCTTGGTGAAAGTCTGAAAATTTTCCTAAGTATGCTTACAATTCTTTAATCTTTCACGGTAATGTTTACACTACAGCAGTAGTCTGTATAATATATAATAGTATAATATCCCGGTACAACCTCTTTTCGGCCACTTAGTCGTAAAATGCTGCTGATTTAAATATATTTATATTTAGAATTCATTATTCATGCTATGCGTAACCAAGAATTTTCATACTTAATTGGCGCTGATTGTAACATTTTCACAGCAAGAACAAGTTCTTAAATGTGGCTCATCAATGCTACACACAGCAGATCACCAACGATTAACCCGCAATCATCATTTTAATTGCATTTTTAAACAAATAAAACTGCACGCTTCGCCCATAATTCTACACGAATATGAAATATCCGATATGGAAGAGGTATCATTTTATTTCAGAACCATTAATTGCTAAGTAGCCCGGAACTATCAATGATACAGAATACCTACATTATTATATTAAGTATGGGATTTACTCAAATTGCTGTGAAAAAGATATTTTTATTAATTTAGCTGTAATTTGAAACTAGTTTAAATGATTCATATAATGTCATGTTATGGAAGAATGTGAAGACTTACAGGAAACACATAATGATATTTTGTTTTGACTTTTATCATTCTCATTTTTAATTTACAGATAGGATACACAGGCTAGCTTGAACAACTGCATGTTTGTGATGTCATTGCAGAGTTTATTTGAAGTATACAACATTAAAGAATGAACTTCTTTATTTTGATGTCAAATTGTTTTCCGCCAAGGACAGTTAAGATGATTTAGTTTTAAGAACTATTGTATTTTGATAAAAAGTAGTAGTTTTATAAAATTCTGTGGACGATCTCTCAGTATGGCTAATTCACAGATTCAAGCATTGCTTGGTCAAATGCAGAAGACGCTGGAATGCTCAATATGGTAGGATCATTGTTCACTTAGTATTTTTATTTTATTTCATTTTACGATTTACCTTAACTGGTGTTCATATTGTAATACAGTTCAAATTACATTTTCATCTTCCCTTTGAAATTCATATTTACCCAAGTTATGATGATACAGTTGACAATTTCTGTTTTTGATTTTTGCTTGTCTTAGAATTTAGGTAGAAAAATACTGCATTAAAGTTTTAGATGTCTCCATGGTGATTTCCATTCAAAAACTTGTGCTAGTCTCACCAGTTTGTATGTAAGATATATATGTATTGTCACAAAATAATTTATCAAAATGCAAGTTCTGTATTCAGTGTTTATTATCTATTAATAGCTTAGAAATGATGACAAATCCAGTCTCTACAAGCTGTGGACATCAATTTTGCAGGTACCAACATTACTGGTGTAAAAAATCGTTACTTCAATATCGTTTGTATCGTTTGTAATTTTACCGTTGAAAAAGAAATTTAGAACTCGGTGCTGTATTCATGTTATTATATTCCCTTTATCTTAATACAGACGGGCTGATACATGGTACATACGATGGTATTAGAATCATCTTTCAATGTTTTAGATCTTAAAAAAAAACTGAAGTAATGTTTGGAGTCTGTTAACTTGAAACATTAACCCAAAATGCTAGTTGGACATCTTATGTACTTGATAATACTCACACTGAAGTACACCTAAGTATCTTTGATTAGTGTTATTATTAACGCGTTTTGGTAATCTTTGTTTGGTGCATATTGACTGACATTACATACCCTAGTAATGCTATTTGCATCCTACCAGAACATACAAGCATTATGTCTGGTTTAGGAATTGATCATTTGTTTAGTGTACAATGAAGGAATTGTTCACTTGTTCTGGTAGATGTTGACTTCTGATTACAAAATAAAAATGTCAGAATGTTTTGAAAATGTATGGATGCACAGTTCTGGTTGTAAAATTCTTTATTCAGATTTTGTTTGATGGAGTTCCTGGATAGGAAGAAACAGGTTCCATGTCCACTATGTAAGAAAAATATCACAAAAAGGTATGTTTTTCTGTGCTAACCTGATATGAAATGCTTTGTATTCTCCTAAAAACTTAGCTTATTGACCATGTACAAACCAAGAGGTGTGAATTTTCTGGAGAATTACATAGACTGAATGATATTGAAAGTCATTTTTTGAAAGATGTAAATGTGTTTAGAAAATCTGCAGGTATGGGATAAGCACATTCTCTTCAAAGGCCTGATAATCAAATGTTGATGCATCTCAATTGCTAGTAGAATTACTAGTATTCACAGTGCAAGTATTTTTTCTAACAGTGGCCACACTTTGATATAGTAGACCAAATAAACATCTTAATACAACCCAACTCTACGTAAGTTTGACTGGAATTCTGCTGAGCTTTTCTATGTTTCAGTTTATCTGTGTTATCATGGTTCATTAGTCATGATGAATCAAATCCTTTTTTTCAATTTTGTTGTCCAAAAAATGTTTTCTTAAATTTGTACACTTTAGGAGTTTGACAGATCGAGTACAACTTGGAGAAATGGTTCAAGGTGTGAGAAATATCATAGCTGCCTTTCAGAAGGATACTGGAGTTCTGTGTAAGTATTATGCTGATATTGTATATATATTACTATTAACAAATTTGGAGTTTTATCAAGTATGTTTATGTTCAATCAGTGTTAATTACATTATAAAGAATGCTGTTGGAAACAAAATCATTTAATATCGTGTTATCCAACTAAAATTAGATCCCAAGTTTGTATTTTGTTTGTATAGTATTTGTAAGAAGTTTTATAAGCTGAAACATTCTCAGTGTATGTGAAGAACAATCAACTGTTACTGGACAAAAAAGCAGACTGACTAGCGTGAAAACATAACTAGTCCAGCAGTAATGATGACCAGTTATTCTCTAAATTTTACCATTTCTACTTAAATCAAATTTTTCTCAGAGGGCTGAGGTGTGACTGTTATTCATGTTATCTGCTTTATAATGGTTGAGCCTTTCTTAAAACTGTCAACTATCAGATGCAGTGCATTAATGCCAAACATATTGTCCTGGACTAAAAAGTATGTCTCATTATTTGATTATTATGATCAACTGAATCCAAATTTGATGTCTGTTATTATAAAAAATTTGAATGTCTGGCACATCTTTCATCTGTGAGATTCTAGACTGGTTTCCTGTGTGTTCTTTGTTCTTTATTTAAAACATTGTATTATCTACTGCTTCTTGTAGTTTCCCCACCACGTGGTCCACAAACTTCAATAATACCAGGAACACCGGAGTCTATTCAAAGAAAGACAACCTCAAAGGGAGCTAACTCGGACAAAAGGAAAAGTAATACTCGTCAATCAAGAAAAAGTCAGTCAGGTATTTGAATCTGCTGTGTCTTTGTAAAAATTTACATGCACTTTGTTGTCATGAAAAATGCATTCAAACTCACCTTGTAAAATATACCAATGTTTTAATGTAGCGTAAGTGTCTACAAACGTAAAAAAATGCGAAAATGACATTTTAAGTTACTAACAATAATTAAATATCATACTATCATATCATGCAACAAAAGAATTTATCCGAATATGCAAAAATAGTGTTTTATCGCGATAAAAACTGCACCCCCATATCGACTCCACTTTATCAGCGAGAATGATCTAGGATGCGGCGTTGTAAGGGGCTCCTTAAGGGCAAATTATATCAATTGATATTAAATTTGGTATCGCTTGCCGTATGTTAACATAAGTATTTAAATTCGACAGATTATCAACATCAAGCGGATTAAAATGGGAAATAAGAAAAATAAGGCTAAGCAAGGTGTTAGAGTGTTCTCAAAAAGTGAAAATGTAGTTAGAAATCTCTTTCTCACGGAAGTTGGTTTACGAATGCTAAAGATACCGAACTGCATAAATCTATGTCCAGTGAAAAACTTAACCATAGTGACCATAATAAATATATAACTGCAACAATCATTTGATGTGCAAGAAACGTGTGAATTCATTAACACCTTGGTTGATTGGGCTACTAGCATCTAGTGTACTTTTAATATAAAATATATGATGAAATAACTGATCCGGAATAGTGGCCTTATTGAAGTGTGATATCCATAGCATACTCTAACACCTTGCTAATTATGCTATCAATATGGGTCAGTTTAGACCTTATATATGTCGCATCACACCTTCCTTTATGTTTTGGCGCGAGATATAATAAACAGCAATATGGTATACAGACACCTTTCAATAAAACTCACACGATAAGAAAATGAGCGGTCAAAGATTGTTACCCGGTTAATGTTATGACGTACCATTTTTATAAGTTTAATTAAATTTATATATTCCAGAGTCATCAGGTTTCAAATACAATTAAACGCAAGTTATAAAACTACATTTTATTTGAAGTACCAGTAAATTAATACAGGGAGACTGGGGCAAAGAAAATTATTATTTTCGCTATTTCATTGATGTAATCAATAAAATAAAGTTATTTCAACGTGAACTTTTATTAAGCGACTCTGTACATTTTGGTAAAATATGGAAAACTATCAAACAAACAATAGGATGAAAAACAGAAACATCTTATGGACATCGGTCGTGCATGTTTTTCGAGAATCTTATTTTATTCTGCTATTTATTCAATTACCTTTATATATTAGTATGTTTTTAAATGATTACATTAACAGACATAAAACATAAACACTTTTCTACAAATCAATCACATCTTTAAGTTCTTATTTTTTACACTAAATGCATGGCTACCTTTCATTTAACTTCCCCAGCCATCTTCAACTCGATTTCCCTATCAGCCGTTTTCCCGTTGAGAGCCTCTCGGTTGACGAGAAGTCTGATGTACTGCATATTGCATCGGTACGATATGATACTATTTTGACAAATAATTCGTAATTAAGCTTTTTAGAGTCATCTAAAATGGTGGGCGGTTCCACTAATTGATCCGCTAACGATGAACGAATTAGATTGGTTATCAAATTTTAATAGGCTGTATTATTTTATAGAATAATTGTTGATTACATGAGTTGATAATGATCTGACACTTTTATTGTTAATTTCGCTTAGAAAAAAACGCAGTGGGTGCTATTTTTGAACAAAGATTGCCGCCTTATTTGAAGATGGATTTCAAAGCGGTTTTCGGTATTTTGTACCGGGAATGCTTATCTAGGGAACCGTGTCTCAGAATTTTGATATTTATTTTTGTTTTTTATCTATGACGTATTACGTAATTGTCAGCAGGGTTCAGGCGACAGAATTTCTTTAAAGTGGAATATCTATTGAATGGAGGACGTTATCAAAAATCTGAGACACGGTTCTCTGCATGATGCCATGATTGTTATTTTAAGGCTAATTGTTGTGATATATCCTTATATACAGAGTAGTGATCGTTATTCAAAAATATGAAAATTACGTGCGATATTGGTTTATAGAAGACAGACCAAGTACAATATTTGTTTCAAATCACTTGCAATAGACTCTGTATAGTGGGTTTATTAAAGTATACAATTATGGTTGACTTCTTTAAAACTATAAATTAGTAAAACTTGATATCACCATATAGTCTCTCACGCTACCCTTAACTCAGATCATTGGATGTAAGATACACTATATCTCTGCCCATTCATTTTCTGACAATTTTTGTTGCTGTTTTTTTATAGATAATGATAATTCTTATAGTGTAGTGATTTCACCAGTGATAATGATGTATCTAGATTTTGTCCTGACTGTCTAACTGGCTGCTGGTCATTTGACATTGTTTTTATCCCTAAATACTCTGTGTGGTCTGGGCAGAAAATGCTGACATCTAAACCAGTTTTATAATTTCTTTTTGTTGTTGAAAAACTTTTGTAGAGTTACAGCCCTGTGAAGTTTTTAATTATACGATATGGGGAGATTGAATGCATGTTGAATTGTTATATTTTTCCTACAGGTGTAAATGAAGACACTGACAATGTTGTTGAAAGGAGAACTTCAGTAATTGAAAGGTATGCTTGTTTTGTCACTGATGGTTGGACACCTTGCAGTCTAATTTAAAAGGTTAAAAGGTCTAGTTTCCAGATTTCCAGTCAACCCAAAAAAAACATCATACATCAGTCTACCATCAAATATTTGATGAAGTCTGGTAAAATTTAGTGTTACTGCCCCCCATGTCCTCTAAAATTCCTTTGAAGTTTAGTGAAAATTTAAGTCAATATATACAAATGTAGTCTGGACCAATGATATTTTGTCCAATCCAAAAATGTTTTCAATGTGTCCAGTTCTCTTGTCAAATAATAGTTCATTAACATTTTCAAACACTGTCATTTTTTTTAATCTTCATTTTTGTGGTGTATTTATAGTGTTGAAAGCACTGCTATGGATGATGAGAATAATGTTCCACATCCCAATAAAAGGAAGAGAAAATCTCATGCTACGACACGGAAATCAAGCACTCCTAATGAAGCCGTTCTTGGTGTTGATAGGGTTGATAATAAAAGACAAACTGAATTGTTAAAGTGTATAGCTGAAGGCCAGCATGGAACTAATGTTGTGGGAAATGATGATGATGTTGAAATAAAGGTGATAGAAAATGACAGCAGTGAAATTATGGTAGAAGAAAATAGTGCAAGTACTTCTGGAATTGAATCAAAGTTTTCTTCTACACCTGTGACTAGTTCTAATGAAAAACATGAAGGTTTAGGATCATCTAACATTAAAACTTTGTTTGCAAAGGAATCTGTTAATGTCGATCCTGATTGTGAAGATGCTAATGTTGACCATGACAATGATAATGCAAGTGAAGTGGAGTTAATTGATGGAGAAAATGAAAATGTTAAACCTGATAGAACTGTAAATGCAGTTTGTTCACCAGATGATGATGTTACTGAGTTATCTGGATCTATTGAGGTAGATTCGCAAGCTTCAAGTGGTCCATTATTTAAAACTCCAGTTGACTTGAAAAGTTGTGTTGGGAAGAAATCAGAATTCAAAGAACCAGTTGTTAACACAAAGAGATCTTTAAGGTCCAGAAAGGGTGTTGTTAATTATGAAGGAGATAATGAAGAATTGTTTAATGATGGTAATGTGAACTCAACTCCAGAAATGGTGGTTAAGGAAAAAAGGATTGGAAAAACCTACAGTAAGAAAGATAAAGAATCTCATAAAAATGAGAAGAAGTCCACCAAGAAAGTTGCAGAATGGTTGAAAAACATTAGTGAACCTTTTCTGATTGATAATAGTGTGGAAGAAAATACAAAGAGAGAAAATGTGCCGCAAAAAGTTAAGAAATCCAAAAAGTTGAGTGCAAAATTGCAGAAAGAGGAGGAAAAAATGGGAAATAAGATGAAACACCTGGCTGAACAAATCCAGAATAAAGAGAAAAATCTATTGCTAGGATATAATGATTTTGAGTGTGTTGAAGATATCAAGGAACCACTCAAAGGTTTAATTGATGATCATGCTGCTGCTGTTATCAAGGATGTAGATGAATCAGGTAATCATGCAAAAAATTTCATTGATACTCCAGTTGAATCAACAGAATTAGGTGACTTAGGGATGTCAACATTTACTAAAGCAGGAACTGACAGTAAAGATGATGTTTTCGGCACTGATAGTAATATGTATAATAGAGAGGTTGCTGAAGGCTTGGGAAATGATTCAACTGCGTGTGATTTAAAAAGGTACAAATTACCAAAGATTTTGAACAAGAAACAGATTTTTAAATCAAGAGCTTCAAAATCTGGTGATTGCGCAGATAAACCTGATAAAGTATTTAAGCAAAATGAAAGTGTAGTAGAGCAACAAATTCGAGGCATTTTGGCAGATGTGAATGATCTTGACAAAAAAGAAGAAAGTATACGAGGAACTATTGGTAACAATCCATCCACTGACCCTTACGAATTTAAATCCAGTCAACCAACTCCAAATAAGGTAGTGACCAAGAAGTCAATGGGAATGAAAAGTAAAAAGAATGCTAGTAAGACACAGAACAAAAATAAGAGTTCTGCAAAGAAAACAGCCATTGTTGATGTTAAGGAAGATGGGAAGAGTGGAGGAAAAATTGATAAGATGTGGAATAAGAACTTGCGACCCGACAAAACTATTTTAAAGAATAAAAATGATGTGAATGAAATAAATGCATTCTCTGTAGAACTCCAACAAGCAGAAGGTTATGATTTACTCACCAGTACTCAAGAAGCTGCTGATTGTATTGATAAAGAAATAAAGAAACATAAAAAGCTTGATAAGCCTGATGACCAGTTTGAGAAATCAACTGTAAGTCGAAAACGTGTAAGATTCTCTGAACCTACTATAGCTGACTTTACTTCAAGCAGTCACATTGACATTATTGGTTATAGGAAAGCTAAGGAAGAGTTCAGGAATAAAGCTAAAGGTACTGCTGATCTTTCTGGTGAAGCAGAATTACTGAAGGTACATCATGCAATAACAGAAAAGCCAGATGAAACTACATGTATCATTGCAGATCACACATCGGAATCAGAGAACACAAGTCATGATGTCGCTAATAATTCTGGTAAAAATTTTATCTGATTTATTTCCATAAAATCAGTATTTTGTTCAAATTAGCATTTTTGAATTTCATGGTTGAATCTTGAGCAGGATTTGGAAAAAATCAGGGGCATGATTTTCCTTTTGAATATCCATTTTTGAACATTTTCAATTATACTATTGTACTGCCCCCATTTATGTACTAGTATCAAACAGCAACTTTGTTAAGTTTCATCTTTACAATTTGTCTACATATTGCTTAGTGAAAATATGTAACATTGTATATTCAAGTCAAAATTTGAGTATGTTCATTTTCCGTGTATGTTAATTTTACAACATCCAAAACTGCAGAATATTTTTCCTATGGGGGCCTCTTAGGTGAGTTTTGGTCTGTGACTAGTAATCACTAGCCCGGCCTCAACAAATCCACTTATCTGCAAGTAATTACCTGTAGAAATTGACTCAGGACGTGTTGAAATTGCTTTAGAAATATTCAAAATTCTTAGCTGGTCGTCCTGCAGGACAAGTAGCCAGAAAAAAAATTGTCAAGCCCTGCTAGCCTTTCACCACTGTGAGTTCCAATCCCACCTGGGACCTGAAAAAATTGTGAAGAAGCTGTACAGCTGGCATATGGAAGGATGGTAGTTCAACCCAAGTGTACACTTGGGGTCTTCATACAGCATCAAAGCTGGAAAGGTCACTAAATGACTCTGGCTTTTGGTGCAACATTAAACCCATGGAAAAAAAAGAAGACGGATGTTTCAACTTGTTCAGAGAAACTATTCTTAAGGATGGAACTTTTGTTTTTCCAAAATTTGACTCCATATTTTGTTAGATATTACTATCCGTAGCTGACAAATTCATCAAAGAATCTTAAGCTTTCCATTCTCTTATGGTTGAGATTTTCTGTGAATGTTGATGCATTATGATGCAGAAAAATACCTGTACTTGTATTTGTCTAATTACTTATTTTTAGAAGACTTTCTAGCCATATTCTTCTTCCTGACTAAAAATTCCTCTCTTCTGTTCATCAACCAATAACATCCCTATGTATGTAGTAGTAAAATGTATGTAATTGAAGTAGAGGAGCTACTTTAAGTTTGAAAACTTGCTTATCAGGAGATGTTTTGTGTAATGACATTCACTTAAGATGCTTTTGGACTATACTATAACAGAAGATGACAAAAAATACAATTGGGAAATTGGGAAGCTTTAATCTAATGTTTAATTATTTTATCTCTGCAGAAGTTGAGCTGATAGATGATGAGAGCAGTGGTACAGATGACCTTGACATTGAACCTGCATTTGATGAAATCGAACAACCTAATTTAGGTATGGTTTTTTGAATTAAGAAAAAACAGAACTGATAAGTTTAACGTCTTCACAAAATTAGAATTTTTGTCCTTCATTTTTTAGTTTTTCTGAACTTCTGTACCAGTCAGTCTTATTATACTTGACACACTGTCTAGTGATTGAGTAGTAGTAATTGAGATTTGAGCTTTGTGACTGTGCTTAAGTTTTTTTGACCTTAGTGCCAGTCATTTTTAGCACATTTTTAAATTCAACATTGGCAAGACTTTATTATTAGACGAGTAATCTCAATTTATAATCCACTGAAGACTTTTAGTGAACTTACTTGCTATTAATGTATACTGGAGCATTATGCCAAATGTTTTAAGGAAACAAATGCTCTAGTCATCAAGATTCATAATAGATCTATAGGATATGTATGTAAATTTTATGCCAAATAGTTTTTCTATTATCTGAATTAGTTCACTATCCTGTCATTAATTATCTTACAGATATTCAGCCTGATGAAGTTAAGGCTCGATTGTCACAAGATCTCGGTGAGCTGATATCATTTGTCAAGAAAAACTTTGATGCATCAACATTACCAAAATGTAAAAGTAAGGATAAGTCCAAAAGGTGTCCAAATGCAAGAAATGAGATACTAACTCTGGACAATGAAAATGTTACTTGTGTTGCAGAGACCCCACAGATTCCATTGGACAAAGATTCTCCAGTCATTACTGCTGTTGAGGAAACCCCTATGATACCTACCATACCAAAGTTTAACAAAAAGCTGTCAAAGCCATTGAAGATACAAAAAAGAATAAATTCAAAACCTCCAAAGTCAAAGAGAGAGCATGTTATTGATAAAAAATCTTGTAATATGAATGGGAAGATATCAAAAGATTCTGACCCTGAGAATGAAAAAGTGAATGATTCTGTGGATAATATAGTTGTTCCTGGTTCAAAGGGAGACAAATCTAGAGAGTATTCAGCTGAGTTACCTTTCTTAGACTCAGTAAAAAAGTCAGTATCAGATGTTTCAGCTAGTTTAGAATCAACTCAGCCACCAGACTCTGAAACAGTCATAAATGATGGATCAAAGCTTTCTGGTGACGAGAAAGATACAGAATGTGAATTTTCTGTTGACTTTGAAAAAACGTGTAGTGATTCCTTGAGCCAAAGAAGTGAGTTGATTCTTCATGCAAATGTTTTGCCCACTAAAACACAAGACATGGATAAATCTCCTGATAAAGGTAATAATTCAGCTTCTGATATCTATGACAAAATCTGCATTGATGCTGGAAAGGTTGATGATAACTCAGACAATGAAAAAGAATTAATTAGCAAAAATGGCATGTCAAAAACGTCATTGTGCACTAGCAGTAGTGGCCATACCAGAATTACAAAAAAGAAAAGGAAAAGCTTTATGCTTGAAAGAAATGAAGAATCTTTGGATTTTGGTTCTTTAAATGAAGAAATTGTATCACCAAAGTCAGTGAGAAAAAGAAAGAGAAAGCGAAGTGGAAATTCTAAGATGGTAGAGAATGAAGATTATAGGAATATTATTGTAAAAGTAAATGGTAATCTGGCAATGAGATCAAGTGGAAAGTATCAAGGTCCTGAAATTGAGAATGAAGACCTTGCTACTGATGATACTAAACAGTCTGAAAGTGTTGACATTATTTCTGATTCCATTTCTTATTCCTCTACTGAACTCAGTAAAAGTACCAGTCATGATTATATACCAGCTGATGGTCAATCAAGTTCTGTAAACTTAAATGTGTGTGCAAGTCTGGATTCTCCTTCCAATACTTTAAAGAAAAAGAGAAGCAGAAAGACTGAGAATGAAGCTGATGAGGAAGTTACCATAATTGGAGAAACAGAATGTAATTCAGTTGAGGATTCTTATCCCGACATGGGGCTCACTGGTTGTCAGAGTGAGAATAATTCAAGAAGCCTAAAAAGTCCCCCTCAACAGAAATCAAGACACAAAAAGAATTTTGGAGAAAACAATTTGAAATCTGATACAGATGCAAGTGAGGAAGGACAACATTCTAGTGGTTTATTGATATCTCCAGAAGAAAGTGTGCAATCATCTGGAATTGATGTACACACAAAGAAAACATTGATGCCCTCTGTTGATTCAAGTCCATTAGCATGTATAATAAGACAAGGAAGTCCATATTCTGAAATGAAATCTTCATTTGATAATGGAAATAATGTAACAAAAGTAACTATTGCATTGAAAAAAGAGAAAAGTCCTTTGAATAAAACTGATGTGGAACTAGACAAGATATCTGAATGTGGAAGTGGCAGTAAGAGGTTGCCAGACGATCCTGATTCCAGTCCTGGTAACAAGAAAAGAAGGTCAGGCATAAAGGCTGTAAGAGGATTTGCAAAGAAGAAATTACACAGCCAGAAATCGTCCCCTGTATGCTTGGGTATTTCACCATCTCCCAATTCAAAGCATGGTTTTAATAGTAATATAGAAAGTGTATCTAAGTACAGTACATCAAGTAAAAAAATGCATTCAAAACAACTTGAAATTGATGTAAATTCTGAGAAAATTCAACCTGAAATAATTGAAATGGATGGTGATCCTGATCAGATGAAGGAAGATGTCATTGTTATGTCTCCTTATGATCTACCTGATTTAGATGATAAAGCTCATAACCAGAATATGACTGATACAACAAGTGATAAAAGCCTTGGAAATTTTGTTCAAAGAAAGGATGTTGATGATAATTCTGTTGTTGAGAGAGAAATTACAAGTTCACTGGGTAAAAAGTCCCTTTCTTATCTTGAAGATAAAAGCACTATACCTGAAACATTGTCTCCTACTGGTGATGTAATAAACAAACTCTCGCAGCAATCAAATAGGTCAGAACTTGATGATAAGCAAGACAATGAAATTGAGGTAGATTCACCTAAGCATCACAATGAATCTGATCATGATAGTGTCGACTCCAGTTCAGAATTCAATTTGGATTCATCAGAAGATGAATGTCCTGAAAAGGAAGCATTGAATGTAATCTCTAACTACAATAAGATTGTGAGGAAAAGTTTGAACTTAGAAAATGAAATAATGAATGATGACTTGGAAGGAGCAACCATGAAAATGAGTGTGAATAAAGGTAAGAAAAGACTTCAGAATGGCGAACATTTAGATAAGGATGTTGTTGATTTTAATGCTGCTGATTTATATTCTTGTAAACTTGATAGTAGTCCTATTGAAGATGAAGATGCTGTTGTTGTTTTGGAATCAGATGTTGAAGATTCAGACTATGAAAACAAAACAAGAAATGTTAGAGCCAAAGCCAATAAAGTTGTAGAAACAGATGATAGTGATAATGAGATGGATAATGTTGTTCGGAAGAAAGGAGCAAAGAGAGCCATAATCAGTGACAGCAGTAGTGAAGATGATGGTATGTTTAATGCTTGTTTTTTTTTTGAATTCATAAATATGTAAATTTGTTGGTATGCGTATAAGTAAATAAGTTGACAGCGTATCATAAATCCAGGATATAGGAAATCTAGACTGCGTTGTATAAAAACAAAAGATCATTCCCAATTAAATTGTGACAAACATGTAAATATATTAACTGCAAACAGAATGTTTATAACTTTTGCTTTATTTACAGTACACTATACATTTGAATATAAACACGCATATGTGTAACATAATTGGTATATAATTATTAATAGTATATCAGAAGTCGACTGGATCTGACAGTGAAATTAGGCATATGAAAACAGTAGCAAATTTTTTAAGAAGCACATGTATTCATCAATAAAAGTTTATCATGAAATTCCCCTTGTCAACTAAGATATTTTGGGTAATCATGTTCATAAACTTTTTCCAAAATGGAATGATTTTGAACTCAAGTGATGGGAATTCACAATGTTCATGTGTATTGTTTGTTTTTGGCATTTTGTGACAAATTTACAAGCTTCTCAAAAAATAAAAAGGACAGAGAATGTTTATTGATTATTGAAATAAAATTATGAAATATTTATAAACCCAGCCAATATTAAAGGCAAATCATCTAACCAAATTTGCCTAAAAATAGGACACGGTAGTTAGAATGATTTTGGGAACCTTTTTATCACTTCAGACTAGTCATAGTATTTAGATTAAATGATTTGGATAATCTGGGTTATTTTACATCGAAATATATAGGGAAAAAACCAGGACTGAAATTTCTTCTTGGATTATACCAGGATTTCTGAAAAATCAGGGTTCTGCTATATTTCTGTTTGAGTGCTGCATGTCTGAGTGATCAACGTTACCCTTGAATTACCTTTCAGATGAGACCAGCCAACGTATGAACATGACATCTTCTTCAGCATTCTCTAGTCAGAGTGAGAACATGACCACTCAGGTGAGTGGATTGTAACAGGGCTGTGTATAAATGTGTATAGTAGTTGTGTGCCTGTCAGCCCGATTAGCTCGGTAGAGCAGCTGTCTTGCAAGTAGAAGGTCACGGGTTTGAGCCCCGCATCGGGAACTTTATTTTCTGCCTCTTATTACAGAATTAACTTTCATTTTCTGCTTCCTTATACTTACGATTTTGATTAGGTCACCCTTATGATAACATTTGTGTGCAGTTTTGTGACCCAAACTTTTAACAGTGGGTAAGTAGGAAGGAATTTTTTCATGGTTAACCTTGTACGCTTGTTCTGAGAAATAAGAATGAAAACTTTTTTACTATCAACATAGCTAAAAACATATTTGGGTCAAGTGATTTTTTAATGAGTCGGTCACTTACCTGCAAAGCAACAATTTTTTAAGGAAGGCCTTAATTAGTTTATTTTGTTATCAGGAGAGAGAAGCTTTAGAGAAGGATCTAGAAAGAATGGCAGCTGAAATGAAAGCCATGAAAGAACAACTGAGAAAAAGTAAAGCACAGTCCGCAGGTAAAGGTTAGTAGAGTAATTCATACTTCAGACAATAATTTACCTTAAGTCAGTTTGTCTTAAGTCAAACATTTTAGACGTTTGTTCTGTTAGGAATGGAGTATGGTATTAATTATGTGATAACTCAATTGAAGATAATGCAAGTTCAAATTCATTTACCACCAAAACTGCTGATACTTGCTTCATGTCTAAAATTGTTACTCTTTACAGAGAACATTGCATTACATCATTCAGGTAATTCAGGAGGTCTGGTTGTGTAAACCGATGTTGAACATTGCTGAAGATTGTCATATCTCTTACCATTAATGCATGAATTAGGGCTCATGTACTCTTAGAATCGGAGGTTGAAGTTTCTTGTTAGACTGATAAAGCAAGGAATTGCCATACTTTGTTATGAGTAAATCATATTAAACTCAATGAAACATGAAAAAAGACTGCCTTTTAGAGTATGGCTGAAAAATGGGCATAAAAATGTACAATACAGTCAAATCTGTGAACAAAGGCCATCCATGGGAAAAATAAAATATAGCCTTTACCGACAGGTGACCTTTATTTGCAGGTCAGTTTGTTTTTAAATAATCAATGATGTTTTTTCAAAGGATAGCCTTTATTCAAAGGGTGACCTTTGTTAAAAGGTGCCCACAAGCAGGTTAGACTGTACTTGACTACTGGAATTTTGAGCTGGATATAGTTTTAAATATTTTTGTCGCAGAAACCAAAGTCAAGATGGATACATCACATGTTGATGATGATGATCACAGTATACAAGATCTGATTTCTGATGCCAGTGAAGAAGATTTCTTTCTATCTCAACCTCCATTTGATAATCATGATGAAGATGTTAAAGTTGTTGATAATAACAATGAATCTAAGGTGGATTGTACCCTACCAGGTATAAAATGTTCCGCAAATTACATATAATTACTCTTGTTAAGTTGTTAAAACTTATATTTCCTCTAAAGCAAAATATACGCTGTCATAAAATAACAATGGGGGTGAAATGGCATTCATGTCATTAGGTGATATTTTGTTCTATAACAATTATGTTATTGAATATTTTAAATGTTCCAGACCTTCATATCTACTTTGAATTCATTTTTGAAACTGTCCCATTCACTTTATAAGTATATTTAGATTAGAAAAATATGGAAAAAATGAAAGCTAAGTATTCTGTCATGAAATGAAGTTTGTCTAAGAATGGTTTAAATATGAAAGTGAACTATTTTTAAAATTAAAGGTTTGTTACTCCATGTTTTACTATAAATCTGAAATTCTCTTCAGATGATTCGTTACAAACAATACCAGAGAGTCAACCCACAAGTTCCACACATCAGTCTGTTAATGCTGATGATGTTGGTGATGACACTTGTGATGGTGGTAAGAAATATGAAGAAAAGAAGAGAGATATAGGCATTGTTGTCACTGGTCTAAATATGTCACAAGTTGTAAGTTGGAGAAATTATGACTTAGTTATAAGTATTTTAAGTTCACTTTTACTTCTGGTAAAAATATCATACATGAGATGTTAAGATGAATCACAGTCAAACCTGTGAACAAAGGCCACCCTAAGTTTTTCATGTTTTACTTGTTCAATCTTTTTGCTCTAGTGGGGTTAACATCATATCAACAGCCAGAGTCGTTTTGCTGCCTCTCCAGCTTTAACAGTGGATGAAGACCCCAGGCTTGGGTTAAACCTTTGGCTTTCCTTAAGCTAGCTAGATAGCTTCCTCAAATGTAAAATTTTCTGGTCTCTGGTGGGATTCAAACTTACTGTGGTGAGGGACTAGTGGTTTCTAGAAAGAGATCGTAACCACTTGATCACAGAGTTCCCTTAGTGTTTTATTATTTTACAGCATGTATTGGACCAGCCATGAACATGTATGACATTTTTGTGACGTATGCTAACATTTTGAGAAAATACAGTGCTAATTTTGTTTGTTATTTTTTCAGCGAGATACTAAAAAGTTGGCTGCATTTAATGGATGCAAATTCTTCAACAAATTCAATGATTCTGTTACCCATGTTGTGGTAAAGCCAGGTAGGATTTGATAAAATTGTATGAATGATTAAGACTTTTTTTCCTTGTATGTGTAGAAACAGTTTAATACTTTCTGTCACAAAGTTTTCAAGGCAAGGCAGTATTTCTATTATACTTTGTGGTGAGAATTCAGATACTCATGTGGGTCATTTTTGTGATAAATGTAAATCTGTTTGGAAAAATATTTTGGGTATTCAGGGGTAAGCCCATTCTCCTGAAATGCTTTATTTAGAAATTATTTTTGTATAAAGAATTCCCAGTAGACTTACTACCACTCATATCTATCTAATTATTCTATTTTTAAAACACTGTCTGTGTGTGTTCCTGCTTTGGAAGTCATTCCACACCATGACAAAAAATTCCTTCCCCTCTGGCATCATTGACTAAGTATTGAATAGTTTTTTGCTCACCTGAGCTAATCTTGGCCGTCTTGTTCTGTAGTTGACCAAAAAATCACTCTGAAGATAGTCTGTATATTTTTCATCACTTCTTTGATCAAGACATACCAGGGTATGTTTCTTTTTGCTTTGTTTTCTAATGAATGTATTAATTTATTATTTGACAGCCGATGATGATGACACCATGTGTGACAGGACTTTGAAATTCTTCCAAGGAATAGCAAACAAATGCTGGATTGTGAATTATTTCTGGGTTGTTGACAGCAGAGAAGTCGGTCGTCTGCTTCCTGAGGTTTGTGATGTACATTCAAATTTTTATAGCAGGACTTGTTCCTGAGTTATAACTCTTTGCCTAATAATACCCCATTTCCCCGCATCTGAAGCAGACGACTTTTGAAAATGTGGCTAAAGGAGCCATTGCTTGTAATGACTGAAGGCTTCTTTTACCACAGTGTTTTCCACTCTGTCTGAGAGAAGTATAACCTGATTTTCTTACATATATTAATGTTTTGTATATGAGTTTTAATTTGGATGTGTCCAAAATATGCTTACGAGGCAAAGGGTTAAAAAGGTTGGGTTTATTGTAGTCATTTTCGTTAAAAGTTGAGAAAAATGATTTTCTTTGTAATAAGACAAATTGTTTTATGTAGTAAATGATGTTAGATTTTATCAGATATTTGTACTGCTCCTATTGGATTTTTGATGGTTTTCTTTTTAATCCATTTTTTTAATTAAAGTCCAAAGTTATAGAATTTGAGATTGGTCTCCCACCTCAAATCTCAGTTTTTGGTTTTTCAGCATTCTCAAGTAAATTATATTAATATCATGTATTATTATTGAAACAGTATTCTGCATACAATTGATGAAAATATTTAGATGTATAAGATTTAGAGAAGGAAATGAGATTTTAGCTTTGAGACTAATCTCAATTTTATTACTTAAGATCCTAGTGATTGTGTATGTTGTCCTATAAACTTATTTACTTTAGAAAGTCATTTTACTGCATTCTGGATTACTTAATAATGATAATCTCATGATACAAAATTGCCTCTTTAAGAATTATTCTTTTGTTTCTATCTTTGTACAATATATTACTGTTTCTTTTAGGGACCGTATGAAATACAGGGAGACACTGCAAACAACGATGCTCACTTTGGACCAAAGAAGTCACGTCTGTCTAAAGAGCATCAACTGTTCTCCAGTCTTCATGTGGCACTTGTCGGTGATAATGCTTTCCTGTCAAAAGGTAAAATACTGATTTACCTTAAGTCTTGGCTCTGACAAACTTCCAGTTTTCAGTTATTTCCCCATCATTTTGTGTAAAATCATTTGCTCATTCTGTCCATTTTGTAGTACTGATTTTTTTTCTGACTAAAACTCAATGAATATTTAAGTTTTCACTTTGTTTTATGAGATAGCATTATTTGTTTTTTTTTTCAGATTTGCTTAAAATTTAAGGCAATGATATTGGATGGTATATTTAGTGCAAACTTGGTGTCGAATATACAGCAGACTTCTTTTCAATCTTGAATATGTTTGATTTTATGATCTGTAAATATTATGCTATTTAGATCCAGCTACATTTTAGTGATTCTATTTTCATTTAATGAATGTCTGTCTCTTTTACTGCTTCAGATTCCATGGCTGATTTGATAAAGACTTGTGGGGGTTGTGTCCTTGAACTTGATAAACTAGGTCAAGGTCACAAAAAGTCCTTGGTGATATCATGTGCTGATTTAGAAGATGATCATGAGCAGACTCGAGCTGTTAAACAGGCTAAAAGTAAAATATTTGTTAAGTTAACATTTATTGTAACTAGAGCCTGTATTGGTTTCAGAAACTCAGAAAATCGTTTGTCAGGGTATTCAGTTAGCTATTGCAGATTTTATTGCCCAACATTTGGTCAACATTTTTTTGTATTGTTAACATGACTGACCCTTCTGAAAACAACTTCATGTACATGTATTATAAAGTAAGAAAGATCTTTTTTGTATCGTAGAAAAGTAGTATGTATTCAGGTAAAAAACGGTTGTTTCTTCTGTTTTTACCCTTTAGTTACAAATATTCGGTAATGTCATTATTCTTTTATTTCCAAAATGTTGTTTCCTAATGAAAGCAAAGATAAAATGATCATACTAGGTATTGTTTATCATTTTTAACATTATTTAGATTCAGTTGTAAGGCTATATTTGGCATGATATATTCATAGCATCTTTCTTGTGTAGCCATTCCATGGTGAAAGTTATGATGACTTATATACTGAAATAGTTTGTGTTGAATGTAGTTTTCAACTGATTTATGATTACGAAAATAATGATGATTACACATATAGTTCTAAGGTGAATACTTCACTAATGATAGTAAAATTTTCTTTTTAACTGCAACCTCCTTTTACTGTAATTTGTTAATTTATTTTTCAGATATTTACAAGAATCATGGATTTATTATGTTGACAAGAGAGTGGGTGCTGGACAGTTTGACATTGTATAATGTTCAACCCCTGCAGGAATATGTTATAACTGATATTCCAAACGATAAATTGCCGAGGCTGTAAATAATCCTGGCTTTATCATGATGCTGGTTTCTCATCCCAGTATGGAATATTATATTTTCTTATGTCGCATCATACCCAAATTATAGATCAGTCGTATTATATTTTTTGCTTAGTATTGAAAGAAATTTTAGTCGTTTTTTTCATTATTTTAATAATCTTTTGTTGCATTTGTTGCATTTTTATTGAGTGGAATCATGTTGTATTTGTCAAATTATTTTTCTCTAATTATATTATTAACAATTATTTGAATTGTGATTTATGTCACCTAAATACTGTGAAATCTTTGATTGTTTACCATATTTAAATTGATCACAATCAACAAGGGCTGCCTGTGAGTCAAAGTATTTTTTTTTCACAGCTCACAAGAAGCGTGCATAAGACCATGAACTATTACTGTACCAGTAGACTCACTAACTTTGCTGTACCAGACAAAATATTAAGAGTCCTTAATATATATTGACTTAAATCTTCAATAAAAGATCAAAGAGGGCCAATAATTCGTTAAATTTTACCAGACTTCATCAATTTTTTTTCACTTTGGTATGATAGTCTTTTGCATCAAGTGATATGATTGCATAATGCAGCGTACCAGTCATTATGTGTCTACAAAATGAACATTGAATATATCAAACTTGTACAGTTTTGACATTGATGTATGGATGATGTTAGATTACATGTAGCCCATTCAGCTAGTAGCTTAATCACCACTGGCACAATAAACAAGGACTCGGTACAGTTTTCTCTGTTGTTTGAATTTTTGTTGTATAAAATACTTAAATATTTGAAAAGCTCTGCTTCCCTCACTTTAGACTTTTCTTGTATTTTTATGGTGCTGTAAGTGTCCAACCATATTGTAAATGTATTGTCTTATAATGACATGGATTTTTTTTACATATTATTATAATTTGTGTTTTAAGAAATATTTTTGTTGTTTTTAAGAATTAGTCTATTTTTTGGGAATGATAACTGTGGAGATGTATAGGCGGTGTATAATGGCTGTCTATGGCTTTTGAATGGATGTTCTGTGATTATGATGTTTAACATGAATGTAAATCAACATTTCTTAAAAGACGCTTAGTTTTTGTTTATTGGTTGTCTTTAGCACAGGGGGTGAGGTTATAGAACTTGGGATTGATGTCTTTGCTCAAATCTCATACTCATTCTAAACCTGTTTCAAATTTTATCATATTTGTAACAAGTGTGCGTAAATATTTTTAATTGACCTGTGTATAAAATACTGCCTGAATAGTGATAAAATGTTTTATGATTAACTTTGCCAAATTTAAAACTCAGTTGAGATTTGAACTCTCAGATTAATCTCTAGTTTTGTAAACATGGACCCAAGCGTTGACTGTACTTTATTACATGTAGTTACATTTTCTGTTTAAGGTGTAAGTAAATACTGCCTTTTATGAGTGTGATAACTCATTATGATGAGTTTCAGTAAATTTGATGATGAATATAGTTACATAAGAAATCTTTGCTTATCTACTTTGTACTGATTGTTACATAAAATTTGCTATTTAGAATAGTTACTGATTTTGTTGTAATATTTTGCAGAAACAAAATATTTAATAAAATATCCTAGTACATATACATGCAGTTCTTTTTGATTTATTGAAATTAATTAATAAGATACTTGTGTTTGGCTACAATATAAACAAGAATATATGCAAACAATGCCAAATTGCTCATATGCATGTCCAGTGAATCATGCAAACCAATTGAAAATAATATTAGTGTCTTGTACAGATAAAGCACAGAAGACTAGATAAAAATAATATTGTCATTGGATTTATTCATGCACAATTAAGCTGTAAGTTATAACCTTTATAAGCATTGGTACATTGCAGTATTAGGAAAACTACATTAATCATGATAAATTGAGAATGAATGTTAAACAAATCCACTTGTCTCTGGTCAATAGGGCAGTTAACAAAATTAAATTAGAAATTCTTGTCGGCGGATAGTAATGATTTAAATATAGTGTTTCTCACAATTGGTTTGTTCTCACGCGAACACCGCCTATTTTCTGCGGGAGTTTTTGTAAACTTTGAACTTGACATGATGAGGCGTTTACTTTTAATATCAAATTCAACCCTGCATGGAAGTGGTTATCTCGACCACTGTAAATATAGAATTAAGGAATTCTTGACAGAGTAAGTGGATTTATTTTTACATACGTGTTATGAAGTCAAGTTTAGGTATAATTCTAGTCTCTAGAATTTAATACACGTTTGGACTTAGTTGTCACATGATCTGAAAGTGTAAATACTGAACTCAAATATGAATGATTTTCATGAGCGTAACACACACGAGTTTGCATATGATTGTTTAAGATTGATATGCTGTCTCAATGTAATCATTTCCAGTATAGAAACTTGGTTCAGTTGTACAGGAACTGACTCGGAAAATCGGTTGCATTTTGACAAATCTACTTTCGTTTTCAATGTTATGGGATTGTGTATTTTTACTTACAATAACTTGCAAGTGCTTTAATAATCTGATGTCATGAATTGACTGCCTCTTGTTTGGAGTAAAGGCCTGTTATGTCTGGTTCACTCTACTATTTTGCAACATCATATCCAGTTTTGTCCCTTAAGTTAATGAAATACTGTTTTGTTTGAAAAAGAAAATTTGTTTCTTAATCATGATACTAAATTATCATTTCCTGCTATTTGTATTGAGTTTAAATTATGTTTTAGTACGGATGTATTGAACAATCAAACAATAATACCAATCACAGGGGGCTAGCACCTTGCCATAGTAAGCATGCATTGTATTAACTGTGCCTGTTGTTTTAAGGTGTATTTAGTATGGTAATTCTGATCAATTTGGTGTTGCGAGGTCGCGTTCGATTAAACGAAATTGATGGTTTTTCGAAGGAAAAAGTTGAAATACCTACTTCATCATTTTGAATTGGACCAAATGTTTATTGGGTATGTGTAGTATAGTGTATTAGCTATCTGTAGACACCAGTTATTAGAAATTCGAGCAATTTCTTGAAAAGTTAAATAGTGTTAAACAAAGTTGGTGCAGAAACTGTCATTTTGGAAGTTGTAACCCTTGTATATGTATATATGATATACATGTTTTTGGTCCGTGTGGCCATTTTAAGCCTAATACACCATTATACACCATCCCTTCAATGTGCTAACTCCCTGTGATACCAATCATACTCCTGTACTATATACATGTACATGTATGTCTTTGTGCAAATGTAACAAAAATGTTTTTGGTATTGTATTTCATTTCCTTATGAGGACACTTTGAATAGGAAGTTATTGAGCAATCATTTGAGGTTCAAATGATACTTGTCATGTTAAAGCTGCACTTTTTTCATGTGACTGTGCATTTAATGTTTTGTTATACAGTAAAGCCTTGACATGAAGACCATCTTTGGGACCAAATAAAGTTGTCTTAATATTGAGAAGGTCTTATTATCAAGTTAAGATGTTGAGAAAATATCAAGAAATGGCCATAAAATAAGTGGTCTTTATGATTATCATTAGATAGTCTTAATATTGAAGGAGTCTTGTAAGTGAGGTTTTACTGTACATGTGTATGGGTTATTCTTTTTCTCTTTTTAGTAAGGTAAAGACAGTGTTGTTTGTACCATATGCTCTACACGACAGGGATGAGTACACGGCTACAGCAAGAAAAGCATACAATGCTATTGGTATAATTACAACTTTCTGTTTCTGTTTTATTTAGTACAATTACAACTCCTCTTTCTATTGAAAGTCCATTTGGTGCATGTTATATTGTCATTTAGATGACATTTACCATGCATTCAAAGAAATACCTTCATGTTTTTGTTCAGTATTTTTTAATTGTAGTGTTATAGGTTATACACATGTGTTTAGATTTGTATTCAGTACTTTATGTTAAGATATTGCAAAAATGATTTATGGTTCACCAACTTTTTGGAAGGGATGATGAAATACAGGAAGTTCCAAATACATAAGAATCAAGTTTCTTTTAGAATGCTAGGGGTTGTTCTGAAGTTGGTATTAGTTAGAATTAATATATGTACTTTTAATCAATTGTTAGTCATTAGCCTAACATAGGTCATGCTGTCTTGTTTTGATTTTTTTCTTGAACATTTATTTTGTAGTTTTAGTGATTTTCCAAAGTTCACTTATATATAACTCTATTACTCATAACTAGATGTGTTAGATTATTTTATTCCTTATTCAGGTTACAATCTGGAAGGTATACATGAGAAACCAAGTGCTGTAGAAGCTGTACGACAAGCAGAAGCCTTGTTTATTGGTGAATAATTGAATAAAAAAATGTCTTTGTTTCATGAATACAGTTAAATCTCAGTAATAAGGCTGCTACATTATAACAACCGTTTTTTATTAGTGTTCAATATTTCCTGTATATTTCAACTTGATAATGAGACCACCTCAGTATTAAGACTAAATGATGAAGGAATCTTGCATAGACCTTCAGCTCTGATGGGAATAAGTAAGTAAGTATGTAGGGAAAGATGTTTTATCACTGACATTTTACTGTACATTTCTGTGCCCTGACAAACCTGTGAAACTTGCTTCAGTTAATCAGATTACATAAAGACATTTACATGTGAAAACAAATGTTTTAAAAGCTTGTGGGTACATTTTGTTTGATGTTTTGGTTAATTTCCATTACTTATTAATTTGAGATATTTTACATTATGCCGTCTGTTGTAAACTGCATTTGAGAGAAAATGCATTCTTTGGGGAATTTTTCAGAGTCACCTCATGAGATGATGTAAAATGATGTATATCTTTTGTACTTATCAAAAAGGAGATGTGTGTTTTTATTACCATCTTGGCTTAGATATATAAACAACTTTTTAAAAGGGGAACTGATTCATTGTGCTTATTTGTACATGAATTTTAGGTGGAGGTAACACTTTTAGGCTCCTGAAGTGTTTGTACGATGAAAAAATTGTGGAAGAAATACACAAGCGAGTGTTTGAGGATGGTATGCCTTACATTGGGTCCAGTGCTGGAACAAATGTAGCAACAATCAGCATCAACACTACCAATGATATGCCTATTGTGTATCCGCCCTCATTTAAAGCTATCGGATTGGTTCCCTTCAATATCAATGCACATTACCAGGACCCTGACCCTAACAGTAAACACATGGGAGTATGTGTCTTGTTTATAAATCCCAGAAATATTTAATAAATTTACACATTTGTACTTACCTATGGAATGCATTTCTGTTAGAAGTCAGGTAGATTAAACTTTGAATTTCTAATGCTATAAAACTAGACAAATATTTTACCTTGACAGTTTGACTCTTCGTATTTTGGTATATTTCAAGTTTAATTTTTTGAAAGTGTTGTCTCTGAGAATACCTGTGTAGTCTTGATTAAAAAAGAATTTATTGATTTTACTAAAATTCAAACTTATTCAAACTTTGCAACAACATTGTTATAAGTTAAGAAGTTTGTGACTGACAAGTATACAAAATATTGTCCATTCTTTACAGTCAGTACTCTATGATTAACTGTAAATCATAATTTATATTTTCTACAGGAAACAAGAGCCACAAGGATCAACCAGTATCATGAATATGAGGATTCTCCTCCAGTTTTGGTTTGTACTTTTATTTGGTTTCACGTATAAACCGCTATCAATGTTAAAAGGGCAGCTCATCAGCCTCTTAGTACAATATGTCGCTGTTTGACCATTGTTTTTACTGTACAACTTTATTTGCCATGTATATAAGTGTGTGGAGGTCATAGTCATCTTCCTCCATTTTGTAAAAAAAACAATGTTCTGTTAGTATCCAAAGCAAACATTCAAGATGGACAAAACTTGTATTTACATGATATTGTAGGTGGCATAAATTACAAGTACATAACATACACGTGTATATCACATATTGGTACTTATGTATAACAAACTCTTCATGATTATAATTTTTAGCTCACCCGATCCATGGAAGTGTGGTTGAATTTTATCACATCATACAAACAATGAAGCTGGTCAAATAGTACGAACTGACGTAAACGTGATTTGTCTGTTTTCAGGGTCTTCGTGAAGGTTGTATTCTTCATGTTGATGGGGACAAGGCCACATTGATGGGTGTAACAGATGCCAGACTATTTGCTAGGTAGGATTAGTAAAATAATTATCTGTATATTGATTGAAATAACAGTTTTGACAATAGTAAAACCTCAATATTAAGCCCACTTTGGAGACCAATTAAATTAGTACTATTATCACAGTGGTATCATTATTGAATTGAAATGTTGAGGAAAAATATAGAAGACAGATATAAACTATTAATGGCAATCCACATCTCATTTTATTTGAGGTACACTGCTTGTTAGAGAAAAACCTTTAAGAATGATAAAAATTGTATCAAAGGCAGTTATATTAGTATTTTGAAAATGGCAAAATTAGATGAAAGACTTCTGAGAAACGAATGAAAAGAAATTTGGCCTCAATATATTTATAGTACAAATGTAATTGTCTGGTTCAATATACTTGGCTCTGTTTTATTGCTTGATTTCAGAGGCAAGGAGCCAGTGGAGTATACTAGTGGATGTGATATGACATTTTTATTGCAATAGACTTTAATCATCACATGGTGTGAAACAGATGGACCTCCGTTCATGTTAAGTCAGGTATGTGTTAGGCTGCTGGACAGATGATGTCATAACACACTGAGTATAAGGGACCAACTTTGTACTTGTAATCAGGTTTATGTTAGATATTTTAGAATAAACTAAAATCAGATTTTAGATGTTTTATTGTATTACTTTGACCAAATGAAAAAAAAAATGTCCATACAAGGATGCTTGATATTCATGTTGAGTCGACCTTTAGAAAGATGGAAACTTAAATACATGTACAATAAAGTTTGTTGTATGAATTTGTTCAGGGAGATTTTTTAAACTAATTACTAACCTGAATCAACTTAGTGAGCCAGATCTAGACTTGAAAATCTTGTGAAGGTGGAATTATCCACTAAATATTGCTCAATAAATGTCCCCTTCTAAAATTAACATCCTCACCCTCCCCTGTTTAGATACAATAATTAATAGTGACACACTATGAAAGCTCTAAAAATTCATTATATTATAACCTATGTGTCCAAAAATCATCCAAAGAATAACTTGACAAACAAAAAAAAAATGCAATTTAATGCTAAGGGCATTAATAGACATTAAGGATAACACTGTAGTTGAAATGGAATAATGATCTAAATCAACCTGTAGTCTGTGCAACCTGTTACTTACATTTTTGATATTTGTCCATGTTATCAATTTTAACCATGTTAGTTTTTATTAGCACTTTACAATTCTTTAGCTATGACAATGATGCAGGTGCCCGTTTCCTAGACATATCTTAGTTCTGATAGCAGTTTTTAAACTTATAAATCTCGCTAATGATATACTGATTATGATGCAGAACTTTCAATGTGATGTGATTTTAATTAACCTCAGTGGTGTCTTTTTTTTAAACTTTATGAATGTAACTATACATATAACTTCAAATTATTGATGTAAGCCAATGTTAAGAAAGACTATTTCTCCCTTTGTCGTTTTGAAGGTAGAGATAAGCAATAGCAACTATGACAAGTAAAGGGTTAACTGATCAGTGGACTCAACATGTAAATTCTGGCAATTGAGTAGCTACATTATTACCCATTGCCTCAAAAACAAACACATCATAGCTTTAAATAGGCTTTTGATCCTAAATCACAGATTTCTGTTGCAAAACAATGTGTTGTGAATGAATATTTCATTGTGGATTAGAGAAAAGTTTATTTAAAAAAAAGGGAAAAGGCTGTTAGATTTTTTACCACATTTAATATACATCAAAGTTTAAGGTACAAATGGAGTAGAACAATGCTAAAAAAATTAAAGCAAAAAAATCATTTTAACATAATAAAATGTTGAAAATTAATTCACAATCAATTATTAATTCCTAATTGTATCACTTAATACTGGATAAGCAAATGCCATCAAAACTACTATGGAAATTAAAGCAAAGCTAATGCCATAAAATTAATCTCAAATAAGGCCATACAAAAATGTATCTTAGTTTAATGTCCCACTTTGGAAACCTACCTATCACATAGCAACTGGGAATTAAACTCAAAGAAATATCTTTTAAATACATAACATCTTTCATGGCACAAATAAACGTGCTCAATTACTGGACATATGCTACAAAGAGCTAATATTTGGGAAAAACAGCCAGGTAATCAGGTGTAGAATAAAAACACTTTCATTAACATCCTGATTTCACCTTTTGGTGATAATTACCAGCCGAGAACAAGTGATTGTTAACATTATTTTTTTACAGAAATATTGTCATTTACTATCAAACAATTGTAACCATATATTTTTGGACATGAAAAAGTATTTTAAAAATCTGTTTGGAATAGCTTAAAATTCCTTAAAAAATTGTTAGTTTGCATTTACACAAACGACTCATTAAAATAACCCAGACCCAAAAAACATTTTTCAGTGATTTTGACAATTTTTAATAGTACAAGCTTTCAATGTCTACAACAAAAGTGCCTACTTACTTACCCACTGTTAAAGGTTGGGTCACATAATCACACACAAACATTTCCAATGATGACCTTTGATCAGTATACATAAAATATAATTCTAAATTTAATGCTTGTGTAGCTACAGGATTGTGTTAGTCAACATAATTAATAAATTAATGTTCTAAATATCGGCTCATTAACAAATAAATGATTAAAAATAACAGATGAAAAATTGTAAAAAACTTAACTAGGACTAGAATCATTGCACATTCTTTTATATTAATACAGTCAACATATGTTTTATAACAAATAAAACACCACAAATACAATAATTCACTCATTACACAAAAAACTGTTGAATATTTCAATAAAAACTCTTGACTAGAATTTGAAAAATGGAAAGAATTTGGCGCCATTAAGCAGTCTGCTTTAAGCCATGTGGTTTGAATATTTAACTCCTGGTTATACAATTAATGAAGAACCACTTTAAGCACTGAACTTATTGCAGATCCTTGAATTTTTTGTTACAGAAATACAGAAAAACTCTCATGTAATGAGAATAATTGTAGCAACACACGGCATTAGAGGAATAATCACAGTGACTATACTAGGCATTCAGCCTGTATATTTTAACGCAAATAAAATTCTAACACAGTCTGCAGTGTTTCCAATATAATGACAAAAAAAACATGGCTGGTTGTTACATTTTACCCATCATATAAAAATCTTGGAAACAGACTAACATAGAACTATTAAGAAAGATTAAATGTAATGTAATATTTCATACTGTGAACTTATTCTTAAGACATTACTGAATGTTTAGAAAGGGCTACATGCAAAAAAAATATTTCGAATTTATCTTTTACTAGAAATCTACACTGACATTCAACAAACTTATGCCCTATTGTCAAATGAATATCTTCATACACACAATGTTTATGAATATTAATAATTATAACATTACATTACAGTTCACATTGAGATTACAAATAGAACACAATAAAAAACACTATTTCGTAACAAATAACACGCAAATACCGGTGTATCAAATTTTAGGGGTTGGTGCAAAAATATTGCAACTGGCATTTAGGTAGATCAAAAGTTATACACAAACCCTAGAATTTTTCGACACCCCTTAGACTTTTTCTTACACAACATTATCACATCACATGAAAACAGATTTTATACCTATAGTTATGTTTAAAAAGTTAACAAAGATACAATAAAAAGTTCACAATACGACATTATTTTCTCTGGTTAATTTCATCATCTGATTACGAAATCAATTACAACACACAAAAAACAACTCACTGAATGATAAAGGCGTTTCCATAACGACTGTTGAAATAAACAGAATAAATTGTCTGGGAAAAGTTTGGAATTATTAAATGTTGTGTACTATAGCAAGAATACCTTCAAGCAACACTGTACATGCTTGCAAAAAGTGATTTTCAAATAATTTCATAGTATTTCAAACGTAATTAATTTGAAATATTGCCCTAAAGAATATAAACATTGTGTATATACATATTGTAAAATAGTAAACAAAAACAACCACTATTTAAAGTTGTGATAGATAAAAATGTTTAAATATGGAAAATTTCCAACTATGATTATATAGACCAAAAATAAGTAAACTAAAATCTGATTAGTTCATGCTGTGTGGAAATATCTGACACTTGGTAACTTTCTATGCCTCAGAAATCTATTGAAAAAAATGGCATAAAAGCATTAAGTTCTAAAACAAAAAGTCATTAGCTGCAGTATTTAATGATAAACATCAAAGGTTGTGACCTTGACCTACATTCATGAAAGGTAAATAAGTGATGAATGCATTGAGCAATCATTGAGTAAAGTTAAATGCATACTGAATTATAAAAAAAAATGAGTGAGATTTCTTATGGTAAGATTACATCACCAACTAATGACAAAATCAGATCAGTATATATATTATGTAAACACATTGCATATAATGAGAACAAATTTTAGCATTTTCTTATAAAAAGCCAATATCTTAACACTTTTTTTAACAGAAAATCTACCAATATGACGCAGAACCCTTCTATAAATGATGTCCTGCGTTTTGGTAAAAATTCTAAAACTGTAGAAACACTATCAGGAACAAAGCTTTGATAAAACATTCCAAGTTTAAAAAGGGTGAAGCCTGATTACAGTTTGACAAGGGTTTGCCTAAAACTATTTCAACTCAATTTTAGTGAAAAGTCAGCTAGAATAGCTTTGTGCTAAACCCATTATATGACTAATGATGCACTCAATGTTCTAACATGATGTAAATGTGATACATAGAAATAAATATTGGACAGGAATCAATATAAAGTCCTTGTACGGTTTTCGACATGCATGCATAGAGAATGTTATCAATATAGAGGAAAAGTTAGTGAATGAAGGAATTTTCATTGAAGAGCAGCAGACGTTTCTGATCCCTGATTGGCTGACTGACTCTGACCATTGTTGTGATTGGCTGGTAATGTTTCAGCTGCATTTTGATTGGCTACTTCTGTGTAAGGTGGTGGTTGTGGCATTTGACCAGACAAATTGGCACCAGGTGCTACACTGCTAAATTCAGGGGGTGAACCTACAAGAAAAATCATCAGTAAGTTTATTATTCTAAATACTATACAAACTTGAAATTTTTTAAAACCATCATACCCAACATAAACAAACTCCTTTCAGACTTGTTAAACACATCTACTTATCTCAATAGCAAAAGTATTAAGTTTACGAGCCACAGATTTGTGAGCTTTATCCCTTGATGCAGCAATTGCCTGTGGTGATGTGGTTTAAAAAGTTATGTGTAATGCCATCAGTCGTCCACCACTTATTTGAATAATTTATACTTATAAGTTGGCTGTAACTTGCAGAAAACAAGACCAGCACTGATACAAAAACATCAATTAACTTTCCAAGTGCTATTGGTGCACATACTTCAGACATGGCAGGGTGCTCATTCGATGTCAAAAGTTGAGGGTAAAAAAATACCCTTGGTTGACAATTATTTGGAGAGTCAAAAAAAAATCCTACTAATGTTGCAGTAAATTTGACCCTATAGTACAAATTCTCAAGAGTCAGAAGCTTTATTTTACTAATAACAAGATTTATAATGTCATCTTAAGGGTCAAATGAACACTCTGTCAATTAGTATAATTACATTATTTCGCATGTTAGAACATTACTTACCATCTTGCATATTACCAGGCACTCCAATCTTAGTGTTTGGTGGAAATAACACTGGATTATTCATAACCTGGAAATATCAGAGTAAGCATGGTATAAATATCCCATGTGTGTAGAGTTTATATTGTTAATATGAACATTCTCAACATTTAACACACAAGATGTGTAAGAGAAAGAAAAAAATTCAGTTACATGGTTTAATCATGTTGATGCTAGACTACACTAAATTATTCATAGGTTACAAGACACTAAATTATGAATCTAATATTCTAATATCATTAACTCATAGAACTAGTGTTTACAGCACAACTTAATTTTAGCTTAAGCTACCAAAGAATTGGACAAATTCTAAAGCCTTCACTAAATCTAGAATTGATCCTTCTTAATAAATTGTGAGAATTAACATTTTCTTTACCAAGTGAAATAATTCATTCACTGGCAAGTTTGGTGGACTGACAGATTTATTGATCCCAAAAGACGTACAGAAATTTTTCATTAGTGTAAGCTTAATCTTATTTTACTGTTAAAATCTACATGTTACAAAAAGCAAGCAAAATGTATTATATTAGATCTGTTCATGTTTAAATCTGTGGCAAGCGTAAAAAAGTTTTAAAAAAATCTGCAGCTACAATATTTTCAGACAGATAGTTTTAATCTAATACTAAAACAGTATAAATAAACAGGATAAACCTCAGTGTATGGGGGAGGGGCCATAGAAGCAGCAAGATTGGCATCAGGTCTTCTGCTGATGACGTAACCCATTGTTCTCTCCGGATAACCACCATTTTCTAGAGTAAGAACTCGAGTAGTGTTGCGGCTGTAAGGCTCAGACAAGTATGAGAAAAAACTCCTATGATCTCTGACAGGTTGTCCACCAAAACGTTGACGATGTTTATAATAACCACATCCACCAAAACAGGACATCATTAAGAAAAGAATTACAAACCTACAAATAAATAAATATTATTTATAAATATCCCACAATGTACAACATATATAAACTATCGTAAAACCCAGATTTTTTGACAATGGATCATCTGAAAACCTGGTGTAATCCAAAAAGAAATTTCAGTCCCGATTTTTTCCCTATATATTTCATTGTAAAATAACCCTGATTATCCGAATCGTCTAATCCGAATACCATGGCTTATCTAAAGTGACAATCAGGTCCCAAAAATCATTACAATGCGTATTTTCACAACTGTAATCCGAAATCGACAATTAACTGCGATCGACCAGACTTGTCCATTGAAGGATTTCTTTAACTTGTCGAAAGGTGCAAACAACAATTGATAAAACGCTGATTTAAAAAGTATTATTTGTTTTGATTTATTGTTTGCAATTTTGGGAATATTATTATGCGATTAAAATGCGAATTCGGTTAGACAATCCATCTTTTTAAATTTTGGCTTGATTAATTAATTGCTTTAATGATATCATAATTTGACTTTATGGAATTAATATTTAAAAGTGTTCACTTTATTTTCTGGAGATTGTTAAATTGTCACGAAATGCTAAAAACAATATACAAACTATAGGCACTTGAGTTCAAAATCATTCCATTTCGAAAACTGAATATGATTACCAAGATATCTTAGCAGAGGAATTTTGTGAAGGACCCGGCAACAGGGGGGGGGGAGGGTTTATAGTCAAATCAATTTCATTATAGAAATGTGCTTTCATTATTTACATTATACGTATGTATGTATGTTTACCTAAGAATATATTGCTTATTGTAAATAAAACATAAATTTTAATTCATACAGTTTCTTGTTAATAAATTTGCACGTTTGTCATAATATATTATGAAGTGTTCTCATATAAAACAGTCTAGATTTCCTATACCCTGGATTATCCAAAACCCCAGATTATCCAATATAATTTTTCAGTCCCATCGATTTCAGATAATCGAGGTTCGACCTGGTTATTACATTGGCATATCACCTCAATAATATGATTGCCCTGTAATAAGTACCACATATTTGTGGACCAGTTTTCAATATTTCTTATGTATTTAACCAGATAATGAGACTGACTCAATATTAAGACCATTTGGTTTCAAGGTTTTAGAGTAATTGCCAAGTATGTTGGCACATGTCTGACAAAAAATACATAGTCTGATAAATAAATAATAAAATTCGTAATAAGACAGAGCAATGAACATTCAACAGGCTCTATTCAATGAATCAGGCATAAACTGAGAAAAAGAAGTTTTAAATCTTTCACAGTACAACTGAGAACATTGAAGATTGTAAAAACTTACCAGAAATACCACATATTCCAAATAGAAAGACGGTAACCATATGTATATCTTCTTTCATCTATATCTTGACTATCATCATGACAACATCCTGTAGAACAACATTCCATACCTGCTCTACACCTGCACATAAAATCATTTTCAATGTAGCTGGTACATCCAAAATCAATATTCTTGCTTTTTAATATCAACCCATGTACACTAATTTAAAAAATGCAACAGAACAGAATGGTTATGGTGAACTCCTAAGGACGTGAATACTAATTATTTGCAGGGGAGTAGAAATGTTTTCATGAAGCTGGTAAGCTACTAAAAGTAGAATGGGCTGGAGGTCCCCCCAGTAGTGAGTAAAGGGGCAATGCCCCCTGTGGGGAAAGTATATCTGGCAAGAATATTCAAAAAGCTGGTTGATTTTTCTGGCTCATTTCCACACCCTAGGGTAGGTTGCTGATAAAAATGTACTGTATCCTATACCACTCTATTTCTGAGTGCACAACAACCACGTTTTACTCTAGTACTGAAGCATTATGACAACATGTGATCAATTTAATTAACACTGATGTATTTTATCAGTAGATTTTAATAGTTTCAAGGACATTCATATGAATTTAATAGCTACAGTCAAATATTAGTTTATACATCATGCTGAGATTTAAACTTTATCTTACCTAGTTCCATCAGAGCATATTTCTGCTAGTGCCTAAAAAATAAAAGAAAACATTACGGCCAATATCGAGACTAAGACTACATTATAATTGTTAACTGGACATAATCAAACATGGACATGATTTCTTTTAATCTTGTAACTGGATAAAAGTCGACTAATATGGCCATCTAAAAAATTGGACCATTTTTTTCATTACTTTAACAGACTATTGAAGATTTCCAATGTCCTGAATTAAAAATTATCACAGATATATCCCATTAGTATTTCAAGATATTTGCCAGATAAAAGATCAGGGTCAGAGGCTATAAAATTGGGACAAGACATCAAGCTCAGATATTATTTTTGTTCTCGACCTATTTCAGACCAATGTGAATGTTAGCAATATGATCAAGCGAATATATATAATTGATCAATTAACTTTTATACAAAAAATACTGATGACAGAGTAATTTATGAACTTATTTAACTTTGGAATAGTATACTGAAGATACAAATTTGAGATTTGAACAGGGAGATAATCACAAGTTTTAGAACCTCTGACCCTGCTGTTGGCCACACAACAGAGCTGAATGCAATACATAAAAAGGTGTTATCTCAGGCTTGATCTTTCTTAATTATAATTTAGATGTACTGGTTATCTTTTTTAATTATGCTTCCACAAGTGGAACTGAAAGTCAAATACATACTGTAGTGATTGTAGGAATATAGGCCATTTTCAACAGCCTTGCTGTTGGGTTAACTCTTTAGTGAGGTGGTTGAGTGTCCCCCTACATTGCTAGGGGTCCTGGGTTCGATACCCGGTTAGGACCATGAATTTTTCTCGCTCCCAATTTACTATAATGGTGGCAGCAGTGTTTGACAAACTCATGCGGAGACAACAGTATCAAACTGGAGAGCTGGTCAGCTCTAATAAGTAAAAGGGGGGAGGAGTGTAGTGATTGTAGGACTATAGGCCACTTTTAACAGCCTTTAGCGATGTGGTTGAGTGTCTGCCTACAGTGCTAGGGGTCCCGGGTTCGATCCCCAGTTAGGATCATGAATTTTTCTCACTCCAAATTTACTATAATACCATAAAAATATTCTCTACCAAATTGCTCATAAATCCAATTTTTTAAACTCATGTATACCACATACATTTAGAAAACATTATGTTCAGAAGGTTAGGGAAGGTGAAAACAAACTTGACAATAACTAAATTAGTAAATCCATGATTCAGATTTAACTTCAAAGCCTTGCAGTGTTTGAACTAATTTTCTAAAGCACTAGCCAAATATATTATGTGGCAACTGACAATAACTTACCACTAAATTGAATACACAATTTTGAGAAGGCTCATTAGCCAGAATAAAAATTTACCAGCTTCGAACCAAGTTCTAATGGGTTAGTGATAAGTCTGGCCTTGGACCACAAAACATTGTCAATGAAAAACAAAATGGAGAAAAAAGTGTACGGACAGCGTTTCGTAATCATTTTAGTTATTTTAAAATAAAGAAATCAATGCTTACTTTTGAAACTATACTAATGAAAACAACGGAGACAAATAATACATGTTGCCATGAGATCGTCATTTTATAACGCTGTTTACTATCTGTCAAATTTTGCTGTCAAAATTTTATTGTTGTTGTTGTTCTTAAATTATCCGGAAATTACGTCAGTCGAACTCGATTAATGGATTTGTTATTGCTAATCGAGTATTACCACACGCACGCCCCTACAAAATAATATTTACCTGAATTTCACATAGTAGCAAGATTGGAATTGATGTAATAACTTTTTGAGGAAAGCAATGACGATAATTTACGAACAGTTATGACAAACATGCATCGAACTTACTATGTCCAGGATAAGAGAATATTATTCTTCAAGCCATGTACGAAATAACAATCGAGAAAGAATAATATTACCCTTGCAATTTCCTATTTGCGATGAGATATTCTACCTTGCAATTGATATCTACGTGGTGACAATCATCTTCATGGTATGGCATTATTAATTCAATTGTTATTGAATTAAATTGGTCGCGAATTTTCTTTTCTACCTTTAAAGTTTCGTTGCGAAGTCGAGTTATATTTTGCAATGACTCATCACTAACTTTGGATACATATAAGCAGTGCACTGCTTAAAGTTAAAACCATCTTAGTTATTTTCTCCAGGTCGCCAACAAGTCAGCTGAGATCCAGTCGATTAAAAAATTGTCATCGTTGCATAATTATGACGTACTCTCTTACATATTTTTTAACAAGAGATCTAAATTATATATAGTTCCTCAGTCCAACTAATTAAACTGTTTGTGACGGCAAGACATTTTTTTATTTGGCCCCAACCCTCACAGTCTATCATAAACTGCATACTTGTGTGTGGAAAATTCCAATTAAAACCCTGGGCACGATAACTACAATATCTGTAAACAATTTGAACTGTTCAGTAGATAGGAAACACGTTTCTAAACTCATACAAGCGTTAATTATTCCACCATATCTAAACACTAACATTTTGTTTCCCTATGAAAAACGTGTAATGGCGGATAACTGCCGGTGTCAAGGTCGATATCTAGCATCTACTGGTGTCCTGGTGAAAACTTCCTATCCACTGTATTTAACCCATTACGGGTACATTCCGTATTTACACAGCTGATTTAAATTTCGTATGTGGTGTGCTCATCTTACATAGCAGTTGTAAGAGTGGACGTTTGGAAACATCACAATATGGTAAAATATATGGTTCAGCATGACCTCTTTAACGCCACACGCTACAAACAATTTTATGTCAATTTTTTGCGTGAATTTTGGCATTAGATACTGAGAATTTATGGCTCATTGTCAAGGATTATTGTTTTTTTTATCAATATGAGTAACATAAATATGCAGTTCTCTGTAAGGCTAAGAGGATGGCCCTTCCGAATTTATGAAATCGGCCAACCGGAAAGCCTAATAAGCAAGGATAATAGTTCCTAACAGTTAATGATAACTGTTCCATATCAAATGATACATTTTTTTGTTTATATAATATATCTATTTGATATAAATCGGTAAAGTTTGTTCCTGTAAGTTGATCAATGGACTGGAACAGGGTTTGCCAATTATCACAGTGGAAAAAATCTCACATGGATGCTCGTCATTGTTTCAAGGGGGTATATCAAGAAACTTTTTATGTTTCTGTTTTACATTATTATTCTTTTTATTTTTAAGTTCTTTGGTCAAAGATATTGGCCAACGTTAATAAAATTATACATCTACATCTATGTGTTATTTCATTTAAACTTCTATGCAGAGTGGTTGTAATAAGAAAAACTACAGTACCTAAAGTCTGAACTCTTTTATTGTATTTTAGCTCCAAAGGCTACTTATCCCTAATTTATTTAGCCTTTGGAGCTAAAATTTGGTTTTGTGTTAAGTACCTGAGTGTAAATACAATAGCGTAAGGCTAAAATTAAAAATATATTTGTTTGAAGTGCTCCGACTGACCCATCAAATGGCTCTGACTTTTATTTCTTTTTTTTGGCCTTCAAGCTATTTTTTTTATCTTTTTGCTCCTGTTCTGTGAAAAAAAAACCACATTCCTCTACATTTCCACATTTTACTTTACATAAGTGATAACAAAAAATTGCTAATTATCTACCAAATGCAATTTTTACACAATGAAAAAACCCACCTACCTAACTACCTACCCACCTCTGGAAATCAGTGTTGGAGCACTACAAAGAAACATTTTTTGAATGATGGCCGAATGGTATAATTGATTTAAGAACCATGAAAAGTTAGATTAAAAATATGCTTATCTAAAACTTGGACTGTTCAAATTGCAGAGGTGTAATTTAAAGATCATGATTGACTTACTGGTATGTTCTGATGTGATCAAGAGAAAATTAATGAATATTGTAAAATCAAACCATGGTGGCTTCAGTAATTCTGAACCAGATGAAGTCAAGTGTAATGACTCGCCAATTTTCAGTGTACTTGAGGAAAATTAAATCCAGTTAATAATAATGTCATTCTTTTTTAATTTATACACAAACACAATGAAAATGCACTTTTCGTGGTGTATATGAAACACAAGGGACGAAGGAATGGTTTCATATACTTGGAAAAAATCAGAAATATATGCAGAAAAAAGCTATTCTTAGTTCATCGAAAACGACCAATTATGCCGTAAACAGCTCTGTTTCTTGTGTTTAACAGTATTGTACCGAATCACAAAGTCATACAAATACTGAGGAACTGATTTGTTTGCTTTTTTTGTACAACTTGACATTAGGTCATCATGATAATACTCGCATGACAGATGTTTGTAGTTCAATGTCAGACTCACACTTATAGATCAAAATGTCTAAGTTCATTTTGGGCTTAGCCGTGACCATGGTCCAGTGGTTAGTGAACTGGGCTTGTAACCTGGCAATCTGGGTTCAAATCCTGGTTGCGACAGTTCATACCCTTCTATGAAGATTTGACAAAAATAGTCCTGATTTCAGCTACCTAACTGACCTTATCTTTGGAAGGCAACTCGAAAGTTTTACAGCAATATCCTAAATATAAGAGTACAATGTATTTGGGGATGAATCATGCCCTCAAAGCTTGTAAAATATACTTTGTATTTAGAACAAGTTTGAAAAGTTATGTAACCTACCTATTCTGTTCTGTTTAGCAACAGGAAATGCTGCTTTAAATATGGTCTGATGTTTGGTTCATATACATAAATTTATATAATGATATGATAATGCTGACATGAATATTTGTGGCAAATGATGATTAAAATGTTTGAAATATTTGTTGTAATGAAGACCTGACTTTTATCATTTAACATGTACCACTCACACCAAGCTGTTTACAATCTTCAACAACTTCCTCACTACAATATTGGATTCACTTATGTCTCTGACAAATGTTGCTTAACTGACAGAATAGGTATAGAACAAAAATGTCTTAAGGAATAAGATAGATGTGCAAAAATTTAGGTAATGAGGGTAATGGTTTCACCAGAAGCCTGGGTTTAGGCATCAGAGACCTAAATATGGAGTATATACATGTACTGACCAAGATTTTTCTGTATTTTTATCTAAATAAAAATACTTTCATATTATGTCATAAAAAAGTCCCGAAATTGTCCTAATTTATTTTTAGCTGGTGTACAATAAATGGTATTCAATGCTGTATTGTAGTACTCAAATGTCCTTGATTTTTTTTTATTGTTGGAAGTATTTTGTGTAAGAAAATAGAGGTTGGCAATATATGTACATGTATATTAATACAATAAATCATACAAATACAAATGTTGGTATTAGAGTTTAATCTTCCGTAACACATTTTTCTTAAGAAAATGGGAGATTTTAGAAGTGGGAAGCACATTTAATTATTTATGCATTGATGTGCATGCTTAATATTTTTTTATTATACTCTAAAAATAGTATCGATTTTGTGTTGTAATAATCAAGTTATTTGATTGGATATATATTTATCTTAGATATTATGGGTCTACCATGCTGTTATCTGGGGTATACTATGCTATTATCTGGGGTAAATTAAAATGAAATTGATATGAATGACTTAATGTTAGCTTGCTGGATTTTTGGTATGATTTGTATTTAATTTGGATAATGAAAGCATTGAAATATTTTGTTCAGCTTTTTAATTGGATTCAAGTTGTTGGATATGAAATAATCAACAATAGGAAGACAAACATGCTATAGTATTGTTGTGTATTTTTTCCCCTTTATTTTTCTGTTCATTCATATTCTTTGCGTCCAAATATTGTCGAAGACGTTATAATTTAGAACTTCTTAATGTGTTGACACCAGACTTGGAACACAAGTAGATGATCATTCAAAACAGCTGTGGTCCAGTGGTTAGTGTGCTGGACCTGTAACCTGGTGATCCAGGTTTGAATCCTGGTCATAGAAGGTCATACCCTTCTATGAAAATTTGACAAAAATTTCAATTTTCCTTCATATGAAGAGAAATTGCTAGCTGCATGTGGAAGGGTAAATTAGTACTGGTTAGTATACAGTCCAGGAAAACTAGTTAGGTGAACCGGTCGCCGTAAATAACTGAAAAATTGTTGAAGACTGGTATTAAAATCCAGTGACAACAAGTCACATAAAAACAAAACGTAAGAAAGACCATTCAAGTTAGTGTCCATCCATAACTTTTGACCTTTAACTTTGTCACGGACGTTCGTGGCCACATTATGCAAAATTTAATTTGTTTTCATTTTTTGTACCAAATAAACAAATCTTGTTTCGAAGACTTGTTAGTTACTGTCTGTATGTTGTTAGCTCACTTGAGCATGATTCTTTAAAAATTGAATTAATTTGTGAAATTCATAATTTATAAGTAAGAAATTAGTAAAATCAACATATTGATGAATACTTCCTACATGAAGTCGATGGATTGAATAAAATCTGTGAAATATATGCATTTATCCAAGTTGATTTATTCTTCCCATTTATGCTTTGGTGTGTATCTCTAAATACTGAAATTTTTATATAAATTATGTTTGTATGTTTTAATTACTCAAAATGTGTTCTAATTTTATCATAACATGAATCAGTGAATATTCAGATTATAAGGCGACATGTAATTGTTTGGCATGATGCCAAACTTGATAACTTACTGAATATTTGCCAGTAAACACTGTGTCTCCTTTTTTGAATGACACCCATACCCTTTTTTTGAAGTAAAAATCTGTTACTTGCAAGAAATGCTTTGATAATACAGTCAAACCTGTGTTTGCTGTCACCTCCGTATAAAGACCACCCTATGAATAAAGACCATTCTTTGAAAAACCGTCACTGATTATTTAGAACAAACTGACCTCCCAATTAATGGGCCTCCTGTTAATAATGGCCACATTTTGTCTTCCCCAAGGGTGACGGTTGTTCACAAGTTTGATTGTATGTCTTATTTCAACCAATGTATCCAAGAACTGTTCAAACAATAATTTAACAAATGAAAAAAATCTGTAGAAGGGGATATTCTTAGGTGTGGAAAGTGTTTATTTAGAGAAAGGAATATTCAGTTTGTAATTACAATGTATTATAATTTTGTTTAAAACATTATTTAGCATTCACTACAATATCAAGACCATATCAATTTTAATTTATAACAACCATTGAAAATTTGTTGAAAAATGGTGTTAAACCCCAACGACAGTAAAAACAAGCAAACAAAACTTATTTTTAGACTGGTTTTCAATATTTTCTCTGTATTTCTGCTTGATATGAGACTTAATATCTTATTCAGTCTTGATATGGAGGATGTGCTATTAATGTATTGTATTTGACACCTTTTCTGTAACATCCCTTCACTTTCCTATACCGTGAAGATAGTAAAGTATTTAGCATCCACCCACACATTGTTGGTGGCTTACCATATGCATTCACTCATGAAGTATTGAATGAATTTTGAAAAACAGATTTGAACGGTCAAACCTGTATACAAAGGCCACCCTTTGGAAAGACAAAATGTGGCCTTTATTGACAGATGGTCTGTATTTGAAGGTCAGTTTGTTCTAAATAATCAGTGATGGTTTTTCAAATAATGGCCTTCATTCACAGGGTGGCCTTTGTTTGGAAGTGACAGGAAATGCAGGTTTAACTGTACTTAATAGTGGTCTGTTGCCTAATTGTTGTGGCTGTTGAGATAGACTTCTTGACACAGGCCAATGTTAACCATTTCCTTTCAACTACTATACAATGTACATAGACATCACATGATAAGCATTATGACATGGTCATTTATGTCAACCGTATATGTATGTATAAGAATTGTTAATCATATAGTGATTCATATGTGATTATGCTAGAGTTTAATAAGTACGTAATACATACATGTATAATAGTCTATGCTGCTTTTGAAAGTACACTAAAATAAATCAAAATAAAATGCTTAGGCAGGTTTAGATTCAATATTAAACTCATTGCGGGCCTATCTAATTTGTAAGTTATTTATTCTAAAACAAAAATGATAAACAAAATCAATGGGTTGGTATCAATTTTTAGCTCAGGACTGACCAGTGGGACTTAGTGGCATTTAATTTTTACATAGAAATAAATAAAAAATCACTGGGTTGGTTAACATTCAGTATTGGACTCGGAACTGGTTAATTGGACTCTTGCATTCAATTTATCTACATACTTGAATAAAGTTTTGGCTCAGACTCTGAAATATTATTTTCACTTTTTTTTCTTGTTTATAAATAGTATTTTCACTTCTCTTCTTCTGTGAAAGTTTTTTTGGTTCTCAGTTTAGTGATTCATGTTCTTTTTCATATTCTCAAATGTGGTATTGGATTATAGCTTCCATGTTGTCAAAGTTTTTATGTGAAAATTACAATAAGTTTGTTAAGGTATAAAAATACTTCAAATTCAGTGTTACTTGTGGGTTATGCAAAAAAAAAAATATTATGTTTCCACTAACATGCCTAAAAATATGGGGTCAATAGGTCAGTCGAACCTTTATTTTTTTCAAATACATTTTTTAAGTTCAGAGATGTAGTTATTATGAATATATTGGCAGGAACATAAATTGAACGAGACTATAAAGGTCCAGAGTATGCAGAAGAAAGTAGCTGAAACCTGTAACTTGCAGACCTACCTGTAAATTTTACACCTTATTGGCATGATTATTACATATAAAATTGTTTTGACAAGGTTCTATTTTCTCGTCATTGTAACAAGATACCATATGGTAATAGATGGTCATATTTCTGTGATGTTCTTAATGACCTTTTAATGCTTTGTATGTTATGATTTGGAGGGTTTTCAATTGGTTAAAAAATAGAATGTACTGAATGACGGTCTTATGATGTTGAGATTTTTTATTTTTTGTTAAAATAAAAGTGCACTAAATGACCTTACTGCTGGTATTTTCTCACAGTATTATTAGATATCTATTTGAATCAGCAATTTACAACTCTTTTGGTGTCTTATGATAATTAAAAGCAAAGACAGAATTAACATATCTATTCATATGTTTCTGATTTTAACTGTTTCTTTATCTCTTCTGCATCAGGATGTAAGATGTTTTGTAAGACTTTCGTTTATGCTTGGCCATTGTAAAAAAAAGTTCCTCCTACCACAAATAAGTGCTTATTTATAGAAATGTTTCACTCATTCACCTTTCTGGGGTTTGCTCAATATTTCAGGGAATTATACTGCCTGCGATCATTTCCTATAACATTCAACATTTGGATGTCATTGTGCTCACAGATGGGAAATTTTACCAGAGTTTGGATTGCAACATTTACTTTTGAACTCCGATTTATTTTTCAGTTTTGAAATTTATTTGTGAATGAGAAAAACTTCTATCTTGTTTTGTTCTGGAGTGATTTATTTGATTTTTTTTTCTGACTTTCTGATGACATAAAAATGAACAATTAACATTGTGTAAAAAATAAGTTTTGTCAGATGGAACAGAATACAGGATTACATCACAGGTGAAAATATTCTTCATGTTTACTGTCTCTGAGTCTTACTTGATATTTTTTTGACCACTTAACTGTCACAAAATTATTTTCTAATCATTTATATTATGAATGCTATTTATTTGGCAAATGATTAATTTTAAACTTAGGCCATACCAAATCGCTTCTATGTTTAGCATTCACCCTTGAGTCGAAAACCTATCTAGCTATCCTGAAAAACAAACGAGCGAGCGACTATAAAAAACGAAACAATTTTCACTCAGATTTGTTTCTTGTTTTCAAACCATAGCCACTACACTGTTACAGAGTAGATTATAATTTACATAAAAAAAATTATGTAATTGACACAAGTGGACCAAAGAGTGCATGTCATTTAATCAAAACTAAAAAATAATATAGTTTTTGTATCGTTTATCATGCATATTGTATGAACTTTAGACATTAAAGACAATTTCTGCATTTTGTTTTATTCAAGGAAAAGTGATCATTTTTTTTCATATTTTAGAGAAAAAAGTATAACAAATCCAAAAATGGAAAGAAAAACAGGGGTCACCAAACTCGTTTTCGAGATAACATCTCGTACTTAGTGTAGGTGTGCAGCTGTTTTTTTTAAGATTTGCTGCGTACAAAGAGCTTATCGCTAAACACATACTATTACTGTTATATCATGATAAAATCATGCTCAAACATACTGTTTTTACATGTAAGTATTCATTTGGCATATATTGTGTTAATTTAACACAATTTATACCATAAATGATTTAATTCTGTGATACTATGTTCTTATTTTCAACTGCATGCATGAAAAAATGGGTTGCAATTTCGACAAAAAAAAATATTATTTTTCATCTTTTATTCCACCTTTTCCGATATTCATCCAACAAAACTTTCTAACACACACAGATATTTGAACATATTTCGGTAATAAAAACATGAGGTTATCGAGCTAATTTCAGTCTCAACTCAGAAATTCAGTTATATTGTCAAAAATAGTCGACAAATATGATTAATATCAAAAATACGCATATCAAGTTAATAAAGATTTTGCCTATTTTCCAATAAAACTTTCTAATTTAGATATATATAATAGAACAATGTCTAATAAACACATTTCTGAGATAAAAACATGGGGTTACTGAGCTAATTTTACCTCCAACTTCTAAATTCTGTTGCATTGTCAACAAATATTTGCCAATTTCAGTTAAATTTTGTAATGTGTTTATGAAGTTAATAAAGTGTAGTTTTCTGTTTATCATCCAATAAAACTTTTTAGTTTTGATATATATCTTAGAACAATTTTGTACCACATATTTCATTTTAAAAAAACATTTGAGTCTTTGAGGTAATGTTAGCTCAGAGTCCTAATATCAGCTACATCATCAACAAATATTTGCAATAAATGATGAACCTCCATTACAGTCATATGAAGTAATTCAATTTTGAACTGTACATGTAGTGTAGCCTCTTCATCCGTGTACACACTCGCAAATTTACCCTTCATGAGAAATTGCTGCGACATTATAGGTTGCGTATTTAGAGCGCTCGCAGATACGTTAGTTGTCCGAAAACTATGCAAGTGTTTCTTCCGTAAAGAGTTTTATTGTCTCCCTTATGTGCAGAAATGTTGTGCATTAAGAACTACCAAAATCGTCTTTAATTTATTTATATGATGTCATTAAATGGCAGTGATAATGAAACAAGGGAAGACAAAATCAAATAATTTGTATGTGAGTTACACAATGGCCACATCCGTGGTCCGGTGGTTAGTGCACTGGATTTGAAACCCGGAGAGCCGGGTTTGAATCGTGGTCATGGCAGGTCATACCCTTCTATGAAAATTTGACAAAAATGTTGCTTTTCCTCCATATGTGGAGAAGTCGCTGGCTCCTTGTGGAAGGGTAAGTTAATACTGGTTAGAATACAGTCCAGGAAAACTGATTAGGCAAGCTGGTCACCGTATATAACTGAAAAATTGTTGAAAAATGGCGTTAAACCTAGTGACAATAAGTCGCATAAAAAAAACAAAACAATCAAATGATTTAAAAAAGCTTTGTTTGAACATGTGTTTCTAATCCTGACATCAGTTTTAAATCAACCCTTTTGTTATGAGTTGTTATCAATGTTCAAAACTTCAAATCATTCTTCTTATATTTTGCAATTTTATAGACTGCTCATCATAATTAACAATACATTAAAACAGATATTATAGAAAAAAAGTTGCCATACATTTTCGATTGCAACATCTTAGAAACCTTTTTGGTAAAAAGGAAAGAATGTGTACAATATGACATAATTTTGCTCTACATATCATGCATGATAAACTTGAATAATGATGTTGTCGCACATTTGATTGACAAAATCTTTAAAACGGAAGCAAATTTCAATGTTAGAAATGTTTTTTTTTTCTGTTCAAAACTTATCCATCCATGGACGCTTAAAATAGATACGATTTGGTATGGCCTTAGCTTGTTGGAGAAAATAACACTTAAAAAGATGGCATTGGTTTTGGGAGTGGAAGTCTTTATGGGAGTGGTATTAATTAGGGGGGGGGGGTAGTTATTCTAGTTATTCTAGTTATTCAACAATAGTCTTCTCCTCAGAAACTACCTGTCAGATTTACTTCAAATTTCCTGTGCATAAGTCTTTTGACATTCTAAGTGCAATTTGCTGATATTATGCCAGTTGACCCCTATTAGGGGCCACCAGAGCTAAAATAGAAATACCTTTAAACTTCTTCTTCTCATGAACCAATGGATGGATAATCACCAAACTTGGTCTGTATTATCCTTAGATGGTCCTTTCTTAAGTTTACTCAAATAAATTTGGTTGGCCCCTTTTAGGGGCCACTAGAGCTAAAAATAGAAATACCCTTAAATGACTTTTTTTCATGTTTTTATAGATGGATTATTACCAAACTTTTTTTTTAAGGTTTTAAGCATCTTGATAGTGTTCTATCAGATTTGCTGAAATAAAAATGGTTTGCCTCAATTAGGGGCACTAGAGCTAAACATAGAAATACCTTAAAATGACTTCTTTTCATGAACCAGTGGTTAGATCATCACCAAATTTGGTCTCTGGCATTCTTTTGTATTATCCTTTCATGGTCCTTTATCAAGTTTATTATTGTTCCACATTATTTTCCCACAAATGTACCTTTATTTCCTTTTTAGTAACAAGTTAATCAATATTTATTCTGGTGAGCGATGTAGGGCCATCATAGCCCTCTTGTTTATTTGTCTGTCGACAAAATCTTGTGTGCCCTTCTCCTAAATGGTTTGTTCTAAGTTATTAAGCCTTTAAAAAAACTGGGGCTCTGCAGGGGGTATTTAATCACCTTCAGTGTGATAGTTCTAGTTTAGGGCTGAGGTAGTTACTTATGGGAGTGGTATTAATTTAGGGGTGGGGTTATTAATTTAAGGGAGGACTAATTATTTAGGGGTGGTGTATTTATTTAGGGATGGGACATTCATCTTGGGTTGGGGCATTTATTAGAGGATATTTGGTATTCATTACTTGCATAAAAATACTGGATGTATGTATGGTTAAATCATTGCACATTTTAGTTCTGCATTTCTGTTTATCTGTTTATTACCATATATGACATCCATGAGTGTGAGTTGAAGTTATTCTAGTATCTTTTTATCTCCAGTAAGAGATGCCACTTGTTTAGTCAAGATTTTTAAATCCAGGGCCTAAAAAATATCTGTTATGATATAAAAGTGCCATCTGCATCTGTTAGTTGCCTTCTTTTCTTTCTTTTTATGTGACTAATTGTCACCTGGGCTTAACGCCGTTTTTCAACAATTTTTCAGTTATATATGGCGACTGGTTCACCTAACCAGTTTTCCTGGACTGTATACTAATCAGTACTAACTTACCCTCCCACAAAGAGCCAGCAACTTCTCCACATGTGGAGGAAAATTGACATTCTTGTCAAATTTTCGTAGAAGGGTATGACCTGCTGCGGCCAGGATTCGAACCTGGGTCTCCGGGTTACTAGTCCAGCGCAATAGCCACTGGACCACGGCCACTGCCCCTGCTCTCTTTTAGTGTGCCTGTGTGCTAATTTCAATTGATAGCAGGTTATTTCTACAGACCTTGTGAGTTTGTGAGTTTGATCCCTTGGCGCAGCACATGTTCTCAGTGGCAATTTGATTTAAGACATCATGTCTAAAGCCACTTGTCCTCCACCGCTGATCATTCATAAGAAGAAGTTGGTAGTTACTTGTGGAGAACAAGGTTAGTTCTAGGGCAGAATCCAGGAAAACTGGTTATGTTAACTGCCAGAAGGCATTTTACTGAAAACTGATAAAAATAAATGTAAAACCTATACTTTTTTTTATCTCATATTCATACAAATTTGGTTTTTATCTGTTGATAAGAGAATTGAATGGGACAATTTAGTTTCGTGTTTGGTTAACTGATAATGTAATACTATAGGTTTTGTACAGTATTTCAGTATTCTTTTTTCTGGGTCATTTGATGACTTCCAGCATTAATGGTTGAGGAAGAATCACCTACCTTCATTATGAAAGCTGTTCTACATTTTAAGCTGTGTGTAAGAAAATCCAAGTACCCCAATTAAAAACGATGAACCTTGTTTGTTTACTTTTAGAGGGTAAAGAACTTTCAAAATATTCATAAAGTAGTGTCTAGATACTCTCTAGGGTTTACTGGTAATGTCTCACCATCAACCAGGGTCATTGGGCGACTTTTCCAGCTTTTACTGTGAAGAAAGACCCCAGGTGTAGAGTCACCAGCCTTTCATGTGCTAGCTGGAAGCTTCTTCACATGTAAATATTGTTGGCACAAGGTGGGATTCGAACTCACAGCTGTGAGGGACCAGTAATCGTTAATAAGAGACCATAACCACCCAACCCTATGAGACCATAACCTAGTTACATTTAAATTATTCAAAGTTTAATTATTTTTTCAAACCTTGTTTTTTACCTGTCATGCTTTCATTTCAATGTGCCTACCTTGTACCACCCATAAATTTATGTATATCAATAATGTATAATAGTAATGTCATTAACATGCAGAAATGAGTTTCAAGGTTGCAGGCTTGAAGTCCGAACATAAGGCACTACAGGTCAGGATATTTATACCTTGTTGTTTCTGCAGAGTTTTGGCTCCTCAAACTTACCATATATACTCAGGACATAAGTTGACTAGGCTCATAAGTCGAGGGCTGTGTTTGGCTGTAAAAAGCTTGTATTTAAGCTTGGCTGGTCCATAGATCCAGAATAAATTATTTTATGCGGTCTTAGTGTGTTAAAAGTGACAGTAGACTTTAATAGAGGGAAGTAACTGTTACGGACTGTTGGATAGCGTAAATCCTGTACTGGACAGGACAGTACAGTCCAAGGATTTACTACTGAAGCAGATGTTTGTTGATGCTTATGACTTCATTTTTCTTCATGTCGAACTAAAACTTCTCAACACCTTCTTAAGGTTTTTATAAATGTCGGCGCATGCGGTAAACATCAAAGTCAATAATTGGTTGTTTACACATGCTAAAGGTATGAAATGGCCATGACTTGTTTTTCAGTAATAATATTTCTGTTTTGAAATTGTACATCTCTATGGGGTCATTGTTTTCTTTAGTTATTGGTTATTTCAAAACTCGTGTAAGTTCGCGACTGTAAGATACTTTAGAAAAACAAAGGAGTTATTTCCCTTTTTGAAACACCTTTTCTTATATAGATACTGGGTATTGTTAAAAATTGGCATAGATGTTTGGGTAAATTGTCCATAAGTCAAGTTAAATTTTATGGTCAATCTCAGGACATTTAAATGGTTGACTTATGGCTTATGAGTATTTACGATAAATGCTGTTTTTTTATTGTCTGCCATCCGTATTGATAGAGCTTAATTTGTACAATGTACAAAAGTATGTTTTTAAATATACATGTAGTTATTTACGTCTGGGTTATTCCCATCATTTGCATTTGAAAGAATTTTGTGGAATGTTTTGATGGTACCAGACTTTCTTTGTTTGAGCTTGTAAGTAGATAAGCAAGTTAGTTATTTCATGGAAATCATTATGGATTACCAATATCTTAAAAGAATGTCACATCCTGTACTAAATTGTTGTACTGAAATGAAATAATTGCCCAAAATTATGGAGTAACTTGTAATACAATATATAGGTTTAAATGTCATTTTTGGTGAAAATAAGTTGTCATTCAAAACTTTGAGTCACTGAGTTATCTGTTGTTCATTCAGTGTCGTACTCAGACAATCACTTTCCTTTTACTAGAATCAGTCTATGTTGAGGTTGGTATGCACAGGTGACCAGTCTATGGACTTTAAGTATACTTACACTTCAAATAATCTTTTCATTTTGATTTTGATGTTGATAACAATATTTATAGATGAAAAGCTCATTTAGCAACATAATGTACCAAATTATGACATATATTACTTGTCCAGTGTGACTTCTGTGAATTGTATCTATAAATAGAGTTCTAGGCGGAAATTTATGATGCTATTTTTGGACGGAATATGCGTCTTGTTATACTGTAGCGCCCTCTGGGCATTTGTGAACAATTTGCTGATGAGTTAAAAAAGATATTACTTGGATTGAAAATTATTCCTTGTCCATTTTGATTGTAAGTAAAATTATTTCAATTATGATAAATCACCAGTGATTGTCATTTTCATTTGGTTGTCTAGTTTTGATTCAAAGCGTGTTTACAGCTATTTAAAGCTATTTATGCATGATAAATATTTCGTTTTTTCTAGGTCATATTTTGTGTCATACATGCTTTAAACCCATGTTACACATTTTAGGTACTTCATAAACATATGCCTGAATGAAAGCGTTTAAACACATGATTGTCCCTACTATGTTGTTCATACTATTGATTTAACTGATTTAAGTTGCTGTGAATTTCTCATGTATTACTTATTAATTAAAACTAAATGGACCTAGTTTATGAAGTGTCTATTTCCTTTATTGATCAAGTATCCACTAAAGGGTATTTTTATGCTTTTTTTATAAAAATCCATTTTCAGAAAGTTGTGATTATGTTTTGTATTACAAAATTATGAAGTCTTTAGCGCAAGTCTTTATTAGTTCTTGCACTAAAACAAGGAGTTTTTCTTTTTGTTTCAAAACCTCGATTATTCAGAAAATAGACAGACTTAAGATCTTGTAAAGTGGACACAAAACCACTTATTAATGTGTGAGTAATAATTAGTCTGCTTTGTGTTAGGTCTACCAGCCTGGGATTTATGAGTTTGAATCCTGGGCACTGCACATGTTCTATGTGACAGGTTGCTGGAAGGCTTTGTGTCTAGAACCATTTGTCCTCCATTGTTGAGCATTCATCTGGATAAATTGGTAGTCACTATATGGATATGAGCTCAGAGCTGATATACTACCCTGAAAAACTAGATAGGTTAACTTCCCGCCTGTATATGACTGAAATACTGTTGAAAACTGGTGTACAACTGAAACCTAATTAAATTTTAGTTCAGTATTAATTCACTGCTTAGTAGCCCACTATTTTACATCCAAAAACATTTTAAAAAATACTGTATGTGCTAAGGTTTTGGTAACATTGAAGTTGGTATACCAGTCTGGCAATTAAATTCTTACTCCGATCTTTCCATTGGTTACTTTTAAAAATGTGAATAGCTCTATCCAATCAGCTTTGAGATACTGGTCTTCTTGCTCAGTATTTATAACATAGGATCTCTCGTCTGATTCGTCTTGGCGTGGGCCCAGACTAGTAGAAATATTGTTTGGGAGGGGGGGAAGCTTTCTTACCTGACTGTCCAACACCCTCAGCTGGACAGTGTTTATTTAACATGCACTTAATAAACACAGATGTACTACTTATATACCTTTTGGGATTTAATATACACAGCTTGTCCTATGTTCTTGGTGACAATGTGGTGGGACATTATGTCAAAACATTATGAAAACTCATGGAGGACAAAGTATGGACTGGTATGGAAAACAGGAACACTTGTTAGGTTAACTTCCTCCCAGCATAATTATTACTAATATACTGTTGAAAAAGCACTCTCTTATTATGTGATGGACTCCCCTGTTATCATAGTAGACTGTAGCATTGACTCCCCTGTTATCATAGTAGACTGTAGCATGGACAACCCTGTTATCATAGTAGTGTGACATTGACAGCCGTGTTATCAAAGTAGTGTTGAATAACAGCCCTGTTATTATAGCAGTGTAACATAGACAGTCATGTTATCATTGTAGTGTGACATTGACAGCCCTGTTATCATAGTAGTGTGACATTGACAGCCCTGTTATCATAGTAGTGTGATATTGACAGCCCTGTTATCGTAGTAGTGTGACATTGACAGTCGTGTTATCATAGTAGTGTTGAATAACAGCCCTGTTATTATAGTAGTGTAACATAGACAGCCATGTTATCACTGTAGTGTGACATTGACAGCCCTGTAATCATAGTAGTGTGACATTGACAGCCCTGTTATCATAGTAGACTGTAGCATTGACAGCCCTGTTATCATGGTAGTGTGACATTGACAGCCCTGTTATCATAGTAGTGTGACATTGACAGCCCTGTTATCATAGTAGTGTGACATTGACAGCCCTGTTATCATAGTAGTGTGACATTGACAGCCCTGTTATCATAGTAGTGTGACATTGACAGCCCTGTTTTCATAGTAGACTGTAGCATTGACAGCCCTGTTATCATAGTAGTGTGACATTGACAGCCCTGTTATCATAGTAGATTGTAGCATTGACAGCCCTGTTATCATAGTAGAGTGTAACATTGACAGTCGCATCATCATAGTAGACTGTTGATTTCATGTCATCATTTTGTTTGTACAATCAATTGTCCATTTATGTCATCATTTTGTATTCATTACTACATGTAATTAATGTTGCCATTATTACTGTATTAAACCCAACAGAAAAAGACCATACAAAATACCAGAATGAGATAATTATGTCCTTGCTGACCTAGTCTGGGTATGTGCCAACTGTTTTATATGGTTGAAATCAGTCCAACCAGTATCAAGTCTATGCAAGTCTTAATTTCAAACAATTAGTCATATTTATTACCTCTGAAGTTCACAAACTAAGTTGGTTTTTGTTTGTTATACTTCTTACTGTATTTGTGTCTGGTATGCGGCCTTGATAATTTTCAGTTTTCAGTGCAATGTTATAGTGTTTGAATTGTTGTCTTTATGAAGGGAGGAACAGATTGTGTTTTTTTCTCCTTCTTTCTTCAAAAAGTGTTTTTCTTCCATATACATATACTACATTTCAAAAACATTGTTCTGTGAAACCTATCCTAGCAACAACCTCATTATTAAGACCACCTTTCAATGACCTTCACATATTTTTAGACCTGCTTTCAATGTTTCCTCTTTATTTCAGCTTGTTAACAAGACCGTCTGAGTATTAAAACCACTGTTTAACTTTATGGTCTAAATTATCAAAAATGTGCTGAATTGGTACATTAAGTCATTAAAGCATAAACCGTACTCTGTCAAGTGTTACTAACCAATGTGTCATTTCATAGATAAAGAATTTTTGACCTCCAAAGTCTTGCAAATAGTTAGCATGTCAGTCATTTGCCTATTTTTTTGGTTTAAGAGGTGATCTTAATAATTATCAAAATTTGGCACGGTTCTTCATTTTTGTTCACAAACAAAATTATTTGTAATATTTTCAATATTTATGTCTGTCATGTGGCCTTGTTATATAATCCCCTGTGTTCAATACAATGCTATTGAAATAATATTGTCATTATGAGATCAAAGAGCAATTAGTTATTTTTTTCTTCTTTCACAGAAAATAGTTTTGTTTGTCAGGATTTAAAAACAGCTACCTCATGGATACTTAGGCCCAAAAAACATAGCTTGTTTCCGCTACCATGACCGACCCTATTTTTTGTTGCTGCTGACCCAATGATTTTTTTTGGTTAAATTATAATTTTGCAAAGTAAAAATTATGTCAGTCATATTCTTGAATAAAAAAATAAAAATATAAATAAATTAATCTCTACCTACAAATACTATTTTTTCGGAGCCGATAGTGCATACAACATATTTTTTAGGCCTTATAATGTCATACCATTGACTTTTAAAGCGTATTTTTATTGCGCTTGTTTATTGTTGATTCGCACAACTTTGCCGCTGATGCGTGCCAGACAATGAATACTATACTTCCTTAAATCTTCTCAGGGTGTAAATTAGCTTTTAATTGGTTTATAAGTGAGTTAATTTCCTGCCAGTATGTTATGAAACTTTTGGTAACACAGACTGTAGGCAGAAAAGTATCAATGTTACCTGTACTTGTATCTAATTGATGGGTTGGTTTTCAACATTTTGACATTGCTTGATGTTATCAGACAAGGTAAGAGATCAAATGGTAACCAAGGATGGTGAAGTTATCTGTGGTATTTGTGTTTACAACATGGTAATGTTGAACGTATCTGTATTCTATATCATTTGATAGTTATGTGTTGGTTTTTTTTTGTTTTGTTGACTCAAGTTTTGAGACACTTTGTATGCAACAATCAGGTTTTCAACTTTGTTGAAAAACCTGGTTATTAGGTTGGAGTAAGTTCATGGTTAGGTGTGTGTGTGTGAGGGGGGGGGGGGCAATGAATGTCTTTAGTTTAGATTGACCCATTGCTACCAAACTTGGTATATAACAAGTTGTCATGGAGACCTAACCTGGGATTGTATTTGTTGATTCTAGGGTCAAGGTTACTGGTATTAAAATTAGGAAAATTGTTTCTGCTTAATAAAAATGTTTAAATGTTGCTTGGTGGCCTTTATGTATTTCTTGCTTCTTTTTACCTTAGGAAGGGGATACTCAGGTGTACAGCGTCAACAATGGTCTTCTCCTCTGAAAGTACTGGTCAGATTTTATTCAAATTTGCTGTATTTTTGTGACCTAACTGCAATTTGCTTGTATTATACCAGTTTACCATTTTAGAGGTCACCAGAGTTATAAATAAAATAATCTTTAAACATCTAATGAACCAATGAATGGATCATTACTAAACTTTGTTTGTAGCATCCTTAGATGGTCCTCTGTCAAGTTTGCTCAAATAAGAATGGTTGGCCCATTTTAGGGGCCGCTAGAGCTAAAAATTGAAATTCCTTAAAATGACTTTCAGATGAACCAATGGTTGGATCATCACCAAATTTGGTCTGTAGCATCCGTCAGTCATCACCAATATTCCTTTGTAGTATCCTTTGATGGTCCTTTATCAAGTTTATTATTGTTCCCCTTTTTCTGCCTAGAAGTGTATCTTTATTACCATTTTAGAAACAAGTTAACTTACATCTATTCTGGTGAGCAATGCAGGCCCCTCATGGCCTGCTTGTTCATTGTTTCATTGTGGACCCAAGTTTTTAGACATCTGTAACCCTATTCTTAAGCACATTTGTTTATAACATAATAATTTTAACATAAATATGACTATTTGTCTTCAATGTGGTGGCATCTTAATTAATCAGAAATTGAAGTGGCATTTTATGAATGAAAGAAAAATTAAAGCATGTCTGTATATGGTAATTATGTATTTGGTTGAATTTGTCATTTTATGAACAGTTTTATTAACAATTTAATAGATATTCACAAACTTTTAACCACTCTTGAAAACTCTTATGTCACATTAGTGTATACTGATACAGTAATTTTATAAACAGTTTTATTAACAATTTAATAGATATTCACAAACTTTTAAACTTGAAAACTTTTGTGCCACATTAGTGTATACTGATACAGTAATTTTATAAACAGTTTTATTAACAATTTAATAGATATTCACAAACTTTTAAACTTGAAAACTTTTGTGTCACATTAGTGTATACTGATACAGAAATTTTGATTTAGATTTGAATTATTTTCTTTTCTTGCCATTAAGATCAGGCTACAATTTCCAGTAATAGTTTGCTGTCTCTTCAATTGATAGGCTTGTAAAAATATGTTTAGGCCAGGTGGTAAAAATATTTTTTGGTCATTTAAAGTAGGTGAATACTGTTGTTTTAGAGTTGCCGAATATATTTCTGTGTTTCCTAAATACAGTAAACTGTGATACCTTTTTTATAAACTTCCTTTTAGCATTCATTTATACTCTATGTATGGTACAATGTAAATAAGATTAGTCTCACACATTTTTATTTTATTGCTACGAATCATTTTAAACCGGTTTTCCTTCATTCCTATTAGTATATTATCCTTTTACATGGTACAGATTTGTTGCTTTCCCTTTTATTTAAATGCGCAACATGACCATTAGTTGTCAATTTGCCATGAAACACCATTGAATGAATAAATAAAAATGATTGCCACCAACGCACCGTTTTCTTTCAAAAGTCAAAAAAGTAAGGGTTTGTTCAAATATGGATGTAATGTAAAGTTGTTTTTACACTTCCCAGAATTTCTTTAATAATCCAGTATTTTGTTGTTGTTGCTGTTATATTCAAAGTCATGATATCATTTTAACCAATAGCTGTACAGAATTAAAACTACTGTATGACTAATCACGAACATCAATGATTTTTGTGTTGGCTACTTTCACAATCTTCTATTCAATCAAATGGATCACTATCTTAGACTGGCTAGACTAATTGTAGAGTTATCCTTACGTGGTGTGTACTTTACAACTCGGGGATATCCCTTATGTTAAATATAGATCGATATTTCTAATTGTCAGATAAATTGATAGGGAAGTACTTAAACGATTTATTTGTATCTTCTGTGGGGGAGTATGGAGAGTACTTAGCATTTTTGGAAAATATGTACATGTACGATATGAAGTTATGTAAGATACTTGTTGATGTTTCACAATATGTGGTACTTGGATGCTTGAGTTAATCATGGTTTAGTAGCTGCATGATGATTGGGTGAAAATTTGTGTATCTTTAATTTTTATATAATCTCAGGATCACCTTTATTGCCTTTTAATCATGGTATATCAATCTTGATGAAGAACTTACCATCATGGTTGAATGAGTAAAGTCCCTGATTAATAATTACCAGCTTCTCATTACTGTAAGTTTGAATCCCACGCGGTACATGTGTGAAACCTGACCAGGTAGCTTAGGGAAGTTGGTGGTTCTACCTAGCTGCATGACTCAGGTCTTCCTCCACAGTTAAACAGTGGAAAAGTTGACATTTGACCTTGGCTGTTAATTTGATTTTTACCCTCCCAAATTGAGACTCAAAGTTCTGTGAGGATTCCATCTAATAAACAGCCATGCTTCATAAGATCTTGTTCATCATCAGTGTATAACATGCATTGTAATAATTCAATAAACTGCTATAAGACACTGGTTTTCATTGGTGAGTTTGAAATCATTCCCAGCAACAACCAATCAGATGACTTGGCTTTGAGAGTAGTCTCCAAGCATATTTTAATAATGCCTGTTATATCCAAGCATTATTAAATTAGTTGAAATTAAACAAATGATGTTTCTTTTGAAGTATGGTAAAACCTAGCAACCACCTCAATGTTACACCCATCTCATTATAACAACCACTTGTTTTTGGACTGGCTTCCAGTATTTCCTCAATATCTTGTCTGAAAATGAGACAACCTGAATAGTAAGACTGTTATAAAAATATAAGCACCTTTTCTTTAAAGTATACTGTTAGATTACAAAGTTAAAAAGTTGGCAGTGAGAATTCTCAAATAGCAGGTTGATTTTTCCAGCTTCTGGCTCATTTCTACACCCTTGATAACTAACTGTTGGTAATACGGAACACATATTTTGTCTCATTTATGGAAAATGCTCTCTAAATACACCTCATATTACCAAATGTGGAAATCTTAATTTTCATAAACATCTCTTAACAGATGTTACATGGTCGGATTTCATTACAAATCCAATTTATTTTTAGTACGGCAAAATTTGTCATGTTACAGAAAAGGCTGTTATCATAGAGTTATAAACATGTATAATATTATTTTTAGCATTGTACCATTATTTCTGAGTCATCTTTATATTCCCATATGTGTCCTAATACAGTTGCAGTTACAAACGTGCAATGATTTTAACACTTCATGAGCATAAACATTTCTTGCCACTCTAGCTAGTATGGGACTTTGAAAGATTCATTTTATGTGACCTCTACGATTCTTAAAAATTGACTGAACAAAAGCCTGTGACACAATCTGTTTTTGATAAAATTGTTTGATGGAAATGTATGTCACTATGTATGTGACGGGGCATTATACTGCATTTCTTTTATTGGAAATCAGATAAAATAATCTTAAGTTTCCCACGATTTTTCAAGTGTCACTTGAGAGTGGTGTATTGTCCTAAGAATATTTATAATTACATCTTGATTGTTGAGTAATTTAAACTGTTGTCCAGACACTCTGTGCTAGTCAGTTTAATTTTTGTGCTGTTTATACACCTCATATTAATTATTTGTTAGTATACAGTATTTTTGAAATTCATATGCTTGGATATCGATATAGGTAATTGTTGCATTTTATTTATTTGAAATTCAAGCTTTTGAAAGGGATTTTTTACTCACTCTTATTAAAATCCTTGTTAAACTTGACTTTGAAAACCGAATTTATAATTAGAGAAAATCTACAGAGTGATTATCATGGGAGATATATAAAAATGTTATTTGTTTGCTTGTGTTCACCTTTGATAGCAGATTAGAAACGTGATATATTTTAATTTCCGCTTTGTATTAAGATGATATGAAATGCACTCTTAAAACGCATCAGTGCTGTGTTAAAAGATTGCAATCTAAACTATATTTGATTTTTAGAAAATAATTGTATAATATTTACCTTATGTTTTGGTTACCCACTTAATATAGTGATATGGTAATGCGCATTCTACATAAAAAGCAACCTTTTAAGTTGTATTTATCTTGATATATGGCTACCATCAAGGTGTTATGTCTCAGAGAGTAAGTGAAATATCTCTGATCTGGATTTGTCCAGACCAGGGAAATGTCCTGATCGGGGAAATGTCTGGATCAGAAGGTATTCCAGCTTGACAAATATTATATTTTTAGATGCAAATAGATGATTTTTTTAAAAAAATAAAATTGACTAAAATCCGTGCTGACCAATTTGTCCGTAAGTCTGTAGTACAGAGTTTCCTCTTTGTTAAATAGAAAATAAATTAACTTCAGGGTTTTCATGTTAACATGGTTAACAGTATCTTTGCTCTCGTGATCTGAATATATAGAGGATCTTGAATGAGTGCTCATTCCTTACCATTTTTATTAAACGAGTTGACTTAATAATATGACACGAGGCTCTGCCAAGTGTCATATTGTTTTTGTCAACGAGTTTAATAAAAATGGTAAAGGATGAGCACGAGTTTAAGATTCTATTTATCACATAACTGTAAAAACAACCACAGAAAATGAAACAGACTATAGGATGACGTCAAGATGACGTCAGTACAAGACGTCGTGTGTAGACTGTTCACTACTGTGTGCAAAAATGTAGTGCATGTTTCTATTAATCGTTTGGCGATAAAATGCAAGATAAAAGACATAAAATCGTTATTTTATATACACAAACATCATTTTATTCTTTAATAAAATCATTACGAATTGAAAGTTGACCATGTTTACAAATATCGTGGTAGCGTAGTAATACAAAATATGCAAATATAGTGATTTGGCTAATTTGAATATTTATTGCACGGTTTGGCAGTGCCAAACAATATTTCTGGCACGGGATTACAGCACTCCTGGACCGCAGGTTATGTGATAAAAAAATTTAGTCATGTTTAAAAAATTAGGATGTATTATATGAAAACGTTTCTAATCTTTTTCTTGACTTACCTTTTGACAGAATACAAGGTATTTTTTCTACATTTCATCCCAAGTGTTCATATACTTTTTTTTTTGCTGTTAAAAACTTATGGGTCAGTGCCAAGAAATAGGTTCGTATGTGTCACTGTAAACATGACTATTTTTGTCCTGGCCTTGCTATTATATGGTTTAATTAAAAAAATGTAAAGGTTAAATTGTGAAGATCTTAATTAGTTTCATGTAGATCTCAAAATTAATAAGTCGACTTGTGTTTGGTGAGTGTGAAAATTTATCCATCAGGATGTGCTTAGGGGTATACAAAATTCCCGTACAATCAAAATTGTATGTTTTTACAATATTTCTACTTCAGTAATCAATTATGTGAACTTGGTCACATTTTGAATGTACTTTCTGTCACATGCAGATTAATCATATCGGAAAAGCATGGTCGCATGCTAATTGTTTAGCTACGACTTGACCTAGATAAATCGCTTTGTAGATAGCTAAGTGTATTGGTGGTTTGTATTTGTAATGAACTATCAACATTGTTGTGTATTGTGGTTTTACATTTTTCGATGACACAACTTAACTACACATTTGAGGAATAACTGATGTTGCATTAATTTGTTTTTTATAAATCATGGCTAAAATATTCATACCCAGATATAAAACCTGACCTAGACATTACAGGCTGGTTGTAAAATATTCATACCCGGATATAAAACCTGACCTAGACATTATGAAATAGTCTCGGAGCCCTATCTCAAGTATTTTAGTTGTAAAGACTTCGCTGTTTAATGTTTAAATATTAATGCTGATCAATTATGCTTGAAGAATAAAGTATGATTAGTGGTATCATCATTTTATCATAACTTTAAAAAATTATAAGATCAACATTTAATTTGAGATTTAAACCCGGAGAATGATCTTAAATTTTATGTACCAACCTCAGGTCTTGTTTAATCAGGTGATTTTTAACTTACAGGTCTGCTATGTTAGCTAGGATGTGTCAATGAAACAACACCATTGGCCTTAATTTAGTTCACTCATAATTGTCATTTTGTGTGGCCATAGTTTTATTAAAGCTATTCATAAAATTCATTCATAAAACTGGTTTTAGTGTTAGTGTCTGAGAACCCTTGATACATTAATGTACATTGTATTTATATTAAGTGATCTCTTGACGCATCGAGTCTTTGTATTCGGTAATTGTGCCCACTTTGTTTTTTACGTTTTTTTTGAAATTATACTTAAGAGTGGTCTAGCTCTTCATGCTAAGTTGTCTGGAAATACTAGTACTTCTTTGAATAAGATTGACCTATTTGTGAACTGAGCTGTGATATAGACGTAGAGTTTGACCTACAAAACTTAGTTTCAGAGAATACACTTTATTCGTTATTCTATTTTTAGACATGACTAGTGATTACATACTATTATGTACATTTTGAATGTGCGTACATAAATATATAATGATTCTGTATGTCCTTATTTGTAATGTTTGCTCTAAAAAATTATCAGTTTCTTTAAAATGCACTTATATATCTCTGATTAACCAGCTTATTATCTTACCATTTAATTTAATTGGATTTATTCCTCAAATGTTACCAGTTCGTGCACCATTTTAATAGATTTTGAAAAGGCTGTATGGCCCTACTCATGACAGGATTCAAACTCATAACCTTCAGGTCAGAGGACTAATACTCTACAACGGGACCATAAACCGTTCTGCTTTCATAATATTCATTAGTTAATCATTCAGAGAAACAGATAAGCTTTCTCAGTGAATTGGGTATTACTCCATCATTTCATTTTGAATTGGATATTTGCTAAATATAATTAGGTTTCCTGAAACCTGTTAGTCTCTGATTTTTATATCAATTGGGAATTCATGCTCTTACTTATCAAATCTAAACTGTACACATTTGTTTGTTTTTGAACCGCATTGCTACAACATTTGTCTGAGACTATGACTGTATGAGGAACGACTGACGGACGAAAATGACTATATGCATGTATATTCATGAAATCTGATTTCGATATGCATCATAAATATTTTGATTGGGTATTTTGTTTATGTAATTGCTATTTGATACGCATCTAAAATAGTTTCAATTGCGTATTTTGTAAATTTAATTGAGTAAATACTCAAATATGCAGCTTATCTGTTGTTCTGCTCATTATTTTCACAAAAGTCCTCCTGACTCAGAGGTTATAAAATTTGAGAACAGTATTTGATAAATATCACTGTTTAAATGTTTTATGTATAAATCCAGATCAGGTGTGTTGATGAAGTAATGAAGAACTAATATTAATATTGTTCTTACATGTGGAAACATTAAAAAACAAAATAAGAGATTTGAGACTGATCTTAAGCTTGATAATCTCAGACTTTGTAAGACTGAGATTACTCAGGCTTCAGCATTCAGCTTTAGTGCATTAAGGTCAGCAAATGTTTTTGCGCAAGTAACTACTAATATTGACTTGAAGTTGTGTCTTTTAGGCAGTTCTGGTATACTGATATATCACTGGACCCTCATTTGCTGATATTTGGGGCCAACATCCCCCCCTCAAAAAAAATTATAATTTTTTCCCCAAAAATGTAGAAAAAATTCCCCCTGATAAGAAAATATAAAACAATTAAAAACATTCTTGTTGCACATTTGGTTGTGACTCTGTAGCATAATCTAGCCTCTGATTGTGTTTATTCCAGCTGAGAAAACCAACTTGCCTCACAACTCTGAATCAGCTGAGTTTCTGTATGGCTTAAATTGTAATAAGACAGCTTATAAGTTCCCCCTGTTTTCAAAAACACCATGAAAAATTTCTTTAAGAGCCCTGGCCCCATTTCCCCAAAATTTATAGAGAGACCGCTGTATCATTATGCCATTATACCTATAAACCACATTGTATTCCTGAGGCTGGTTTTGTAGACATATCTTGGCTAATGCAGCAGTTATTAAAATTAAAAATCTTGCTAATGGTATACATTTCAAACATATATTGTAACTGATGACAACAACCATGAAAAAATCATGATTTTACTGCTATCATATTATCAAGATATCCTAAGTTATGTCCTTGAAACTCCCATGAATGATATTGTATTACCCTGGTCTATATTTATAGTGAACAAAATGATCAGATAATTTTATGTTGCAAATTTATTTTACATCAAAATAAATATGTGAGGAAAGTGCGGACTTACTTTTATTATTTTTGGTTAATGTTTAATATTGTTATGGTATTAATTCTTTTATTTGTTGTTATACAAGAACTGAGTCATGTAAAGGAACATTACTAAGATTAAATGGATAATACTGAAACAAGATTTTGTATGAAAGTATTCCTAATTTCGTACTCACTGTATATTTTGCTGTCTTTTCAGATGTAACCCGTGGTACTGACCTTGAATTTGTTCTTCGTATTGCTATGCCTGATGGGAGTGATTTTCATGTTCGTGGAGAATTAGATTCTGCCTTTGATGGTATGGTAACTTCCTGGAATGACTTAACAATTAAAGGGAACAATGAGGGGGGTCATGGTTGTGAGTCCACTGATTGGGAACATGGGGACAGAAACAGATCATATCCTTACGCCAGGCACCAGCGTAAGAAAGATTATGATTTACATGGAGGGCAATATGGGCTCAAGTCCTGTCCAGTGAAATCAATTTTTGATAAGAAATCTGACCTGATGAATCATTCTTATGTTGATAATAAACTTTTAGATGAGTATAGCGGGTTAGATATGAGATTTGACAAAAGTACTGAATCAGTCATTGAAAAAAATGCTGAGAGTGTTTTAGAAAAAGATGCTGAGGCAATGAATGAACCATGTAAAGTGGACAACAGGGAGAAGAAAGTGAAAATACTGACAGGAGATAATCATGTTGATGTCAATAAACGTTCAAAGAAGGATAAAAAGTCAGAGAAAAGCATGACAAAAGATGTTGCTCAAAGTGATGAAATGAAGAAAATACATGAAGCAGTGGACAAATCAAAGAGAGATAACATGAACTCAGATATTAAAAAAGAACGAATGGAAAAACTTGCTCAGTGTAAACATGTGGAAGCAGAGAATGGTGAAAAAAGAGATGGTGTGAATGATGATAAGAAAGAAGACAAGGCTATAGACCGTGTGAAAAGCAACAGTGTCAGTCTGACCAAAGGTGACCAGAACAAATCGGAGGACAATAACATATCAAGGTTTGTTGTAATTAATTTTTGTATTGAATTTGTTCAGTTCAAGTTTGTTTAAATTTCTGTTAATTTTCAGAATGTTAAGGAAAATTTTGAATGAAATTTTTGAATGTTGTTTTTGAAATATAAGTTGATCTGTTTCGATAGAGATTTTATGCTACAAACTCTTATTTTGTTGAAGAAAAATGCCTCATGTGGCCTCATTTGTTGTCTGTAGTATATTAAAACTGTACAACTGGCTTTCTTCATTGCAGTATTGCACTAAATTTAGATCCATATAGTTTTGCATGCTGTCCTAATATTGTGAAAATTTTGATATGTAGGTATTTGATTTCTCCGATAAGCTAAACCCAGAAAATCTATGAAATTAAATACCTCACAAAAATTAATAGAAACACAGTTCAAGTATCATTCAAGGTGTGATTTTCTTATTCAACTATATTTCTATCCTGGTTGATTGTTTTGCTTTAAGTCCTTGAGTTTTAATGGTTTAGATTCAAAGACGAAGAGGAACAAACTCATTGTAAAACAAGACTTGATCCTTTGTCGGAGAATGTTGCTGAAAAGCAAGATGTCAGTAAAGAAGACATGTCATTTTCTGTTAAATATCCAGAGAAAGACTTTGACCATCTGTCATTGCATGACTGTGAGGTAATCATTATTAGTAAAGTCTATTGTTGGTTGATCACTCTATAACTTCAAAGTTACTGCATTTTTTCCATATTTTAATGAATATGACTCAAATTCTGTCTTTGAACAAAGCTTGTTACTGTTTTGCATTTAAGTTGCTCACATTTAGACGCTCTGTAAATTATGCTAAAATTACCATAGCCGGGAACTTTTATTGTAGGTGTCATACTATCAAGTTGGTCGAACACTTGATGAGAATTCTGTCAACTCGTATCTCTCCACCGATTCTTACCAAACCAAGCAGCATTCGTACCTGGAAATGCAGGATTCCATACCTCCGCATGTATACAGAAAGAGATCGGGTCATTTTTATGATAAGACAAAAGTACCTGAATGTTTTGCAGAGGCTTTTTATAAAGGAGATTTAAAATCATATGTATGCAAACAGTTGTGTGCAGACAATAGAAACAGTGAGGAACTTGAATTATTGTAAGTATTATTATCATAAGGCTGAAAAATAGTCATGTTTAGGGTCACTTGACTAAAAGAATTAGGGAAGGGTAGGTAGGTCACAAAACTTTTCATTTCTATTTTTTTCTATCTAAACATACCTTTATGAGAATATGAGGTGTGATTCAACCACAAACATTTTTGTACTTTGGATTTTTCTGTTAGAAACTTTAGTCAAGGAACCATGAAGATGACTATTTTTTTCTAGCCTTCCAGCTGTACTGAATGATCTCAAATAAATGCCGTCAAAAGTGTGCTATTCCGCAGGTCGTTCCCAGTTTGTGGAGTCAATTTTTTGAAGGATTTGCTGAAGCATCGGATCTAGTTTTGGAGTATTAAAGCATTTATATTGAGTCCTATTTGAGAGAGTGAGTTAAGTCTATTTTCAAAAAGAGTGGGATATAGCTGGAGTGGCATTTGTACGCAATAGGTATCTGCTTAGAATAAGAATATCTGATTGTTGGAAGGTGTCGCAGATCTAATTAATTCAAAATTATTAAAATTATAGCCATAATAATTTGCCAAATTAGGTACTTGAAGATTCTTTATAAAAAAGTCAAATTACCAATAATGAAGTTAGAATAGTCTTACACTGAGCCTACACTGAGCCATCAGTGTGCCAATGAAATGATATGTATAGTAGTGAACTACTATGAACTTTAATCTTTTTCCAGTTCCATAAGTTTTAGTTGTTGAATACAATTTGCCTCAACTAAGTTTGGATACGTGTATGACGGGGCATTTTCCAGCTATTTTGGGAAAAGGCCCCTGGTTTAAATTGGGAAAAATATGCAGCATGTTGCTACATTTTGGGAAATTTGAGAAATATTTTCTTTGATTAATGCTTGCTACTGAGTGACATTTTACGCAAAATCTGATGATATAGGATATAAGAATATAGCATAAAGCGTTAAAATCAGAGCGTGATGTAACACATATCAAGGCCACTGCCACTGTGTGGCTTTCATAAGAAATCTTATTAATTGGTACTTATTAATTGCATTTTTTCTGAATTTATTTACTGTTTTTTGCAGAGGTTTGAGATTTCTTTTTTTGAAATTGGGAAAAAAAGGCTATTTTCGATTGGGAATGGGGCTGAATATCGTCTCCTGGTAATATGGCAAAAATGCCCAGTATGTGCACACAATTGTCTGAGATGATTACATGGAGCAGCCTTAAAACTGGCCAATGGCAAGGCTGCAATTTGAAACTTAGATTTCATAGCATGGAGACTCTGCAGTCGAGTGTCTGAACCAATTTTCAATCAGATAGAACATTGTGGATTGATGGGGGTATTTTTAGCAAGATTTTGAAAATTTTGTTATTTTCCGTTGTAGATTTGTAGACATCAAGAATCTGTGTGAGAAATTTGTAGGTTAGTTATATTTACTGTATTTTCTTGCCAATTCCGTCTTTTGCATTTATTTAATTAAATTAGGTAATAATCATTGACTTGTTTAAAAATCATTTACATACATGTACATTAAAATTTTGACAATAAGACTCATTTTAGAGACCAACAATTTTGTCTTATTATTGAGATGGCAGTCAGGAGAGGTTTGTGTATTCTGATGCATTTTTAAAGATTTAATTATTATCTTGGAGAAAGTTTTACTATTTCATTCAAATTGACCTAAACAGTTGACTGTTTGCATTTAGGTTGCTAATGTGGAATGTTGACTTTCAAATCTTTTTCAAACTTTTTCGATTTTCAGTTCAACTCCAGAAAAATATTGGTGAAAAAATTCCTTGCTGCTATTGTTCTACTGACCCTCAGAAAGGTTACAAAAGTTTTGAAATGAATGAAAAGGTTGATGCCAACGATGATACAAAAGTGGATGACAATAAAGTTACTGACAACATTGATGATATTGATAACAATTTTGTTGAAATAGATAATGGTTCTGATGCTTCTGTCATCCCTGTCAAAGTTGTTGAAGATGTAGATAATTCAACTGATGCTTGTGATAAAGAGAAAGAATTAGACACTAAAGACTGTTTTGATAATGAGCTGATGGATGAGTCTGAGGATATCTTAGATGCAGATGAAAAAGATGCTGATGAGAAGGAAAAGATTTCTGAAAGTCTAGAAAGCAATGTGAATGAAGAGCTTTGTCCATTATTGATTGAGGAAGTGCTGGAGGTCCAAACTGCTGTGAATGACTTAAAAGGTAATTATGGAATTGAAGTTGATTGCTCAGATGGTGACGTTGACAGTACCAGCCATGAAACTGATCAAGTTGATTTGGGATTTGACGCTGTTGAAGAATCTGACAAATGGAAAATTGAACCCTGCACAATTGAAAAACAAGTGCCTCTTGCTTTGTATAAGTTGGAAAAACAAATGATGGAACTAAAAATGAAAGGTAAATTTAGATAATTTGAAGATTTGTTTAATTGATAAAATGCCTAAAACTTTATTAAAGATGTTTAGTTTGGCCTTAATAAGGACTGAGTCATTTCTTTTGTTCTTTATGTTGACTATAAAAGATTTTATTGCACAAAATATGAATACATTTTTAGCTCACCTGAGTACAGTATTTTAGACTTATAAAGGGAAAACCTTCAAAAATTCTTTGGCCAAAAGTGTTTGTTGAACAGTTCCTGTGCAATCTTCACCAGATTATTTTGATAAGCATATTCTGTGATAGATTGGCACCTTCATTCTCTCTGATGTAAACTGTGTTTTTTTCTGTTTTTCATTGATGATGAATTTCATTTATTAGTAACAAAACACTGTTTGTAGAAATTTCAGGGGATGAATGTGATATGATGATTGGAATGGATGTCTCAGAACTTGATGCTGTGAGAAGAAATCACATCCTATTCTGTAGCAAACCAGAAGATTGGGACCAAACCTTCAATTCTGGAAATCATAAAACCTACAAATGGCTGGGAAACAGTGCACAGAGTTTTAATAACCTCATACCTTATACCAAGAACCATTTTAAAGACTGTTTTACTAGAAGAAGGCCGAATCCAAAGTTGCCAAAATCACATAAATGTAAGTTGAACTGAGATATTTCAAAGAAATTGTCAAAATGGAATGATTTATTGTGCCTTACAACTGGATCCTCTCAAGACTGGTAAAATGTCTGCTTTTCTGAGAATTCTGATTTTCAGAGAACTTGGGACAATCTGACTTACATTGATTCAGACTAAACAATATTCTATCTGTTTATTTTAACAATAATTTCATATGCTTGTTTTTATTCAGAAGTTGTTGAAACTTTTTAATGTTTGCTATTATTTTAACATGATAAATATAACTGACAAAATGTTTGCAATTCATTAATCAACATGTTAAAATTCATACCAAATAAACAAAACATCCTACTTTGCATAAGAATTGTTTACAACGTGTTTTTCACTCCTTTAAAGATTACACACTTAACTGCTAAATAGTAAACACAGGATATTGACACCTCTGTATATCTCTGTATATGATGATATCTTTGTACATAGGTGTCAATATACCTACATATGTTTTACTCACAAAAATTTTAGAACAATATTTGTTACCTGACTATAAAGATTGTGCGGTTACCAGCATTCTTAGAATTTGGTATTTGCATGCATATGTATAAGAAAATTCCAGGACTTTTCAGAAGATTCCAGTATACAAGGAATGAAGTATACAGGGGCTCTACTGTGACTTAATTTATCCTCATTCATGAATGGCTACTTACCCCGGTATTCAACTATTAGTAGAACTATATTAGTCATCGTTTATTATGATTAAACTCCTCTCAGTGCAAGTCATACCCTTCTATGGAAAATTTGACAATAATGTTGATTTTCCTGCGAAGAAGTTGCTGGCTCCTTGTGTAAGGGTAAGTTGGTACTGGTTAGAATACAGTTCAGGAAAACCGGTTAGGTAGACCGATCGCCTTATATAACTGAAAAATTGTTGAAAAATGGCATTAAACCCAGTAGAAAAAAATGAAACACAACTGCAACCAAAATCTATTCGTAGAACTACAGCATTTCCATGATGGATTAACGAGGGTCATCAACACCTTAGATAAATGCTAAACAAACACATTCAAATTGACATTAGTCGCATTGGTTCATTCACATCTAGTGGGGGCCATAAAGTTACTTTTTATAATTTATCTATTGAAATATGTTTAGACAATATCTGGTCAAATATATATGTCCATAATAGTGGGGTTAATTAGTGTGTCAACAGGCTGTTTTGTACTGTCATTAGTGTCAGTAATACAGTAAAATCCCTACTTATGACCACCCTGAAATTACGACCGCCCCGCTATTACTACCGATTTTTAAAAGAATAGAATATTTTGTTCTATATATTGTGCATATATTTTCTTTTTCCTTCAGTTTTGCCTAAGAAGAATGCTGGTAGAAGAATAGCTTTATTTGAACGTTCTTGTGCTGTTGGTAGGCAATGTGCTGACAATGGCAGGCGGAGTAATTCTGGGGATGTAAGTTACTGTTTTTGTGATATTTTATATTATCATAGATTGATTGAATTTTTTAATTGTCAGATCTGTGTAGGGAAAACCTTTAAAAACATATTTTTGCCATGACTGTATGGCATAGAGCTTAGATATATGGTGTGTTGCTTTGTCTAATGGTTTTCTATGGAAATTGTTCAAATTATGCCCCTGGAGTAAAAATTGGCTCAGTCCGCGAGTCACTTGTTTTTTATATAGACTTGATAAAATAGGGAAATTCTTTAAAGTTCTTCTTGACCAAAAGTGCATGGTCTAGAACTGAGATATTTAGTGTGTAATATCATCTATTGGTTCTCTACTAAGGTTGATCAAATTATGCTCCTGTAGTCAAAATTGATCGTGCCCAATGAGTCATTTATTTAGCAAGTTCACCAGGTTATTCAGGTGAACAATATATAAGGCATTGCTTTCTTGTTTCAATTTTTATGCTTATTCAAATCGATATTTAGCAATTTTGACACCATTGATTATGATAGTCGTTATGATGTTATTTTTTTTATCTTTTTGATGTGTAAGACGGTCAGACATCAATCTCCTGACATTAATGTGATGAGATCTGGTTAAATTAAGAGAATAGTCCTGTTTTTTCATGAGGATTTAAGTACATATGTATAGTGACTCCATAATATTTTGTCCAGTCTAATTATGTTTTCATGTCTCAGCCCTCTGGGTCTGTATCTATTTATTGTCTTCATACACACTGAAGAAGTGTTTCTATTTTTACACGTTGAACAGTAAGTTCAGAATTCTTGAAAGAATTTGTTTAATGAAACGATAGATGGAAATGTGCAAAAAGCATCATATGGGAGAGAGTTTCATTGATAACTGCAGAAGACCATTCGTACAGGCACAAGATGAAAGGAAGAAAAAAGTCTTGAGCTTTAAAAGTGTTTTATGTAAATTTCAGAATGGGAAAAGGGACGACAAAAACAGTAAAAACCAGAGGAACAAAGAAGACAAAAACAACAATGAACGCAACAACAACAGCAACAATAACAATGATGAAAACAACCACAACAACAACAACAACAACAACTTCAGTAACAGTCAGACAGCACATGTTAACAATGATGAACTTGCGCGAAAATTGACACAGAACCAACCGCGTAGATCAATCGAAGATGTTCGAGTCCCTGATAATGATTACAAGGCTTACAGAAAGAAACGTCATATAACGCATGACAATTTTGTCTGGCTAGAAATATTGGATAATGAATTGTTGGTAAGTTACTTTATTTGTTCATATAAGGTTAAAATTTGCTCGTTAAAGCAGACTGCTTTGTCTAAGAAGATGTGAATGTAAAATTTTAGGATCATTGATGTCATTTTTGAAGTATGTTAATACATAGAGAAAATCAGATGGGTACAGCGTGCGGGAGAAGTCCATTCTTGTCAAAAGCTTGTTGAGCAAATCTGATTGCAAGAAGAATTACCAGTATGCATGTCTGTCAGATTATTCTTTTTTCTGTATGGGTGGTAAGAAATGAAGTAATGACTTTATATACCCCAAAATGACCTTTAAAACATGTGTTACCTAGCTTGCAGGGTTTTTACTTTTTGTAAAAATGAATTATTCATGTACAGTTTAACCTCAGTATCAAGACCACCTTTGTGACCCCAAAAAGAGCAGTCTTGGTATTAATGTGGACTCTGTATCAAATTGAATTACAGAAGAAATGTAAATGTAAAAAAAAAACTGGTCTGAAAATAAGTGGTTCCTATAATGAGATGGTCTGTATGTGAGGTTTTACTGTGCTTCATTATTTTGTATTGTATTACAACTGCACTGTGGTCTTGTTTTCAGGAGAAAGATGGTGCATCATTTAGCCTATTCTCGGTGCTGACCAACTGTGAAGAAACATGCGTCGAAATCTGCCTGTCTCGACCAGGAGACATCTCCAGCGATGCGTTGAGTTGCTGTGTCTGTATGACTGTGGACTCCCTTCTCAAACACTTCACCAACTGCCACTCTGGTTACAACTGCTGTAGTATGTGCTTGAAGTTTTTCTCCTTGCTCTGTTCCCACGTCTCTTTGTGCATCTCTAAGAATGGGAATACCAGGTGTGGTATAGAAATCTGTCAGATGGTGATTAAGATGATCCCAAGTAGCAATTTAGAGTCCCATGTGAAGACATTATGGTTTCAAGTAAGGAAGAAATTTGCTAGAATCATTGGTATTGTCGAAGTTGAAGATTTGCTAGTGATGGAAAATCCAGGTCAAGAAATACGAAGAAAGCCATCCCTAATTAGGAAACCATCGGGATCTGGTTCAGGACCACTCCCAAGTATCCCAGAAACCCATGTTATACCTAGTTCATCACTAAGGCACTCCCAGATTATGCGAAGGAAAATATCGCAGATGAGTAGATACAGTGAATATGAAGATAACATAGAAAATAATGAGGTAGCAGAAGCTGCAGCTGAATCTTTGGAAACAACCGATCATGGAGTGTCTGGAAACTCTATTGATGCAGAACCTGATGAAGTGAACTTTTCTAGACCTGAGATTGTTCATGAAGCTGATGCCATGCCTGCCTCTTCTGATGAAGGAAGCATTGATTCTAATAGCAACGGAAGTAGCGGACATTCGGGTGTTCGTAAACACTTTACCAGTCTGCCGCCTGCTGGTCCACCTTGTGTTGGTGATGCATACTTTCCTAGTTTCCAAGACCGACCTACTGGAATCAGAGGCATTGGTGAATTCATTTTACATTTCTTAGTGATGAGCTTTCTCATCAGATTTTTAAATGATTTATTTAGTAATTTCTTACATTGCATAGGATTTATTTTAGTTAATCATCACAATTGTCTATGAAATATTCATACTGCAGTAGTTCTTACTTGTTGTTGGTACAGTGCTCCCTCCCACAACGTCATTTCCAAATGACCGATTCCCTCCAAGAAATGACAGTAAAAGGCACACATACACGTAATAAAAACACCTGTCATGAATGTATCAATTCCCTCCAAACAACGACTCTGTCCTAAGAACAACACTTTTGTGACCCTGACAAACATTGCTCTTTGGAAGGAGCACTGTAGCGTGGTATTAATAGGAAGCTACATATTTTCTAAAATTACACAATCAGTGTTTAGCGTAAATATAAACCATTTTGATTTTGTTTGCTGTCTGAAAGTTGCAGTATGTTACAAAAAAAAACAAAAAAACACCGAACAGTTTTCATCGCCAAAAATGAAAGTGATGGTTGGATGGGATAAAATACCAGTTTAGTTTTTTAATTGTTGAAAAATAGCATTAAACCCCAGTGACAATAAATCACATTTTTTATGTGACTTATTGTCACTGGGGTTTAATGCTATTTTTCAACAATTTTTTAGTTATATACGGCGACCAGTTCACCTAACCAGTTTTACTTGACTGTATACTAACCAGTACTAACTTACCCTTCCACAAGGAGCCAGCAACTTCTCCACATATGGAGGAATATTGACATTTTTGTCAAATTTTCTTAGAAGGGTATAACCTGCCGCGACCAGGATTTGAACCTGGATCTCCAGATTACAATATTTGAAGATTAACCTGTATAGATTCAATTTTAAACATATAATACTGTAAGAATTCTTTTTCAGGTGAAGTCGTTTATGCAGACAGAAGTCAAATGTTGGTTGTTGTGAATGTATGGCTAAAGTTCAAAGTTCAGTTTATGATGGAAGCCAAACTTGCTAAGCATTACAGAGAGGAAGGAGTGATACTGTATAAGTACAAGGTTTGTGAAAATACACTAATTCTCTTCTTCGATTTATTACGATAAAACTTCATTACGAGCATTGATACCACAAGTGCTCAACTTGTCTTAAGGAGTTTTCAGAGTTCCATCAATTTTTGTTTTTGATTATGTATAAATTTCCATGTCCGTTATGAGCATCATTATCTTGATGTCTCTAGCACAAATTCTGCCCCCCTTGACTTATTTTAAGTGTTAGTTACCTTGATTATCTCAAGTGTTGTCATGTTGCATAATATTCGCATCTAACACAGCACTGTGATTACATTTTTGTCATTTAGGTTGGACAAAAAAATAACGAAATTTTGATCAAGTACTTTGTTTTTCTCGTGCCAGGACCATGAAAAATATGAATTGTTTGTTGCCAATTGAAAGTCATTTTTTATTATGAAGTATTTTAAAACTTGATGTGTGAAAGTGAATCATAACCATTATGTTATTGAAGTATATACCCTGCTAATTAAATTGTTTATGTGTGAAATTTTTTGATGTGTATGATTGATACATTACTGTTTATGCACATGCAATTATGACATTACTGAAGTAATTTAACAATATTAGATATGACATTACTAAGTAACTTTAACAATATTAAATATGACATTACTAAGTAACTTTAACAATATTAGATATGACATTACTAAGTAACTTTAACAATATTAGATATGACATTACTAAGTAACTTTAACAATATTAGATATGACATTACTAAGTAACTTTAACAATATTAGATATGACATTACTAAGTAACTTTAACAATATTAGATATGACATTACTAAGTAACTTTAACAATATTAGATATGACATTACTAAGTAACTTTAACAATATTAGATATGACATTACTAAGTAACTTTAACAATATTAGATATGACATTACTAAGTAACTTTAACAATATTAGATATGACATTACTAAGTAACTTTAACAATATTAGATATGACATTACTAAGTAACTTTAACAATATTAGATATGACATTACTAAGTAACTTTAACAATATTAGATATGACATTACTAAGTAACTTTAACAATATTAGATATGACATTACTAAGTAACTTTAACAATATTAGATATGACATTACTAAGTAACTTTAACAATATTAAATATGATGTTTCACCATATGACAGTTACACAATTTTGGGTATGATATTGAACAGTTGAAAACACAAAAATATTTATAGATATAAACCTTATTTTTCGACAATCAATATATAGTTAAACTATCAACAACATGTATACTCCTCCCCGTCTCACCAAGTGCATTATACTTAAGCATTTCATGCTATGGCTGTAAGTATGCTTGTTTATGAACATTTTCAACCAACAAGCAAATTCCTCATTAATGTTAGCACCTGACCTTTTTTGAGCATTCTGTCTGTTCTGATGTCACATCAAGATAACAAAAAAACTTCCATACTTCAGTTATCAAATCTATCTAATCATCTGTTAATCATATATATATTTCAATTAATCTTATCCATGTTTCACTTAATGATATCAATTCTTTTATTAATACAGCTGGTTGGACTGCAAGTTACTAGTGGACTGACTGATTATTTCATAGCCTTCTTATTGGACTTAGTGTTTTCCCATAGACTGGTACACCAGATTTTTGGACTAAGTGTTTTTCCCATAGACTGGTTCACCAGATTTTTGGACTAAGTGTTTTTCCCATAGGCTGGTACACCAGAATATAGCTACTAATGACTTTTTACGGAATATACATTAGAATGATAAATTTGTATTTTTTTATTTCCAGAATTTGTTGAAAATCAATAAACTTCGGTATAACTCAGAGTTTCAATGGATCAAAAGCACTCATCTTGGTAATGGTATGACTGGTAAATGTCACCTTGCAATGGACTTCGAAACTGAGTTCAAGTTTTGTGTGAAAGAGGTAAGCTATTTTTGCATGAGCATGTCATACATTGTATTTCAACTCTCAAGGAAACCATTCTAATGCTCCCTGGTTCCTTGTTGTATAATTTTAATTGAAAAAGGTAGAGTGCTGAAAATTTTCTCAGGTTTAGACATGTATCTAATATCGTGAAAGATATTGTAAAAATTGTTTATGGTTCACTGATTTTTGGAAGGGAGTGGAAAATATGGTACGTTGCATGTGTGAATGATGTTTCTGTTTAAATGTTGTCAGTGTTTGACTTACTTTAAGTATGTCACTGGGAGTGCTGAAATTTCAGTTGGTATGATTTGAAATGATAATGCATAGTTAGTCCTTATTCATACCTTATGTAAATAATGATTAATTATCTTCTAGTTGAAATAGAATACCAAACCGTAGATATATGATGTATAAATACACCGTAAAACCTCTGAAAACCGGACCCCTTCTGGACTTGGACTAAAGTCCTGTTTTCTGTGAATTCCGATTTTCAAAGAATTATTGATTATAGAAGAGAAATAAGTGGGACTTGAAAAATCATCTGATTTTAGAGAATTCCGGTTGTCAGGGGTTTTACTGTACTTTATTATTTTCACTGTTTCCAGATACACATCTCTAATTATGAAAAAGATGAGATAGAACTGATGAGTGTTCTGGACCATGAATATGTTGTACAGGTATATGGGGCCATAAGACATGCTGAGAAAATCTATATTCTACAGGAGTTCATTGAAGGTAGGGTCAAGGTCAAGGTCATTGTGAATTGAAGAGTATCTAACAGTAACTAATAATTACTCGATCTGGGATTGATTTATATTGTCATACAGGCAAGATATGTCAATTTGGGAGAGAACTGAAAATGGTCTAAAAATTATCTAGATTGAAAAGAATTGACAAATATTGTGATCCCTTCCATTGATATATATATATGTGTGTATATCAATTTGTTTGTTTGTTTTTATGTGATTAATTGTCACTTGGGTTTAACGCCATTTTTCAATAATTTTTTTCAGTTATATACGACAAACCAGTTCACCTAACCAGTTTTCTGGACTGTATACTAACCAGTACTAACTTACCCTTCCACAAGCAGCTGGCAACTTCTCCACATATGGAGGAAAGTCAACATTTTTTGTCAAATTTTCATAGATGGGTATGACCTGCCGCAACCAGGATTTGAACCCGGATTTCAGGGTTACAAGTCCAGAGCGCTAACCACTAGACCACAGCCGCAGCCATATATATCAATGGGAAGGGATCATATTATTTGTTAATTCTTTTATATACTTTAGTTCTATGTACTCTCAAATTGCATCAATTTGCCCTTTTGTATTATAAATAGTCTGTTGAAACTTATTTTATTGTTTATCTTCTGAACTTGTCAGGTGGCTGTCTTACTGAAGCCATCAACATGCAGAAAAAACTTGGACGACGACTCAGCCAGTTGACTGCATTGCGTTACTTTCAACAGCTGCTGCAAGTGTTGGTTTATCTGAAGAAAAACAACATCCTACATGAAGATATCAAAGGTGAGACAGGTTTTAGGTTTTTGTTATATAGAAATCCTGTCAGACTCACAAAATATTGGCTTAACTTTTAACCTCATGGACACACACTGCATGTTATACACCATTTACCTCATTGATGTTTAGTTACCAATACATGGTTAATTTGGTTGAAATCTTTTATTGAAAGCTGGTCTGAAAATATGTGGTTGTTATAATACGATGGTTGTAATATTGAAATGGTAAAGAGTGAGGTTTATGGTATTTCCAATTTTAATATGGCCCTTTTTCATGCTAACAATTTTCTGCATTTCCAGCTGACAACATATTACTAGATAAGAATTTTGATGATGCGAGTGGCCCTAGTTGCATTAAAGTGACAGATTTTGGTATGGCCAGACGATGTCAGGGCTTTGTCCAAAGTGGAACAAAGCCTGTTGGAACGCAGACTCAGTGGAGCCCAGAGAAAGCCGAAGCTGTTGGATATGGGTATCCCGCTGAAGTTTGGGCTGCTATATGTGTATTAGTACATATGTTGAGCGGATTACCACCGTGGGTCAGACGATATGAGGAGATGAAGGCTTTGATTCTTGTTGTAAGTATATAGTCAATTCTATTTGGGCTTATCAGCAGTATGGTTATTACCTGTTGTTATCTGCACAGAGATGCATCCTTGTTGAAATGACTTTCAGATAGAAAATGTAACAATTATACATTTATAATGACACTAAGATAATGTATATAGTTCTTTTCCAACCACAAAATTGATATCGTTGCTATAGTTACCTATTTTATATTAACACACATAAAATTTCTCAGATTGTAGATAAATCCCCACCTATGGAAGACATCCCCCGCAACATCCTGGATCCTATTAAAGATCTCATTAGGCGTGGCTTCACTGTATGTCAAGGTCAGAGGCCAACGGCTGAAACATTGTTGAATCACTCAGCATTCCAGCTTCTTGGTACGGTTAATATCATCTTATGATCTAGTTGGATTTTAATTGAGAAATCAAGAACATATACCCATATTTAACAACTTTGAAAACATTGGAACATATTTACAATGTTGATTTTAACCACAAAAATAATTTGTTACTCTTTTTTCTATGAGATGTACGTGTTCATTTGGATCAGTTTATTCTCTGTATTACAACATGTCTTGTGATGTCATCAGCTATTTATGATGTCATTATAAGTGTGGCCTTTGTCAGCAGTTTAATAGTCCAACTTCATCATAAAACAAAATGTTTTTATTTTAAGATGCTTAATATCGACTTGAATCTACATTAAACTTTTTGTTCAATACTATCTTGTAAGCTCTGACAATGGGAATTTAACATTGTACTAGTCTGTTTAATTGCATGATTTCAATTAGATAGGCATCATATAGCAGTCAGTTGTATTTTATGGTAAAATAATGTATGCATTAGTTTCCAACAAGTTTATATTGGAAAAACTGATGCTTGTAGTCAGGTATTTTATGTTTTTTTTTGGTATTTTTAATTTAACTGTTAACGGGATTATTTATTCCATAGCTTTGTAGATAAATCAAGTATAGCAGATTCTGATTGTTCAGGTTGTCATATTGTTCATGTTGTTGATTAGTTAATATTTTTCATTATGATTATTTGGTTAATTATTCATTAAAGACAAATGATAAACAACAAAAAAATTATTCTTTATTTAGGTGAGAGTCCTGTCACGACTGGAACGTATTCCATGCTCGAGTCCGTTAATAATTTCACCAACAGCGTCGCTGAAGCTACCAATGTTATAGAAGATCCATTTGCTGCAGGAAGAACCTTCGGAGGAGCTGCTTCTGAACATGTCCATAATATTTACAGTCATGATTTTGGGGTTCAAGTTCCTGCACATTTACAAGAATTAACTGTTTGTCCTGTTACATCAACTGGTATTAATGCTGGGGCAGCCTCAATGATTCAGAGTGAAGCCAATAGAGATGACTCATTAGTTAATAGTGATAGGAGATTACAGCAGGCAACAATTGGCAGAAACCATTCTGATTATGACCTACAGCTACTTTTAACTCAATCCCAACATGAAGAAACAACCAACAACAACACTGAGACACCTGTGTCTGCTCAACCAAGTCAAGGTCAGGATCCGTTTTATAATTATGTACATGATAACTACTCAAACAGTCCTAATCTACCAGATTTGTTGTTTTATCAGCCAGGTGTGATTCACGAAAACGAGGTACCAAGCCTTCACAATGTAAAACCTAAAGTCACCATTGAAGATGCTACTGCCAATCTTATTCCAAACTTTGATAAGATATTTGAATCTGGCGAGGGTAATTCTAGTCCTGTTGCTGACACTGATGAAGAGAAATCTGATTCTATAAATGATCCAGAAAAGGCTTTACAGCATGTTCTGAGTCACCACATACTTCAAGGATTGAATTCTACTGATACATCTAATGACAGCTTAGTTGCCCAAACAAGTGGTAGTGGCTCCTGTGAGAAGGAAGACATTGTAGAATCTATATCAAGTAATATTGATGACGATGACCTGTTTAGACCTGGACCAACAGAAAACATACAGGTTACTGGGGGTATGAAGAGAAACACGCATAGTGAAGCCGATCTAAGACATATACCTATAACCTCCAGTTCTGGGTGTGAACCTCTGTCAGCACCCCCTCTCATCAGGCAAAATTGGACCTCTGATCATGAACGGCTTCAATTACATGCATTCAATCGAACACCCTTGTCATCACAGCCGCATCGAGCTACAGAGACAAACTCTATGGGTAATTCAATGCCAACTAGAAATGACGGATATGGAAGAATCCCAACTCAGTCTTCACATCCAAATTTTCAGAATGTTGGTCAAATTCCTAGTGGACAAAATTTTCATAATTTTCCAACAACTCCTAACTCTGGAGGTAGAGAGGAACATCCTGTAAGAGGCAGTCCTTATCAAAATCAAGGTCAAACATTGCCTGGAAATGTTTCATCTGAGATCTCAGACAGGCATCGATTTGAGCCATTGTCTGTACTTAACCCAACTCAGTATTCTCCTTATTCTATGAGAAACCCTGAGAATCAGAATTTTATGACCAGCACACCTGCGTCTGCTCCACATAATGGAGCCAGACCAAAAATACCTGTTTCTTATCCTAGAGAACTGTTCCCAAGGGATCATAATACGACCAGATATCCTGGAGGTAACCCACTAAGCAATCAACCTCTTAGTGGTAGGCTACCGACCTCTTCTTCTCAGCCACAACCTTGGCCACACAGCACTGGAGGGAGCAGCTACAGACAGTCTACAGCAGCCCTTCCCCAACCAAGGACACCAATTCTTAATCCTATCATCAATCCAAGGGCATGGTTGCCGCCTGAAGGTAATTTGATCATTAATACAAGATTACATAATGTATCTTCAGAACTGACTGCTCACTGACATGGTTAGTTCTAATGAATATTCAGCCAGTTAGAATTTGCAAATTTTTATTATTTGAAATGAAAATATCTCTTGTTAGCCTTCAATTTTCTTCTGCATTTTGATAAAATTCTTGATGACCACCTTGTTTGTGTGTGTTTAGTCAAAGATCCATTTTCATCATCATTTAGTCAATGTCCTTAAGATGAGCTTCATAGCTTCATCAGAGAACGTTTCTTTTTAATCATTTTCATACTTACTGAAAAGCGTACCTCTTGACTGTATTTCTACAAGCAGATGTTTTGAATAATAGATGTGAGTTAATGTACTATTTGCTGCCGTATTTCAACTAATGTTAACATTGTTTACATGTCAAAATTCATCCTACCAAGGCATTATGATGATTTAGTGAATTGTGATTTGTCATGTTAGTGTTGTTTCCACAGGAGGCTAGCACGTTGAAGGGATGGAGTATAATGCTGTATTAGGCCTAAAATGGCCACATTGACCAAAAACATGCATATCATATGTGTACATATACAAGGGTTACAACTTCCGAAATGACAGTTCGACTAAACGAAATTGACGATTTTTCGAACGAAAAAAGTGAAATACCTGCTTCATCGTTTTGAATTGGACCAAATGTTTATTGGTTATGCATAGTATAATGTATTAGCTATCTGTAGACACCAGTTATTAGAAATTTGAGCAATTTCTTGAAAAGTTACGTAGTGTCAAACAAACTTGGTACATACGCTGTCATTTCGGAAGTTGTAACCCTTGTATATGTGTTATGTAATATAAGTGTTTTTGATCCGTGTGGCCATTTTAAGCCTAACACACCATTATACACCATCCCTTCAACGTGCTAGCTCCCTGTGGTTGTTTCATTTATACCTCACTTCATTATTCCATAGGAACAAGAAGTCCAAATTTACAACTTGACATCAGGAAAGCTCAACAAGGCACCGATTCTCCAATATCTTCACAAGTCCAAACTGCTCCAGTGTACTCCCCTCCTAAAACACCGAAGGTGAGGTCTGAGTGTACTATAAAGCCTTCAAGCAATGTCCACCAGTAAGAGGAAGCGACATGGCTTTTGTTGTTTTTTTTGTGTAGAGATTTATTCGGTTACTGTGTACATAGTTGTATGCTAAAAATGGCAATTGTTATGAGGTGACTGCTATTTATGGGTGGTTGTTATAAGTTGTTAATCTCAATAATTGATTGTGATGAGTGGTCATTGTTTGCATGATGACTTTATTTACATGACTTTATTAACTCAGGTTTGACTGTACAAATTAATGCATTAAAAAATCTCAGATATAGAATATTGAAATCATGCTTTGACTTACAAATGGAGTCATTTTTGTGGATTCAAAGTTTATAGAATTCTGAAATATAAAATTGGATCCTGTTTAGTGGATGCTAATTTTAAGTGTTGAATGCTGCATACTTAAGAAATAATGAACATGTATCCATAATTTATAATTGATAAAGCACAGGTGGGAGTTCAGTAGCACATGAATTAAATCAGTATGTTGCAAACATTTCATAAGATCCAAAAATGCAGTTTAATCTTACATTGATTTGTTCAATTGAACTGGTAAAATGGAACTACCTACTATGGTTTATCACAGAATAATATACGGTTTAGTTTTATGTATGCTTTCAATAGAAATGCCACAGACTGTGTTTGAATTGTTCATAAACCACATGGTATCATAGTCTATGATCATAAATTGTTTATATAACTTACTGTAATTCTGTGACTTACTCATGGTACTTTTGTTTTCTATGTTTTTATTTGACATTTATAGAAAAGTCCCGATTTGTACAGAGCATGGTCTGAAATGCCGACAGCTTACCGTGCACCATCTACAGTCTCTGCTCTGGGTTCTTCACCTAATGATAGACTTTCAACATCAACTACAAAGTCACAGTTTGAACAGCAAGATGCAGTATTTAGTAAGTGTTTTCTGGTGCCCCTTTAGTGAGTTCGACTTTGTTTCTCCTTGTGAGAACCTGCATTTTTTTATGTCTGGGCCATAGTTTTTTTTTCAGTAATTTCTGTGATCTCTGACATACTGTATTGATTTGGTTGAAGACATAGTGTCTAAGGCTGTTTCTCCAATGCCGATTTGAATAATTCTTTGCTTGATAATTTTGATAAAAATTATTACAGTTACTGAGTATAGGAGGAGAATGGTGTTTTACACAGAGTTGATTGAGTGATTGGAGTGATATTTCAAACTATGTTGCTGGTTCATGAGGCTGTCACTGTCACTGAGGTTAAACGCTGTTTTTCAATGATTTCAGTTATATACAGCGACCAGTTCACCTAACCAGTTTTCATGGACTTAGCACTAACCAGTACTAACTTACCCTTCTACAAGGAGCCTGCAAATCCTCCACATATGGAGGAAAATTGACATTTGTGTGAAATTTTCATAGAAGCGTATGACCAGCTGCGACTAGGACATGAACCCGGATCTCCGGGGGATTCATGAGGCCTTTCATCAGTTGTTCATGTCCCTATAAGTTACTAAAGCTGTCTGCAGACTTTTTCTCTTTTTTAACATGTGGGTATTGTTTCTGTATTGTAGAGGAGTTAGGAAGAACAGCTGAGGATGCTTTGTCCCAACACAGTGACCATGCCCTCATGATTGGATTGGATCTTAATTTGGATGATTATGATGACGAGGTAAATGCAGTAATCCCTCACTAAGCAACTGCTTCAGTACAAAGACCACCTCATCATAACCTTCCCATCATAACAACCTCATCATAACCATCACATCATAACAACCTCATCATAACCATCTTCAAAACAACCTCATCATAACCATCTTATCATAACAACCTCATCATAATGACCTCATCATAACAGCCTCATCGTGACAGCCTCTTCATAACAACCTTATCATAACAACCTCATCATAATAACCTCTTCATAACAACCACTTCATAACCACTTCATCATAACAACCTCATCACAACCATTTTATCATAACAATCTCATCATAACCATCTCATCACAACCACCTCATCATAACAATCTCATCATAACCACCTCATCATAACCATCTCATCATAACCACCTCATCATAACCATCTCATCATAACCACCTCATCATAACCACCTCATCATAACAACCTCTTCATAACAACAACTTCATAACCACCTCATCATATCAACCTCATCAGAACCACCTTATCATAACAACCTCATCGTAACAACCTCATCATAACCATCTCTTCATAACCACCATATCATAACCACCTCATCGTAACCACCTCATCATAACAACCCCTTTATAACAACCTCTTTTTTACCTGTTTTCAGTATTACTTAACATTTCAACCCAATAAGAAGACCGTCTCAGTATAAAATATACTGATATACAATATATGCATATTATCAGTAATTGTTTGGCTGTATGTTTATTTATGGATTTCATTCTGCCTTTATTTATTAAATATGTAAATATGTATTATAATTGATACCATGGGTCAGTGATATAAATTGTTAATATACATTATAATTGATACCATGGGTCAGTGATATAAATTGTAAGTATACATTATAATTGATACCATTGGACAGTGATATAAATTGTAAATATATATTATAATTGATACCATGCGTCAGTAGTAAATTAGTAAAATTTGAATTTGGCACAAATTTATTGCAGGTTGCGGGAGAACTTGACCATGAAATTATTGAAAATCCAGCTGAAAGTTTTGCTCATCTGTTAGGTCAAGATGGTAAATAGATCTTTTATTTTGTTTGAATAATCAAACACTGGTATATCTTTTTATTCTTTACTTGATACTTAGACCTAAAAATAAAAGGTTTGTTTCTATTTACCTGACCGACCCAATATTTTACCTGCTGACTCATAAGTTTTTACGGTGCCCAAATCTTAGTGCTATATTGTAAATTTCACTACTCATTAATATTACGCCACACATATTCCTATACAGTGTTGCCCGATGTATGAAAAAAAAAACGATAAAAAAACCCTACCTTACTGTATGATAGAAGTTACAAGATCCGACTTTGAAAGCTGTCTGTTTGTCGACATAAAATGTCAAAGAAGTATCAGTGATAAAAGTTCAGAGATAAGATTTGTACCTGCAGCCTCTGGTTGTTTTGTTGTGTAGCAAGGCTTTCCTCAGACTGATATATACACACTGAGTTTTATACCCTTACTTGAAATTTATTTGTGATTTTCATCATTTTAATCATATTTTCTCTAATAAATGCCAGCACCTAATCAACACCACACCCCCTATTTAACACTTCACCCTTTTTTTGGCAAAGACTAAAATCTGTGATTTTCCATAAATGATTAAATAATCTTTTAAATTGTATTCAATGCATTTAAAGACAAGAATTACCTGACAAATCAGAGAAGGAATAAAACAGGCCCTCCATTCTCTAAAGGTGGTTACAAGGGAATATACAGTATTTTCAACCATTCTTTCTTGTTTGTTTTCAGAAACCAGTGTGAGGGTAACATTCATAAGCAGCATTAATGGTAACAAACTGATAATGAACTTCAGACCCAATTATTTCGCTAAATGTTGGAGAGATATTATATCAGGGGCTTTGGATGGGTTCTCCAGGGTAGGTCATATTAAATTTGTCCATTACTATGGCAATAGTAAATTATTTCCTAGATGCTCACCCCTTCCCATCTCTCAGAAATTAGTCCACTTTGATGAAGATATTTTAAATTTCCATATTCAAATATAAATCTATTGGCCTGCGATGAGCAGTGATAGAAAATGAGATTCGAACTGGCGAACTGGGGGGGGGGGGGGTTGAATCTCAAGTTTTATTACCTTGGATCCTGGCTTTTACCCTGAAATTCTTGTACTCATTAAAGATATCGGTGTACTAATAATGAAGACATTAATTAGTGTAGTGTATTGTGTTGTTATTTTTCAGCATGATATGTTAAAAGAGTATGGCCTCACTAGATTTAACCTGAAGATGGAGGAGAGTGAGGATTTTGTTGACCTTGACTGTTGCCTTGGTAACCAGAGTGTCACTGTGATAATGACAGCTGCTCAAGATAATGACCCATGGTGGATTGAGCGAGGAATGATTCATCCAGTGTGATGAACAATTCATCTGTGTATTGACATAAATGCCATTTTCTTAAATTGCTTGGGAAGTACAATGGCATTGTTTAGCAATGGTGCCCTAGATTATACCGATAGAAACATTTTTGTGGTAAAAATTTGATCTGTAAATGAATCTTTGTTTATTCATATTTTGTAACCTTGTGTTACAGTGAAGACATGCCTTATACTGGGTGATATCTGTGTTGAATATGATATTTGTTCTAGAAAATGAAATCTAAATTCTCAGACGATATGAAATAATTTGATGGTAAACTTTTGGTGATTTCTTTGAATATTGGATAGATCACCTTTAATTGTTAACAACTTTTGGCAATATTATACATAAAATAACAATTTTCCAGTTTCATTATTTGTATGTAAGAAGTATGTATGATGGTCAGGAATATTTTTTGGAATGGAAAACCAGAATAAATGATCACTAGATGTTTTATTATCTGTTGTGTTTCTATTATTCTTGTAAACTAATACTAGATCCAGACATTGGAAAAGCATTTTCATATAAAATCTAATATATTTTGAGGCCTTCTTTAAAAAATTGTTGGTTTGCTGTTATATGACAGACTCCAAAAAAATCTTGTGACCCCCAAAAATTTAAGTGATTATTTCGAAGAATATTTTTTTGTTTCAGCTTATTGTTTCCAGTACAAGCATATGTTAACAAATTGCCTTCCTACCTACCCACTGTTAAATTTTTGGTCACTAAACTGTTAACCAACATTTTTTTATGGCTGGCCTGAGCTTTTAGACAGACATAGTTACCATGACAGCAGGTCAGGGTATGTGCATATGTCCATGAGATTATTTTTACCTTCACCATAGATGTGTCAATCATTGGTGTGGGTTTGTATTTCCATGTCACAGATTTTTACCATGATGAGGTTGTGTGCATACACAAGAACCTTGTATAAAGGTCAAGGTCAAAATTGGCCTAAGGTCAAGGTCATTGATTGGCTATATACAGACCATAAGGCTTCTTGATTAACTTGTGTTTTAACAGGATGAGCATGAAACAAAATTTAAGTGTTAAATGGAATAATCCTAGTACTATATGTAGGGTGAAAATTGCATCTTTATTTTTATATATTTTTTGAAGAGTTAAACATTAATTTTGTTGTTTGTGTAGCAATATTTATATAACACTATTATATTAGATGTATTAGATATATTATTCATATTTCTGACTCATTTACTTCAAAAAATATTAAGTCTATAAGGTATATATTTTGCTTAAGAAACATTCTAAAGAACACAATACAAAATTATACCGTAAATATATTGCAGTCATGTGCACAGACATTAGTTATAGACTCTGTTGGTAAAAAATTCTATATGAAACACCTAATTTAACTTATATTTGTATATAAATTGGGGGTTAAATTAGGGTGCGTAAGTAGAATTTATTACAAATTTAGCATCATAGGTCTATATCTTTATCTTCATAGAAACTGTCAAGCCTTAGCTAAGATTTCCCCACCCACTTAGCTGAATAGGTAGCTATGAAGTCTATGGTTCTTTGAGTTCATGACTTTGAATCATGATTTTGGCAGACGCTCTTTGTGACAATTTGGTTGAAGTGTTCATGTCTAATGTCATTTGTCCCCTTCTGTTGATCCAAGGGACTTGACTGATGTGGAGAAGTAGGCAGTTAACTTGGCAGTTTTCTAATAAAAATCTGATTGAAATTAGGGGCCAATCATGTTATTTTACTACATAGTATATCCCACTGTGGTATTTATTGATGTAATACTTGGGATCAATTTGGTACATGCTGCTGTTGACCTCAATAAGCTTTAAAATTTTGTTATTTGGTTATTATACTACAGAATTTTTCTTGTGTTAATTTAAGAGTGCTAGATTTTTTATCTTTCTGTTTTTTTTTTCCTATTTTGAATTCCTTGTTAGTGTTTAGTATCTTATATTGTGTGTTATGTTTTAAATTTATTTTGTGCGTAAATGGCCATTTTGGAAAATTTTGTTGATGTATTAATTTTTTCTTTTTTTTTAATTCGGTGAAACCTCATTTTATGAACACCTCATTATTATGACCACTTGTTTATGGAGCGTGTTCAAAATTTAATGACATATTTCAACCTGATAATAAGACCACCTCAACATTGAGATGAAAACTTTGGGTCACAAAGGTGGTGGTAATACTTAGGTTTTACTGCACTTTTTGTAACAATTTAGGAAAGATGAATGATTGATAATATGGCAATTTATGTGTCGTGCTCTACTGACTATTTAATAACCTGTTATAGGGCCATAAATACATATCAGCATTCCTTTTATCATACTGTAGAATTCTAAATTAATCAGCATTTTCTTTTCATTTTTCTGTCATATGATCAAATCATGATTGAATTCAAGTATGTAATACTTCTCTTTAAAAATGTTGCATAGTTTTAAGCTAAATTGATAGAATTAAGAAGTTCACAGAGTGAAATTTGTACAACTTATTTGTATATGTATGTATATTTTAGGTGTAGGAGTGAAAATATTGATTTTCAAACACTTTAGTAATTATTAAAGGGGCTTGTTGAGATTGATTTATTTTTCTAAATCTAGAAACTCTCGATTATTTGATAGTAATTGTAACATGATGTATAATTATGATACAGAGATATTATGCTAAGTCTATTCACTAAATCACGTTTTTGTCTTCAGATTTATGTTTGGAAATATCTTTGGTGTTAGTCACATTAACAAAAATATTGTTTCTCTGATGAATTCTGGAAAATAAACTTTCAAGATTGATATGAAATAGAAAGACAAGTTCTTTGACCATAAAAAATGTTGTAATGATACTGTAATTATAAGTCTAGAACTCCATATTGTTCTGTGTCTTTGATTTAATTTAATTTCTTTGGGTTCATTTTTTTGTGTTTGTTAATCTTTGCAGTGTTATAGCGGATGACTTTGTGACTTTCAGTAGAAACCAATCAGTAATCTGTGATAAATTTTGTGATAAATTATTGAGCTAAAATAGATTTTTTTAAATTTTAACTAAGATTATGATGAAGTATTTTGTATATGTATGTATCAGTGAGTTGAAAGTAGATGTAATTGATGTGTATACAAAGCTACTTGATTTGTCCTTTTTGCGTTAGTAAAATAAGTATTTCAAAAACATTTATTTTTTATCCACTTTTTCTGTTCATGTTTATAGTTGTTTTCTATGATAAGTTTTGATGAAATATTTTTTAAGGTTATAATTTTGTTAAGATTATTTTTGGTTTATTTTTTATTCATGCAGAGAAATATACTTTGAGTGTTGCTAATAGCCTGGTATTGTTGTTAGTGTTGTCTCTGTCACTTGTTTCATACAGCACTCTGAATGTATCATTTGTTCTTAATGTACACAGAACATCTTTATTTGCCTGAAGGGACTATCAGACCTTTGTTACTTATCTATCTTTTGTGTCTAAGTGTTGTATTCCTACATTCATACAAATTGTGACAATTTTCCAATCACAATGGTTACGATTATGCACCTCTTAACTGCTTCCTGTTGTTCCTATGCCAAGAAAATCGTGCAATTCAAATGGCTCTGTATTTTATTATCCCCCTAGCAATAAGTGCCTTGATTGATTATCTTCCATCATTTGTTGTATTATATCACACCTTTATTTTACTTAAAAACTTGTTATTTATACAGTAGAACATGGTTATAATGAATTCCTATGGACATGAATTATTACTTCATTACATCCATTGTTCACTACATTGGCAATGAAATATAGAATAATATATATTATATACTTGATTTGCTTCTTCATTCATTTTTTTCTTTTTTAAATGTTTTCTGGGAAAAGATACAGTAAAGTTCCGCTACTAAGACCACCAAGTGGACTGACAGAAAGTGGTCTCATTATCGAGCCAGTCATAATATCGAGACCTAACATATTCCATGGTAAATCCTTGATAACATTATAATTATTATTGAAATACAGATATGTTCTTTACTTCGAACTATTAACTGAGACACAAATACAACAAACTTGCTATTTTTGTAATTTATTTGTTATTTATTTGTTTAGATTTGACATTTTCCCCTCAAAATGCATATTTGCACCCAATTTACTTTGTATATGAGGCATACATGTTTAGAATTTGTTGAAAGGCACAGAGTGGTACATAAATTAGTCATGACAAATATATACATTTTGTAGTTAAATCAAAATGGTGCAACATGAAAGTCAAATTGCAAGTTAAATCGGCACATCATTTAAATGACATGACATAAGACCATACTTTTACATTGTACTTTTAATTCGTTTGTACCCATCTGATAATTAGGTTAGAATTCAAAGTTTCTCTGGTCGATCGTCGGCATTAATGTCAATTAAACAGATCAAACAATTGTTTAATCCTTCAAAGGCTTTGATTATCAATGATCACATTGTTTATCAAACAGTTTTGTCACAAGTTTTCTCCCTTGTTAACACAAAGCGTTCGAATAACGTTAAATGTTGTTAAACGATGTCATTCTCAAGTAATTGACCCTGAAGTTTTGACACGTGCAATAATTAGGTGGTCGGTTTATTGGACCCTAAAACAACACAATATGACACGTTAGTTCTGTAATAAGTAGTCATAATACCTAATTGCGGACCGGTCATAATTTCCGACCCTGATTATATATATATATATATAAATATATAGGGAAAAGTTTGGTTCTTATAAAAAAGCGATCATAATATTGTAATATCGGACCAGTCGTAATATCGGAACTTTACTGTAATTACTTCACTATATCTGATCTTCACAATATCAGTGTTCACCCTAACCACATTTTACTGTATAGACTATCCTTGTCATTTTATGATTAATTACTTATTTACCTTTCTCCTGAGTTGATAATATTATATATTGATAATTTGCTTATGACTATATGCAAAGTCCTTAAAATTTAGTTCATATCTACTTATTTTTCAAGGCCTTTTTTTTTAAAGAAATTCATTTGTCACAACTTGAAATTTTTGTAGGTAAAAATTCAAATTATGATTTTTTGCCTAATAAGTCTATTAACATACATGTATTTGTTTACTTAAACATTTTATGTTAACCCTTTGCCTCATACACATATTTTAGACTCTTCCGAATTCAAAGAAAATTTACAAAACATCAATATGTTTAGGAAAATTGGGATATTTCTCTCTGACAGAGTGGAAAACATTGTTGCAAAGGAAGCAATTACTCATTACAATCAATGGCTTTTTTGCAACGTTTTCAAAAGTCGTCTGCTTTAGGTGTGAGGAAATGCAGTAGTATGAAGCAAAGGGTTAAGCTATGTTACAATCTTTGACAGGTATAGATTAGTATAATGTTAACTTTAAGTTTCTACAGAACTTTCTTTGAATAAATGAGTTGATAGTTGTAGTATCTAGTTGGTCATTTATGTGTTTACCTGGTCAATTTATTCTCACATGATTGATGAAAAGGTTAAATATTTTTAACCAACATCTTCTTTATAAATGAATTACAGTAAAACTTTGATGTTAAGACCATCTTTGTGACCTAATTATTTGGCCTGATAATTGATTTCATTTTCTTGTGGAAATAACGAGGTAACATTGAAAATTGGTCAAAAATAAGTTGGTCTTAACGTTGAGGTGGTCACAAAATGAGGTATCCCTGTAACTGCATGGTGTTGAAATGCTGGACTTTCTGTTATATATCAAGTGGTATTGCGCAGCATAAATAGTGCAACAGAAATTTAAAAATATCAAAACAACATGAAAATGTCAAATTTCTTAATCAATTAGGCAAGAAGGACGCCATAACATTGTTATTTATGGTTAAAACTGGAGACCAGACTTCATTTATTTTAGGAAAGGCTACATTGTCTGGACAGATTGAATTCTTAGTTTTAAAGATTGCAATCTGAAATAATACAGTCCACTTAAGCAGGGACTCTACATTACTTGTAAGGTCATTAACTTGGTACAGGTGTACTAAAAGACCCAGTAATAACTTTATTCCACAGATACCAGTAATCAGACACACTTGATTCACTTTGTTAAGAGTTCCAGTGTGAGTATCACTTTGTTTCCTAAAACCGAGCAGCATAGGTATAGTTGTAGTGTAACAATTACTCCTGGGGCCTCTGTGTTCAAGTGGACTTTTACTCTGACTAGTAATTACTAGCCCCTTAATCACATCTGAGGAAGCTGTCTTTTGAAGGCATATGGAAGGTAGGGGAGTCCCTTCAGGTATACATCTGGGGGTCTTCTTCCACCAGAACACTGGAAATGACCTTGGTTGTTGAAGTAACATTAAATCCTTGAGAAAAAAGATGAACGTAAGCTGTAGATGTGTTATTTAAACCACATTTAGCTAAAACTGTTGTTGTGAAGAAACATAGATTAGAGCACAAACAAATTCGAACGTTATCAATATAAATGCCGTGTGACACAATCAGAAGTCGAGTACCACTTGTCATTTTCAGGTAATCGGTTTTAAAACATGTAATATAATCCATGACATCGATTCAGTAAAAAGTTTTCCAAACAACATATTTCATAACCATTGGATCACAATAACTTACCATCCTGCGCACATTTTATTTGATTAGACCAACCAATCCTCGTAAAGCCCGGGTCCATGGAAAAACCGAAAAACACTTATTGACCGGAAAACACCGGAAAACACCATTTTTTCTCACACAAACATCTTGATCGTTAACAAATTTGCGATACATTCAGATAATTATTACCATATAGCACGTGTACATCCCAATATATACAGTAGAATGTTCGTACAATCTGGGAATAAAACGTGAAAGAACATTCGGAAATGCTTCTCGTCTCCTTATTTACATGTCACTTATTTACGCGAATCACCGAATCGTCAGGAAGAACGGTCTTTTAGCTTAGACCGGTACTCACTAAACTGGTACCCGTTGACTCAGGTGTACTGCAACATGGAACGGGGACCAGTTTAGGTTACTCACGTGCATCCCGAGTTTTACACATTAACCGCTTTGGATTTTTAGGGCGACATCCCGAGGTAGTCCTCATACGCAATACACAACGCAGTTTAGCGTAAACAGTTTCTCAAGACATTTCTAAATTCTATTTTTCATTACTGGTAAGGGTTTTAAAAATATTTACTTATAATTGACATAAATGGCAGGACAGGCGTTGATAAGTTTAAGGCTCTTTGCGACGGTGATACTTATCACAATGGGTTCCGTCCTGCATGATCTAAAATTGAGCCTAGAGGATGACCCGTCCAAGTCATTTATTCGTGTAGTACTCCTAGTGTGTCTTTGGTGTTAATCCATTACTCGTCTTGAGTAGGATATAGTCACTGCAATCTTAATCTTAACCTTGCACTCATTAATCTGTGAACTTTTATCTTTTAAGTTTTAACTGAGCGCTTAATACTTTTTTACACGGTTTTCCTGACAAGCGTCTTCCAGTTATAATCAGTATTGATTGTTTGGGAGTATCATGTAGATGTAGATGTCACATAAAATACGCGTTGTCTTGGCAACATTTTCATTAAAGCCTCATAAAAAACTATTTTTATAGAAAAGTTTTTGGTTATTTTTATGTATTTGTGTTATCCGGAACGAAGTGTTCTCAAAACACGATCATTGTAATGAGGAAGTACTTTAGTCTAGGTATTCGATATTCAATACCCATTTAATTTGGCACGTGTAAAATTGAAGTGTATGCTCTCTAGTATCAGTGTTTGCTATATGCTATAGTTACTGCCCTTTAATGTATAGTTTGTTACATGAACAGTGTCTGCCTTTTAACTTTGTTCAATTCAATCATTGTCTATCAGAAAACTATGGACATACTATAATATATGATTTTATTGTTGGTAATAGATCTACATTTATCTTGGTCCTGTCCAATAAAAAACCCATTGAATCACCAGAGTTGTTGCCCTTCAATTCACTAAACTTGGAATAAATTGCATAGTCTGTTTTTATTGTTTAAGGAGATAATACATTGTATTGTGCTCAAATTCATTTACTGACAAGTGCCTGAAATCCTTCTGGAATTATAGACCTTTTATGAATGAAAACTGTTGCATTACTTCAAAATATGTCAATTGTTTTATCATTGTGGTATTGATCATGCATGCGTCTGTTTGTGTAGTATGTTTGTAAAGAACATCACTCCAAAACAATTTTAGAGTAATGAGATGAAAAGCAGAGTTTAAGGCCCATAACCCTATCTGATCTGTCTTGGAGTTACTGTCCTTTTGTTTAAGTTTAAAGATAAATTTTGTTTAAAGTATAACTCCAAAATTATTTGAAATATTTATTTGAAACTTGAATCGAATTTGGAGGACAATGAGTGGAAGTGCTAAGCACAGGATTCATAACTCTACTTGGATATTTCTTTAAGTTTTTAAGTTTTAAGGGAATTGGCTATGTCAGCATTTAACTTAACTGAGCACTAAGTGCTGTATTAATGGGTCTTTGTCCGGCATCCTGTGTCATACTGTGTGCATTGTGTGGCATTGGCATTTGCCTTATGAACACTCTACAGGTCACAGTTTTTGGTCAAAGGGTTAAGAAAATTGGTAAGTGGCTTAGTCTTGATGATATCTCGAACAAGATTGAAAAAAAAGCTATGCGAGGTCAAAAACCAGGTCTCTGGGTCAAATCATTGAAAAACCTTGTCAACCCTCTAGAGGCCACAGTTTTGATTGGATCTTCATTAAGCTGTTTGTCTTAATGATATCTTGGTCAGATTCAAACATGGGTCATCTGGGGTCAAAAACTAGGTCACCAGGTCAAATCATTGAAAAACCTTGTTTACCCCTAGAGGCTACAGTTTTGATTGAATCTTCCCTAAATGTTGTCAAAATGTTAGTCATAATGATATGTTGGACAAGTACGAACATGAGTTATCTGGGGCTAAAAAGTAGGTCACCAGGTCAAATCACTGGAAAACCTTGTTAACACTCTGGAGGTCACAGTTGTGATTGGATCTTTGTTAAACTGTGTCAAATGTTTGTTTTAATGATGTTTTGGACAGGTTCAAACATGTTTTATCTGGGGTCACAAACTAGGTCACCAGGTCAAATCTCCTGTAAACTCGGTTAACACTCTAGATGTCACAGTTTTGATTGGATCTTCCCCAAACTTGGTCAGAATGTTTGTATTATCGATATTGTGAACAGGACTAGGTCACCAGGTCATATATATTTCTTGTTTGGATTGTGCCCTGTCTGGCACTGTCTGTAATAATACATGATTGCATAATTTGAATACTCCATAAGTTACTTGAAAATATTAAGTCTGTGAGTTAGGGGCACTTTATTGCAATAATATTACAATAAACTAATGTTAATTGAAAAACAAAATAAAACTAAAATCACTGTTGAAAGAAAATTATTTCATCAGAGCATCATTTTATGTGTCAATAAAATCATAGAAAAATTCAAGGCAGCATTTCTATTTTTACACCAATTGAATCAAACTTTTAATGTCTTGATTTATACTTCAGTAGGAATAAACGAGCCCTAAATGAGTCAAACAAGACTCATACATTATGTAATACAATACACTTTAGCAATTATACTGGCTGTCATAAGATAGTAACCAGTAAGTGATGTTGGTATAAAATAGACAAAGCACAGGTAATCGAGACGAATTTAATTCTAGAAATAACTGAAACTTTTCATGATATTGTTTATTGTTATCCATTGTTGACCATAAAATTGCTGTATACCATTAAAATTTCAAGGTCAGCAGTGTATTAGGCCAACATAGAAGAATTTTTTTTATGGTTACTTTATCATGACGGCCAGTATATATTGCAAATCTTAGAATTTCTGCTCAAATATGAAAGAAAATATCATGGTATATTGGTTTTGTGCCACAATTTGTATGAACTTAACACTGTATTGCAATGTCATTGGTACACTGCTGTGTCTTCGCCTCCATAAAATGAGTGATGTACATTTATTGACTTGAAGAGATTTGACAATATTTGCATATCAGCCATGTCAAGTAAGCCTTTTGCCATTTACAGTCAGAATATGGCAGACATTGTATTATTTATTAGGGACTACACTGTAAAACATAAATCTAGTTAAATAGCATTTACCTCCCTTTGTATTTTTGGTGTCCTTTTGTGTCTGTGTGGAAATCATGCCAGCAAAATTATAATATTATTCTACAATATACTGGACAGGGCCCTCAATCCAATTTGGGGGAAGGGGTCGCTATCGTCAGCAGGGGGAATTTCAGCATATGGGTGCATTTTCTGTTTGTTTTCACATCAAAAATCAAATAAAATACTACTCAAATATCAGTGTTTTGTCTTTATTTATAATTCAAGCACTTAACAAATATGTAATCTATTACTGAAAATCTACCATTCTGTCTTTTGTCTAAAATGAGCTATAGCTCTGACCAGCTGGCCACTTTAAAGTTCATGTGTTCCACTGTGAATAATGTGCAAAATGTGATCCTGTGTCTGCTGTTTCAAGCTTGACCTAAGACTAAGAGGGATACAAACACTATTCATAAGCGAAAATACTTTTTCCTATGGTAACTTGGAGTAAACAGTTTATAGACAATATGTCTCCGGTGGGGGACGATGAAGGTGTGAAATAATTGACACAAACTGTAGCATGTCAACTTGTATAATATAACATTTTGAGCAAGTTATAATTTACATGTTTATGTAAGTACATATTATAGCACTAAATTTTGTTTGTGTAGCGCCTAATAAATCAATGTCAGTTCAGATTTCGGACCTGTATTTCGTCAAATTTTATTTTTTTCCTCAGATTTTTCGAAAAATGAGGGTGCATCTTATACATAATTGCGTCTTATACCCAGTAAAATATGGTTATTGAAAGTTAAGTCTAGTAAATACAGACAACTGAATGATATGACTTTGTATTATGAGACATGCTTGTTTTTCTTCTGGTGAAGGTCACCCCGATGTTAAACTGGTCCCCGTTCCATGTTGCAGTGCACCAAAGGTCTCTGAACACCAGAGTCAACAGGTATCAGTTTACCCCGGTGTAAGCATATGAATAGCCACATAAAACAGTGTAGACACAACTAAATTCCGAAAACAACGCGTCGCGCACTGGAAGCGAAACAAGGATCGATATTTACCTGTCAAAAAAGGGAAACAGTTTTTTTTTTATTTTTTTTTTGGGTTGTTTGAAATATCGGCTGCAGATATGACAGATCGAGGGCCCTGCTGGACCAGTTCATTTTTAAGTGGAACATGCTCCAGAGTAGGCTGTACTTGTATACTGTGATGCCAGCGGCTTTATGAAAAATAATGATTTGTTAAAAATGTTAATGACTCTATGTCATGTATAGATTTCTGATTTGATGAACCGATTTTACAAACTGAAAGAACTCTATTAATGGATAAATAACTTTTTAATCAGCTTCAAATGGTCTTTATGTAAATGTACTGATCATATAACAAAGAGCTGATTATCACACCTCAAGCAAACCCTTACAAATATGATATTCAACACAGTTGGTCTAGTTTTATTATAAATGACAAAAAACATATTTTAGAGACGGACAAAGAAATACGACAAATTGAAAAAAAAGTTGTGTATAATAATATTTTGATTTAAGTTTATTTATTATTTACAGGGTATTTGCAAGATGTCTGATAGTGAAAAGTACAGATGTGTGGAATTCTTTAGTGAGAAAATTAGTAATTTTTATCGTCATGTTCGAGAAATAAGTTCTTCACCAAGACCTTATTACAAGAATTTACGGACTTCGATGTCCTATCCTCCCCATAGTGAGAGTTTGTACTTACATGAACATTTACTGAAATATAGCAACAACAAAAACAACAACAATGATGAGGAGGATTGGGAGAAGATATCTTTGTTGGATGATTATTCTAAAAATACTTCTGAAGACTTATGTGCTGGTGCTTGTAATACAAAACCTGATTCTGATGAATATGAACCTCTGCTACTGAAGTCAGAGCCAATGTTTGGTCAGTACGGACCATTGTTTAGTGAGAAGGATATATGCTACCAACATCAAGCTCCACTAGATGATGATAATGACGATTTTGATTTAATCAATGATGAGTTGGTTGTAGAAGATGAGATTGCTGGAAACTTTCAGCAGTATGAACCACTAATATTCCATAAACGCAAGCTGAATCCAGTGTATGAACAGGTAAGTTGACTTCTTTCTGGTAAACTCCAAAAAAGTATGAACTTTTATGATACAATAGGGTTGTCAATTAGAACCAGACTCTAAGGAGGGGGGCTCTGTGTTCAAGTGGTTATGGTCTCTGAGCATTAATTACTAGCCCCTCACCACCAATATCAGACAAATTTCACACCTGAGGAAGCTGTCCAGTCAGCTTATGAAAGGTTGGTGATTCTTTTCCAGGCATACACGTTGGGGATCTTCCTTCACCATTAAAGACAGAAGTCACCAAATAACCCTGGTTGTTTGTGCAACGTTACCCCTCCAAAAGAAAGAGAGCCTGCCCTTGGTTGAAATGTCCAGGATCTGAATTTATAAAACATGAGATTAGTCTCTAAATCTCATAATTTGTCTTTTAATGTTAACCTTACTTTAGTTTTTGAACATAATTGACCAGAATTTGTTGTAAACATAAGGATTAACATATTTCTTTGACCAAATTCTTAGGAATGAAATTGAGATCTTAAATCAGAGACTGTTCTCAAGTTTTATCTTAATTCTGAGACTGTTCTCAAGTTTTATCTTAATTCTGAGACTGTTCTCAAGTTTTATAACCCAGGATTGTTCAAGCCTTTATTTGGCTGGGTAGATTTTGTAAAATTTTGTAATTTGAAAAAGCCAGCTTGACAGCTTCCTCAGATGTGAAATTCAGTCCTAAGTGGTATTTAAACTCACTGGAGGTACAGGGCTAATGATTACTAGTCACAGACCATAACCACTTGGTTGCAGAGGCCCCTCCAACTTGCACTAGATGCTAGAAGCCATGTATTTATGTAGTAAATATTATATATATCAGAAATTATTTGATGAATGTTTAAAGCAATTGTATTAAGTTCAAGGATACATAAAAAGTTCAAAGGTCATTCTGGACTGTACTTAACCTTGGATCTGTGGAAGTTTACTCGTAGACATTTTGGTAATAAGATACTTGTAATTTAATGTACAATCAAGCTACATAAAAAATGCTCCTTAACAGTCATGTTTGTCTGTTTTGTAGCTTTTACCTTCATTGATCTGTGTATTATTTGCAAATTTCTGTCCAATGGGCAAATCACTAGTAAGGTAAGTTGTTGGATGCTGAACTCTAGTCATCTTTTTGTTGAACCCAGTGCTTGTATTTGTTTGTCAATAAATAATGTCTTGGACATGTTTGTCATTAATAGTTAGCTAATGATGATGAACATTTACTGGACCAGAGGACTGACACACTTGAAAACATTACTGGACTTGACAAAATATAGATATTTATTTAAGTCTTCACTAAAAAAAACATAGGAATTATTTGTAGACATTAGGGACAGTAATTCTCAATGTTTAACCAGCTCTCATCAGAATGCTTGTCAGAGGACTGAGGTCGGACAGTCTTTAGCACTGACTGATGGACACATCAAGTTTTAGTTTGAAACATTTGTGAATAACCTAACTATAGGGGTATGGTGACCTTGCTGTTACCATTTGTACCTCTGAAGCAAGACACAATTTGATAAGTATATTTTCATCCACAATTTGGGAAAAAGGTGGGTTTGACTTTTTAATTCATGAGTGTCATTTTTTCACCTTTTCAAAAGAAGGTCACAAAAATAAGTAATGATGGACTTTAAAAAGTACAATACTATTAATGAGGGGCACCTGGGATGAGAATCTAAGAATTCATTTTCTTTTGCACAAGGGAGGAATTGAGTTTCAGTTTGAAGTATCTATGTGTATTTTCTGGTATAAGGGGCTGTGGTGACCCCCTTTTGCTTCAATTTGTACTCTGTTTAAAGGGATTGGACACTGTTGTATTCATGTTATAATATCACATTTGTCCATATGGTGGCTGTCTCAGTTATACCTGCCTATTCGATATTGTGAATATTTTAGCCGTATTTTCTGCGCTTATTGTTATGTGTTTGGAATGATTGACATCCATTTATGACAATTGTATTCAAAAATGAAGGAGTTGATTGTTTGAATTGTTTATGAAGACATGAATATAAATTAAAATATGAAGGAGCTTGTTTTTGTGTTTATGTTTGTTATAGAACATAATTTATACAAGGTGTGAATACAATTTGCATTAGGCTAGAAAAAAGTAATGTTTAATGATTCTTTTTTCCAATTTTGGGAAAGGGTCTGGGTCCAGTCCAATTGAGAAAAATGTGCAGTGTGATGTCAAAATGGGGAATTTTTAGGCTGGGAATTTGGAAAAAAATCTTTATTTTTGTTTGGGAAGGGTCCTTCTACTGAGCCCAAACAAAGAATGAAAAAAATCACTGATGTGTATGGTTAACTTGATAAAAAAGTAAGGTACAGTTTGTCCCCAAATGTTTTGTACTTTGGAATTTGTTGTTAGACACTTAAGGGTTGTTCTGGCCTAAACAAGTGAATTAGACTGAATCTTATGAATGTGGTCAAGTGGTTACCTGTGTCTTACTTTATTTGTTGTAGATTGTCCTAAGGCATTTATTGGTTTAACTTTACAATTTACTTGGCCCCTTGGGACCCTTTTTATGAACATATCTCAGTGTAGGTAGTAATTTTTAGTTTTCTTCAAAGAAAAAGTCTAGCTATTATGATTGCTGAGTTGTTTGTTCTTATGCAAAAACTTTGTTGCCCATTACTCAAACACTTTGAAAGATATCAACATGACACTTGGAATACTTTATTATCATGACAAGGCTTAGTTGCAAGACAAGGGGCATTATTCTGAAAGATATATTTTTGGAGTTATGCCCCTTTTGAACGTAGAATTTTGGTCAAAATGCTCATTAAGTAGAAAGATGTAAAACAGATAGGTGTTGGCACCACTCTGCGGAGCTCTTGTTTAACTTAAATATCTCTTCGATGGTATATCTCAGTTGTTAGATGTTAACAGTTGTTAAAACATCCTGCTGCCATCAATGAAGTAAAACACTTGAATTGTTACAAATAAGGGTGGCAAGATGTTTAACTTCATAATATCTCAACTAATATATGTTAATGTAATTTGTCCCTGGAAAGCAGCATAAGGCTGTTAGATCATTTTTGTTTTGTAATAAAATTCAATGGCAGATTTATGAAGTAATAAAGTTATTGTTCATCATAAACATGATCAGTCAATGAATTTATTATCAACTAAAACAATGCTAGAATATTGTCATATGGTTGTTTTCACAAAGTTGGTTATAACAGTTTATTTTGCTGCAAACAGCCATAAATTTTATTGACTCATATAAATCTTTTGTAAATTTTAAATTGGGAATTAACTACATAATACCGAGCAGAAATAACATTGTTTAAGAAAATAATGAATATATTCCCATATTTTTTATGTTACAGGCTTCCCGAAACTGCCTGAAAACTTGCCTGTCGTTCGGTCAGACAGACTTAGAATTTCTGTCGGACCAAATGAAAATTTATAATAAGTGTACTTTGTTTGTTTTTCTTTTCTTCATTGGACATGTTTCTTTTCTTCTCGGGCGTAAAACCTAACGAACAACAATTTTGGATTCCATATGGAGTTGTTCTCTACAAAGCCGACAATGAATGGTTGGCATAAAAACTTCTGATGAATCAAAACATGTTTACAGGGAAGTAACTGATGCTTGACATATGGTTGGGTACTTGCTGAAAAGTTATCAGACCTGCTTGAAATTTGCCTGACATGTCCGACAGTCCGGCAACTTTTGGAAAGCCTGCTATTAATAAAGTATAGGGAGGAATTTGACTTCGTAAGAATTAAACTTGTTCATTGTTTCGATTCTGATTATAAAGAATAATATGCATTCACATTTTTTTTTACCAAAAAATGACAAGAACTACATTTTCTGTTGGCTGTTAGAATCTCCTATGCAGTATGAAAACAAGTAGTCTGTGACGTAAGTCTCCATTAGAATGCTAAGTTATAATCGCTAGTAGGTCTTCCTATGCATTGAAATTGATAAAAACAATCAAGATTGAGCCCAGGGCCCAAGAGCAAATCTCACCACTAAACAGACTGTGGTCCAGTGGTCAGTGTGCTGAACTTGTAACCCAGAGATCCGGTTTCGAATCCCGGTCACAGTCATACCCTTCTATGAAATTTTTACATAAATGTCGATTTTCCTTTATATATGGAGAAGTTGCTAGCTCCTTGTGGAAGTATAAGTTAGTACTGGTTAGTATACAGTCCAGGAAAACTGGTTAGGGGAAATGGTTGCTGTATATAACTGAAAAAATGTTAAAAAACAGCATTAAACCCCAGTGATAATAAGTCCCATACAAACGAACGAACGAATAAACGAACAAACAAACAAACAAACAGTGTTGAAATCTTGAAAGATGATTAAATATATGTATTAAACATTTGCATTTACATTTAAAAACAACTATGATTGAAATATTTTGAAAAATTGAAAAAGTCTTGAGCAAAAATTTAGGGGTCTTTGAATATTCATAACTGCCATTATTACCTTCAAAAAATAATTTCAAGAAAGTTGTTTTATGATGCTTTGAATGTAAGATGTAACATTATGAATCAAAATATTTGTGTTGTAAACAGTTTTGCTCGAATCCCTGTCTTGTCTTTCACATTTTAGCCGTGGTGGTTATTACTAAAATACAGCATTAAGCTCATAAGCCCAAGGTCTAACACACTTAACTATTGTGCTAAGTGGTAAGGCTTTGATTCTACTCAGTAAACCTTGAGCTGGTAAAATGTAATAAAATACTTGTATTTTGCACATACCTGTATATTTGTGCATAAGATGTGGTATGGAACGTATACATCCTCAGATTAATAATTTTCTTTTTTTTATGAATGTTACACTCAAATTCATGTTTAAAATGTGTGGCAAAAATATGGAAATTGCTCCTTGAACCATAAAACACTATATATATATATATATATATATATATATATATATATATACAATAAAACCGTGATAATGAGACCACCTTTGGGAACCAAAAAATTGGTCGTAATAATGAGGTGGTCTTATTATCAAGTTTAATTATAGGGGAGTTATTGAAAGCTGGTCTGAAAATAAGTGGTAATTATGACTAAGTGGTCGTAATATTGAGGTGGTTGCTATATACGGTTTTACTGTACTGTTACCAATGACAGAAAGTTTATCTGTTCATCAACATGCTCTGTGAAGTCGTCTTTATATTGAAATCTAATAAAGAGTTGTAAGTTATGCTGTCAGCATATGTCTACTTAATGATTGTGCACTGTTTAATGTCCCTGCTTGTCTCATAAAATATAATGTCATTTACATACTGCGTGCATCATTACCATTTAGTGATTGCGCTATGTTGTGCTGTATGGGTCGATGTGATTACCCTGCGATAAGTAAGTCACATTTGTACAACAAGTATGTCACATTTGTACAAGGATATCTGGAAAAAAGCATGTCCTAGCTTTTTATCTGTTAGTTGCAAGAGAAATTCAGTTTAGAAATACAGATGTGTTATGACAAACTTGCTTAAGACAAATTAATTGTTACTTCATAATAAATTTGAAGTTTCAGTATTTCTGGTTTTTTTTTCTGTACGTATGAAATTTTACTGGTTGAGATGACTTTAAGTTTGGATGTTAAGTCCAGTTGTTTGTTCAGACGTACTTTTTTCTCAGGTCAGACAATATTCATAAAAAATAATAATGCATAGTGAAAATTCTGTAAACATAAACAGTAATTTGACATAATGTTTATGTTCATCTATTGTTTTAAAAATAATCTGGTGTTTGTAATGAATTTTTTTGACTTCCTATAAGTTTATATACTGGATATTCATAAAGAATAAAAATGTCACTCTCCTTAAGCAAGATTGTTTTTCTTGAGGCATGTTTGCCCTGAGGCTGGTGTGCCTGAATCAAGTCAATTTACTATTACACAGATTCATACTATTTTTTAACGCAATATTTTTTATTTTTTAAGAGATTAACACCTATATTTTCCTGTGATTCTGTTATACACTAGTTAACCTAACAAGTTTTCCTTGATACAGTACCAGTACGAACTCTGTCCCACGCAAGTAACTGCCAACTTCATCATGTGACTGGTCAATGGTGAATGAGAAATGGTCTTTTATTTCAGACATTAAAGTACTGATATGTTTGGCTGTACAGACTATATAGACCTAGTTGATAGATATCAGGTCACGGTATAGTTGACGGAAGACAGTTTAACTTATCTATTAAAATTCAGGTGATAAAACATTGTGAGGGTTGTTTTAAAACTTCAAGTGTAACTAGTCTACTGTTTGAATGAATGATCACTCGTGTAGAGCGGTGGGATTTTACTTTCATTTGTAAGCTGATGCTGTTTTTTTTCTGATTCAGGAATAAATTTGTGCTAAGTGCTCAGCAAATATTGATGTTTTAAATAATTGAAAAAAAAATTGCATCATATTATTGAATATTTTGTTGTATCTACGATTCGTTGGAAGCAAGTTGATTTAATTGTGTGATTTTGGTGTAATACAATTTCTTTTGGACTAATAACGTTCTTGTTTCACATGGATTTTTTTAAAATTCATTATAATTAGATATTTTTCTTTAAAATTCTGAGTGAATTTATGCATTTTGGAATTTAAATATTGTGTCTGAAATGCATTAAGAATCATAATTGTGCTATCATAACCTGGAATTATTTCACGTGACCTTGACCTGGAGTTTTATTCTTTTGTGTTCTTAATTCATTTGTTACCATGGATACCAGCTATGAGTTGACAGATGACATCACAAGTCCTTCAAAGGCACTGCAGATGAAGCAGAAACTGAGGCTGAAGATACCTCCACCACTGGTGAGTACCTTATATATTCATAGAATGACCTTGACCTTGGGAGATGGCTAGATATTTAGGCCAGTTGTCAAAGTTCAAGGCAACGATGATCCTGTAATATGATCCTGTAATATACTCATATGCAAGGAGTTCAACTAATTAGGCTGTTTGTAATGGTCAGACATTTTTTATTTTGCTAATACGCAATCGTTTTTTGTGATTTTTATGCCTGTACAGACGTTATTTTTTTATCTAAACTCATCAAACAATGCAAATCAAATGTATATTAGAAATAGACAAAGGTAAGTCACTCACTATATTATCGATTGACAGTAGTGATGGCATCCAACCTGGGTCCCGGCCTTCCTTCTGAAATTTTTAGGAACCTCTCTTTAAACTTGGTGCACTGCAGCAAGAGTGAGTGACTTACCTTCATATTTTTCTAAGAAGCACAGTGGCAACATGAAGATTTTTTTGTTTTACAGGTTTGTATTGTTTGATGAGTTTCGATTAAAAAATAATGTCATTGAAACTTTTTTGCCCATTTGAGAGGCTGGCCCCTCCAAATTCATGTATGAAGTCAGTCAGCTGAATTAGGCTAGCATGCAAGTATTTATCTATAGCAGCTTTTATCAATGATTAGAATAGTTACCTACATTACTATTTCTTTTTTAGTCTGTTTATTTGTCAACTGTTTTATTACCATAGTGATTTGGGAAGTTAGTTTTGTTCTTGATAACTGATGGATGAATTCATGCTTTGATCTTTTAGAGATTTAGAAATGTGTTTGAAAAACAACTTGCTTAATGTTAATTTGGTGCATAGAATTTATTATGGTTTATTTTTCGAAAGCTTTAACATACCAAAGTTGTTGAACGCATCAATGTCTTGAGAATCTTTCTTCTTTGTAACTGGAATTAAAGGCCTTGTTGCACAAAAAGTGTGACCTAGTTTAAAACTAATATAACCAAATGTAAGTGTCCAGGCATCAGCTTACAGATGCCACTGATGACTCTTTGACTTAGTTTTATAAATACTGCATTTGGGGTGTGATTTTCCTGTTGATTGCGAGATCACGGAGGTCATTTTTGTGAAGACTGTGAACCATTGAAAAAATCTGAAGATGGTATGGGTGGTATAGAAATATTTGGGGGTGTTAGCCCATTCTCCAGAAATGCTTGTTGAATGGATATTAATGTGTTGTGACTGTCAATAGAATTTCTGGCGCTCATAGCTGTCCAATTATTTTGCTTTAAAAACACTTTTTAGTTGAATTCTGTGCCATGATAAAATTTCCTTCCCTGGGATCAGTGACCATCGTCACATTGTCACTGGGGTTTAATGCTGTTTTTCGACAATTTTTCAGTTATACAGTAGAACCGCGATTATCCGAAATCGACGGGACCAAAAAATTATTTCAGATAATCGGGGGTTTCGGATAATCCGAGGTAAAGGAAATCTAGCCTGTTTGATGTGAAAATAATGGGACAACACTCCAAAATAATGTAAATAGTGGACTAAGCATAAGAAAACCGAAGCACATTTTTTTACAAAACATTCCATCAATAAAACTTGATCATTTAATGAAATACGATGTATACACATATTATAAGAATATTATAAGCATACCTTTCAAAAGAAACAAGAACTGAAACAAAGTCGAAGTCCAAAACAAAATTCCATTATATAGTCACAAACATGAACTAGCATAACTAATATCATTGACCTCCTAATCATATAACAATAACAGGAGATCCTGTATTCTGTTTGTTTTAGCATTTTGTGACAATTTGAAAAAAATCCAAAAAATAAAGTGATAACTTTTAATGTTAATTGCATATTAAAGTAAAATTATGATATCACTATAGCAATTTATTAATGAGGTCAAAGTTAGATGTGAATCATCTGACCAAATTCACATCATAATAGGATAATTAAACCGAACAAACATTACGTTGATCACTGGGGTTTTATAAATTGTTGTTTGCACCTCCGACACATTAAAGAAATCCTTCAATAGACAAGACTGGTGGATCGGGGTTAATTGTCTATTTCGGATTACAGGTGTGAAAATGCGCATTCAAATGAATTTGGGGACCTGATTATCACTTCGGATATAGTATTCGGATTAGACGATTCGGATAATCGGGTTATTTTGCAATGAAATATGTAGGGGGAAATCAGGACTGAAATTTCTTTTTGGATTACACCAGGTTTTCGGATAATCTGTTGTCGAAAAATCCGGATTTTGCTGTATATGGTGACCAGTTCACCTTACCAGTTTTCCTGGACTGTATACCAACCAGTACTAAATTACCCTTACACAAGGAGCTGACAACTTCTCCACATAAGGAGGAAAATTGACATTTTTGTCAAATTATAATAGAAGAGTATGACCTTCGTGACTATGTTTCAAACCCAGATTGCTGGGTTACAAATCCAGTACACTAACCACAGGACCACAGACGTGGCTTGATCAGTTACCTGTCACAACCTTGCATACTAGAACTTATTGGATTCATACAGTATCACTATTACAGTAACAGCATCTGCTTTAGGAGACCCTGGATGGCTAACTTTTTGTGATGTTATGTTAATGGATGTAGTATGTTCACATGAACACTTACCATGACTGTATACTTTGAACATTACGCATGTATTAAATCCTTAATTGAGATAAATTGATGATGCTCACTTGTTAATGGCTTTTTGGATCATGCAAATTCAATTTAATGTTTGAACATGTTATGCACTTTGGGGGCTCTGTGGTTGAGTGGTTATAGTCTGTGACTAGTAATCAATAGCCCCATCACCACTGTCAGTTTGAATCCCACTTAGTACTGAAGTTCACATATGAGGAGGTTATCCAGCTAGCTTACATCTTAATCTCTGGCTCTATCTAGATGTACACCTGGGGGTTTTCCTCCAATGTTAAAACTGGAAAAATTGCCATATGGCAATGGCTGTTTTTGTTACCCCAATGGAAAAAAGAAATTAAGGGCTTTGTTTTTAACATTTGTACATAAATCCCAATCAGTCGAGACTAATAAAAATAATCTTGTGAAGTAGAAGCTAATATTCTGTGTGCTAAAATTTGTTGAAACGTTGCTAATATTCTCATGAAGTTGTTGTCACTTAGGCCACTTTTTCCATATTTGGAAATAAATAAATTATGTTTTTGGCAAGTGGTTATCCTAACTAGTCTTCCCAGATTCTGTACCAGAACAGTACTCCAGTGAATGCCAACTTCTCCTCATAAATGGTCAGCAGTGGAGGGTGAGTGGTAATTAATGCAATGTCTTACACTTAATTATCACTGAAACCAAGTGCCTACCTAAGGTTCAAACACACAAACCTGAGGTCAAAAATAATATGCAAAATAACTCATTGGCTGGTATTAATCCTGTTAAAGTATAAACAATTCTCGTTTTATCATTATTTTAGTTTATTGATCAGTAAAGTTTTATCTATACCTTAACACCTCGAGGCTAAACTTACACGACTATACCTACTTATGTGAGTGATTGTGTTACACCTGTATGATCATTTTTATTGCGGTAATGAATTGTGAACAATTAAAGACATCAGATAAAAGTGAACTAATGTATCTTTCAGACTTCAAATTGACAGCAATGTAGTACTAAAATGATTATAAACAAATTATATATTAGAGCAATTGATTGTTTAAGAAATGACAAATGTGTACCTAAATTTTATCAGTTAATAAGGTAAGAAAAAAGTTTGTCATGTTTACAGTTACTTGACCAAAAAAAAGAGTAGGTAGGTCGCAGATCTTCTCTCTTCTGTTTTTTTTTCAGAACATACCTTTTGCATTTCTAAGAGTTGTCCCCAGATATTTTTTTTGCACTTGTTAGGTAACTGCAAACATGCCTATTTTTTCTGGCCTGAAGTGTAGACAGGGGTTCAGTTGTGCATGAATTAAATTATGAATGTATTCAGTGATCTGCAGCCGAACTACAAGGAAAGGAAACATCTGCAGCAAATGTCTAGGCTGTACTGGGAAAGACAATCTCAAGGGCTGTTTTTGTTGCCTTTTATATTGCTCCTTGTTGTATATTAATGTTCATTCTTTCTTCTGTCAGCACCTTGGACATCTTGTTTGTGTATTACCTGTAAGCCCTTGATTCTTCTGATAATTTTGTTGGAAGTATGACTGTAACAATATATCGTAGCTTTTATAAGGAAGTGTTGAATTGAACAGATGCAAGCAAAGTGTATTAAGTTATTGAGTTTGTTTACCCTCACCTCTGGGTTATTCACATATGGGCGAGCAAAGTGCATTAAGAGACTGCAAGGTCCATTATATATACCGAGGTTGACATACAGTTACCCTGGTTTCCAGTCTTGTTTCTCTGTTTACATGTACAACCCAGTATTTGTGCAAAAACACAATTATTACAATTGACTAATTTTAGTGCCTGAAAAAGTAATTACACCACTTTCTTTGCAGTATTATTAAAGGATTTGATTGGTTTTAGGAATTAAGTGCAAGTTAATAAAATTTAATTGTTGCAATGATATCCATAATATCAAGAAACCAATGAATAAAAAGTAACTTTTTTTTCAAAAACATGAAAATACCCAATTTTACTAATACGTGTACATCAAAAACATGAAAATACCCAATTTTACTAATACGTGTATCAAAAACATGAAAATACCCAATTTTACTAATACGTGTACATCAAAAACATGAAAATACCCAATTTTACTAATACGTGTACATCAAAAACATGAAAATACCCAATTTTACTAATACGTGTACATCAAAAACATGAAAATACACAATTTTACTAATACGTGTACATCAAAAACATGAAAATACCCAATTTTACAAATATGTGTACATGTAAACAGTACAATACATATAATTGATATGAAAACAATTAAAGCTAATACAAATAAAAATATGAACAAAAAAATCCTTTTCACAGTAAATTAGATATTTAGTAAGACTGATATGCAATTAGTTGGTGTGCCTGATATCAATATACCACAATAACAACTCCACTTCTAAGTAATGAATGCCCCTGCCTGAAAAATCTGTACTCACCGTAAATGCTGAGGTTATCCTTCAAATAGCCGTGGTACATGTTGACAAAAGCCATCAAAGGGAGTGATGACATATGGCAGCTGACCTTGTTCTGTTTTATTTAGTATTTATTGTATCAACAAGTATGTGCTTATGAGCAGCTTTTGGTTACAGGTAATCATTACTCAAAAGTGAATATTATCAAGAGGTGTCAAGTATTCACAGGTGACTATTATTCACAGGTGACCATCATTCACAAGTGACCATGTAACAGGTGAACATTATCAACGGATGATCATTATTGCCAGGTGGCTATTATTCTCAGGTTATCATTATCAACAGATGACCATTATTCTTAGATGACCATTAACCTGGTTTGACTGTACACTCACTATGTCCAAAATCAGTCAGGGATTTCCGTAAAATATAACTCCCAGTGAGTGTTTGTCAGGGACTAAGTGGTTGGTGGATATTTGTACAAGATTGATATATTGTAACAAAAACTGTTGGTCAATTTGCATAATATACAGACTATACTTTCAAATTTCCCATGATAATATTTCTCTTTGCTCATCTACAACACGATTAATTACTTGAAGCAATTTTAATATGAAATTTAGGTCAGTAGAGAACCTAGTTTTCTCAAATTGCTGTACAAGATATCACCATGGTGACACTTCACTTTTAAGGTGACCTTGGTCATGTGTGACAATTTTTATGTCTTAATAAATTGGAACTTGCCAAAAGATTTTCAGCAGAGCATACTTTATTACATTAGGGCAAGTTCTTGGTCAGTTAGATGGACATCTTGCTGAAGTTTGATGTTGCCTTTGTTGGTTCTGTTTGATAACTTTAGTGAGGTTGACCTATTGTTGCCAAACTTGGTGTACAATGAAAAACTATGGAGACCTAGTTTGGGATTGTATTTTGGGGTTCTAGGGTCAAGTTCACTTTTAAAAGCCTGATTTTGTAGCATTTTGTAGTAATTACTGACAGTCTACCTGAAAGTCAGGAGAACATACATTCAGACATTTGCTTTATCAACCAGGCACTTTATCACTTACCACCGATCAAAACAGACTTGATTCATTTGTAGAACATATTTTTGATGATCTCCTACATAAATGACACAACCAACCATAGATAATGATGATCAAGTACAGTTTAACAGATTCTGTGCTATTATGAAACCATTGTAGCAGCCACAGCCATTGACATTGTTATCCATGTTAGATTTTTGCATCCATATTGGTTGACATTGGTAATACATTCTTTATATCAAACACTTGAAACATGTTTGTTAATGGTTAACCAAGGTAAACTATATTTGCTGATGATAGGGAGTGTTCTTGGCTTAAATGATTGATGTATATATTTCAATAAACTTACATTGCACTATAATGGTAAACACTACAAGGTCACTAAGGATTGAACAGTTATCTTGATTGCTGTAGTTCTCAGTAATTACATCTCCATGTATGATTTCATTGTTTCTAATTAATTGTTGAATACTGAAAATTTATTGGGGGATTTTATTTGTCAGAAAACTGGTCAGTGAAACAAGCACTGGCTTTGCAACTATTCTGGGCATAGAATGTTAGTTTGTTTACTGTTTGCATTCAGTTAGTGGGCAAAAGTCTTCCTGTTTATGAAACTGTTTTATGTCATCTTGTGGTATGATGAATGAAGCGCTCATAAATAACATCATGATGAGACGTAAATATCTGTCAGTTGTGTGTTTTAAATTTTATGGAATTAATTTCATCATGAATTGTTTAACAAATTTCTGCGACTTTATAATTTTTGAAGACAAACTCCTGAGTTATCGAGCTTAATTCAAAACTTGTGAAGACATTAAAGAATCGCGATTCTCTCTTTGATTACAACATACCTGTCATTTGGGACACTGTGCAGGTCAATGGGAACACCATTAAGGTCAATTATTAATCAAAAGGGCACTTTGTTCTAGTCTATGGGAACACTATAAGTAGGTCAACAAGGACACTAAATTGTTGAAGAGTCTCACTAAGTAGGTCATTTGCAACACTGAATAGTTCAATGGGAGAATGCTATGTAGGTTAATGGGACGCATTGCAGGTCAATGGATTTTTCTTATTGAAGTATTTATTATCCCTATGTATTTTACTAACAAGTTATATTACATAAAAATTAATCTTGTCCTGTCTTGACAAAAGCATGATTGTGCAAATTTACGGGAAACATTAAAATACCCAACATCCTGTCTCAGTTTGTAAGTTGTCGTCTGCTTTTCATATGTTTGAAAACATAATACAACATGTTTTTTCAAAGGGCATACACCATGATTAATGATGACATGGTATGATTTGTTAACGCTTAACAAGTTCTGCATTCTCAGGTTTCTTATAATTATTTCGTATCATAAGGTCTGATGACTTGATTTATTTTATATGGGTTTGTAAGAAGTTTAGTATGTCTGTAAGAATTAAAGTCAAGTTACATTTTTTTCTTAGGCTATCAAAGATTGAAAATTCATCTTGAATTTTTTTAAATCCTATAATGAAGCTAGGTGCATTGCTAAGCCTGTACATATTCTTGGTACTAATGATCAATGACTTGGTATGCATATTTCCTACCTTGGGTCATTGTCTCAGACCATTTTCATGTCCCTTTAAAATACTTGTCCTAAATATTAGTATATCTAGCCAGAATTGGAAATTGAAGAAATACTGTACATTGGATACATAACTTATATAGTTTATAAGAGGGTTATGTGTTTGCATTGTCACTAGCTGAGCTATTTCATGTTGAGGTTATGATATGCTCAGTTAGAATCAAAATGCAGGTTTATTTTCTTGGGGTGGGGGCAGTTAATGTGATTATTTCTCTTAATCCTGTATCAATAACCTCATTATCTGCAAATTACTGCCAACTTTTCCACATGAAAAATCAGTAGTGAAGGACAAATGGCTTTAGATGTATAACTTCAACCAAATCATCACAGAGAACTACTTTCATGCGTAGTGTTCTAACTAAAAAAGATTTATCATAGATTTATCCTTCTGTCTATTTGGCTAGTTGGTATAGTCTGTCAGTCTGTCCATCACTCTCTTCAATGAGACAGTGCTGGATGAAGCTCATATTTTTTTCAAATCATTGTAGTATAGAAAATTGTTGACAGTAATCAACTTTATGTGATTGCTGTAACTATTTGTACTAACAATTATGTTTTTAAGTAGGTCAAGGTCATACAGCCGTCTCTATTTTTCCGCTCAGTATTTACTTATATGTGAAAGATTTCATAAAAAGTCCTTGGATCTAATGTTTTCTAAGATATGGTGACGTATTAGATATTACTTAATTTCTGTTCAAGCGCCAGATTTTGATAATATTTGTTTGTGAACATCTTTGCATGTAAGGGAGACAACTCCTGATATTAGTCATTAAAATTGATAGTAAGAGTTATCTTTCTTGGGACTCATTAACTTCTTTTTACTGCAATTGCTTTGAATTTGTGCAGGTGAGTTGTACTTGTAAAAGAATCAGGTATTATTTTGCGCATGGTTCTGTAAAGTAATTCACAGAGAATAATTCCAACTGGGACCTGAAAAATTTTGCATGTCACGGGCTTCTCGAAACTGCTGGAATACTGCCTGACATTTGGTAAGGCAAAGAAAGAATTCCTGTCTGACCAAATGAAAATTTGTCTGACCAAATGTATTATAAATAAGTGATAAATGCTGTAAATTGTGCCCAACTGCCAGACTTCAGGCCTGGTACTTGCTGAAAAGTTATTGGACCTGCTTGAAATTTGACTGACATGTTCGACAGTCCAGCAACTTTTGGGAAGCCTGTTGTCAGGATCCAGTCCAGCCAGCTTATATAAGGTCAGTTTTGTACAGAGGTATATCAGGGGTCTTCTCCACTGTTAAAAGATAAAAAAGATGTTGTATTAAACTGACCATAGGCACAACATTAAAAAAATATGAAATAAAAGTATGAAAGGATTAGTTGGACAAAAGGGATTTTGCTGAAGTAACTTTTGAACATCATAAACTATCTGAATAATAATAATAATATCGAACTAAATCCATTTAATAACATATTTATTATGATTGATATTAATCATTTTGCTGAAGTTCTTCAAGAGTAACATATAAAATAATATGGCAAGGTATAAACTAATTATACACAATCTTTATTTTAATTGTACTGTAAAACTCCTTTCTTATGGTCAGTTGTGGTTCTGATGTAGTGTCCATTGTAATGGGATGTCCTTAAGAGCGGGACCCAGTCAGAGGCGGGGGGAATGTGCAAATTGTGTGTGCAGAGTTTTACATTTATCCATTAATTGTTGAACTTCTTAGGTACAGTAGATGCAGCTGATAAAATTGTATTGAAAGATTAATTACAATTTGGTATGAAGCAAATATTGTTTGAAATAGATTAACCAGTTTAATGTTTGGATATCTAAATGAAAGACAACTGCAATCAAAATCAATTTTATCAATATGGATAAACAAAGGTCATGAACACGTTACGTAAATGCTTAACAGGTTCAAATTGACGATTGGTTTATTCACACCTACTGGGGCCAATGAAGTTAATTTTTATTTTTTTATCTATTGAAATGTGTTTCGATATTATATGGTCAAAAACATGTGTCTGTACTGGTGGGGGTCAGTTACAGCGTAAACATGTGTCTGTACTGGTGGGGGTCAGTTACAGCGTAAACATGCACTTTGGTTCTGCCATTAGTGCCCATAATACTGGAATTGGAGGGAGGGGGGTGTCCATATGTCTGAATAAATTGTCTGGTAAAGAATGAGGAATATGTCCGTTGTTTCAAAAACTGTCACTAATACTGAGGTGTCCATAATTGTGGAGCCGTGGCTGTGGTACAGTGCTTAGTGTGCTGGACTTGGAACCGGGAGATCCTGGTTCGAATCTCGGCCGCGGCAGGTCATACAATTTCATGAAAATTTGACAAAAATGTTGATTTTCCTCCTCATGTGGAGAAGTTGCCGGCTTGTTGTGGAAGGGTAAGTTAGTACTGGTTGGTATACAGTCCAGGAAAACTGGTAGGGTGAACTGGTCACCGTATGTAACTGAAAAATTGTTGAAAAATGGCTTTAAACCCAGTGAAACAAACAAACAAACCATAATTGTGGGATGTACAAGAAGGTGGGGTTTTACAGTATAAACTAACATGCGCAATCTTCATTTTAATTGTATTGTGAAATGACATTATTGCTTCATTTTGTAGTAAAATTTTTACCAAATGTCTTTATCTGTTCAATTTGATTTCAGCTGTAACATTGGGGAAAACCCCAGGCTTACACCTGGGTAGAACTACTGATCTTCTGTAAGCTAGCTGGACAGAACAACAGCTTCCTGACCTGTGAAATTTGTCTGATCCCTGGGTCTGGATGGGATTTGAACTCACATTGGTAGGGGCTAGTGATTACTAGTCAGAGAACATAACCACTCATCCACGTAGGCCCACAATAAGACCATTTAATGGAAATAATTATCAAAAATTTTGTGGAGAATTTATGTATCCAACCTATGTATTAAAAGTAATGTATTTTATCTTTTATTAAATCATTTCTTTGGATGGAAGCCCATAATTCAATGGTAATTGTATTTCTTTGCGTCTGCTTCTAAGAATGAATTCTGCAAAAGGCTGTAATTCTTATCAGCAAGACAAAATCTAAATATGTATTGGCATTTAGTTGGAAAAATATGTTTTAATTAGATTTTATATTTAGTTGATAAAACATAGGCTGTGCATGGGTTAGAATACAAGTGCATAGCAACTGATGAAAATATGGAAATATACCCCAACTACAGAAATAATGTGCACCTTTTTACTGAAGAATGACAAGTACTACATCTTATCACATAACCTGCGGTCCAGGAGTGCCGTAAACCCGTGCCGGAAATATCGTTCGGCACTGCCAAACCGTGCAATAAATATTCAAATTAGCCAAATCACTACATTTGCATAATTTGTATTACTATGCTACTATGATATTTGTAAACATGGTCAACTTTCGATTCGTAATGATTTTATAAATGAATAAAATTATCTTTGGGTAAATAAAATAATGTTATTATGTCTTTTATCTTGCATTTTATTGCCAAATGATTAATAGAAACACGCACTACTTTTTTGCGCTCAGTAGTCTACACTAGACGTCTTGTGTAAAGGTCATCCTATAGTCTGTTTCATTTTCTTTTTTACGGTTATGTGATAAATAGAATCTTACATTCGTGCTCATCCTTTTCCATTTTTATTAAACTTGTTGACTAAAACAATATGACACTCGACAGAGTCTCGTGTCATATTATTTAGTCAACTTGTTTAATAAAAATGGTAAGGAATGGGCGCTCATTTAAGATCCTCTATTTCTGTTACTCTTTGATAATACTCCTCAGTTTCAAAACCTAATATAATGATATAATTATCTAATATAATAGGTACTGGTAAACAGATGTGATTCCCAATCCGAAATTGTGACCATTTTTCCCAATTCTGCAAAAGTAATTACAAAGGAAAGACAGATTTTCAAAACTGAAATGTTCGGATATTATGCATGCGATTTTACTTAATAACCTTACTTTGATCGGTAGCGATACAAAATTGAATGTGCATATTTGTAATATATAGTTGTAGTCTCACTATATTTCCAAGGTTATAATCAGTTGGGTAAAATTGAACTGCCGACATTGTTTTATGATAGTTATTGTTCATATTGGTAATATGTTACAGGCTTGTTAAAATATTCTTTCAAATCATATCCTATGCATCAGAAAATTGTTCAAACATTAATTTGACTAATTGAAAAATCATTCTGATAAATACAATGCTCTTGGGGACTTATTTGGGAAAATTTTGTAAGTATTAAGAGATAATCTACTTTGTCAGACTTCATCCCTCTTCTTCATATATTAACAAAATTACTTTTTTCGATCCTGCCCACTCCTGCCCAATAAGTAGAATACTCAGCCTCAAGTCCTGGCCTCAAGTCCATAACTTTGAACCCTGGATGCAGCACATATTGTCTATGAGAATTTTATAGATGACGTTGTGTTTAAGGTCATTCATCATTCACTACTGATCTATTATGTGGAGAAGTTGGCTGTTGCTTGTGGAGAACAAGGTTTATACTTGCACAAAATCCAGAAAGACTGGTTAGGTTGACTACTTGCTGTTATATAATGAAATACTGTTGAAAACAGGCGAACAGTCCCCAAAAATATTTTAGATTTAGGTTTTCAATTTAAACTGAAAGTTTATGCTTGTGAGCACGCTGGTGTCAAATGCCTCTTGTAAATAATTGAATATACTGATGCCACCTTGAAATTCCAAACAAACAGTAAAATAGGTCAGAGCCATTATTTTTCTTACTTCTGTTGTTTCTAAAGGAAATCATCTTTTCCTTTTTTCAAATGTTTCTTCATTACATTAAGTACAAATTCTCTTTTTCTTTCCCACTAAATTGACTCAAAATTGATTTTATTTGAGTCATCAGAAGGTTTATTCTAAGACAATAATTTTTTGCAGAATCTAATTATGATTCAAGAAACTCCCCAAGATAACTTTTAAACCATGGCTTCAGTCATCAATTCCTGGGATACCAAGAACATATTTCAGTGAAATGTCACTCTGTCGTAAATTTCTGTCATTTTATTAACAATTTATTAGTGAGATATTTTTGCTTAAATGTCTTGAATTCTATTTTAAGATCTTTGACAAAATACTTGTGTGACCATGGCCTGCCTATCAAAACTTCTCGTAAACAACTTGTTTCTCAAGAACTCTTCGTTTGAATTTGTCTTCTGCTCTCAAATGGGGGATTATCTGTTTTATGTTTTCACTCTAAATTGTGTAATTTTTAGAATCTATTCCAGTTCTGAGATACTTGTGGAAGCTTTTCAACTTACAGCTAAGTTAAAATTGATTAAATGTCTGTTGTATTTATAATTTATTCAGTGTTTTAATGTTAAAGTTTGGTTTAAAATCTATATTCAACAGACTTTACACTTTAACCTAATGTCATTGGTTCAAAAGTCATCCATTCACAAATGGTGCTCTAAGCTGCCCTGGCTTAATTGGCTTCTTTCCCTCGAAAGTACCAACTTTTATGTCAAGTTAGATTTGAGAAATGAAAGATAATATTCTTGCTTAGGGAAATTACGATGGTAATAGCAGGATTTGAACCAGGGACCATTTGATCCCAAATCCTGTGGCCTACCACTGGAACGCAACTCCTGCTTACAAAGTTATTGTCTGCATGTAGATATGTTACCGATCAATTTTCCTGCAGGCGGGGAATAATTATATGGATATTTGAGCACCAATTGTTTGTAAAAATATCTCCCGTCTTGGTCATTAGATGTAGTTCTCTGAATAATTTCTATTATGACATGTTAGTGTATCATGCCAGAGGTGTTTTGTGGCAATTTTAAGACAATGTTCATTATACGTTTGTCACCATATATGGTCGTAACAATAGCCTATATGGTAGTTAGTGATCGTTGTTATAAAACTACACTCAATGAAATTTCTAACCTCATCCCCTGGTTCTTTGTTAATTATTTATCTAATTAAAGAGAGCAGAGTGCTTGAAAATTATAAGCACATACATTTAGACAAATATCCCACATCTTTGTGTATCGATATTGCAAAAACTGCTTATGGTTCAACAACTTTGGACGGGAAGAGGAAGTAAAGTAAGTATCAGGTGGGAATTATTTATTTTTAAAAATCATCAGTGATTGACTTACTTGAAAATATGTGCTTAGATGAGTTAGACACTGCATTAATGCTCAGCAAATATCTGGTGTAGTGATGAAATGAAATATTGCATTACCCGACTGAGACATGATCTCAACTCTGACTTAGAATTTAAAGAATTCTGAATTGATTTTTTTAGATTTATTTTTTAATAGAATTTCCTGAAAAATAATGAACAAAAGCTTCTCACTATAGCTTAAACTTGTGGGAAAATGTTACGTTAAATAGATGAGTAATGGCTTGACTGGTTGCTTGTCTGCTGAAGGTGGGGAAAATGGAGGATGTTGTGTGACAGGTTGTCTGCTGAATGCAAAGAAAGGAAAGATGCTAAATGACCTGAAAGTTGACTGGTTGTTGAATGAAGGTGTGGTAAAGGAAATATGATATTTGAGCGGAGATTTGACTGGTGGTGGGAACTATAATGCTGCAAGGGAGATGTTGAACCATTAACCAAATAACTCGAAGCTCAATTAAATTAAAAAAAGTCAATTAGTGACTGCTGGAAATTTGTTCAGGACTAATTTGATTTGTGGGTGTAATTTTTTCATTCATTTTGTAAACTTAATTCAGTGCTGAAGATTACTGGAGATTTGTGTTATGGAACATACTGCTGCTAATATATTAATATTACAGAAATTTTAGGTTAAAATAATTAAAATATAATTTGGAATTTCAATTTTTATAATGGTGAATGTCTTAAAATGTGTGTCATCATGTTTAACAGAAAGGTACAGAACAGAATTCAAACTCTCAAGGGGATGATTTGTCTTTTTAATTGACTCATGCCTCCAGATTTTGTTAAAAAATGATATTGAGGAAGCAATTTTTATGGCTTTAATTGAATCTAAAATCTGATAGAAATCCAATACAATGTCAGGTTTCTAGCAGAAAATACAAACACCATGAGGTAATTAGGTGTTAGAAACATACAGACATCTCTTTACAGTGTTACAGAAACAGAGTAAAGACTGATTTATAATATCAGGTAATGTTAAAAAGCTGTTCAAGAACCAAGAAATTCTGATCTCTGAAGCTGTGAGATAAAACTACTAGGTACCAGGAAGATTCAAAATCACCTTAAAAGTCAGCAGACACAAATTATCAGCAGTCCAGATAGTTTGCAAAATCTGCTGATTTGGGTTTGTAACCAAGTTGCTCATTACTAGTCAGTCAGAAATTTTCCTACACTTGCAAGTACCCAAACTAAAGTCTTCCTCTTTGGTCAGAGCCCAAACAGAAGTCTCCCCTCTCTTTAGTCAGAGCTCAAACTGAAGTCTCCCCTCTTTTTTAGTCAGAGTCCAAACAGAAGTCTCCCCTCTCTTTAGTCAGAGCCCAAACAGAAGTCTCTCCACTCTTTAGTCAGAGTCCAAACAGAAGTCTCCCCTCTTTTTAGTCAGAGCTCAAACTGAAGTCTCCCCTCTTTTTTAGTCAGAGCTCAAACTGAAGTCTCCCCTCTCTTTAGTCAGAGCTCAAACTGAAGTCTCCCCTCTCTTTAGTCAGAGTCCAAACAGAAGTCTCCCCTCTCTTTAGTCAGAGCCCAAACAGAAGTCTCTCCACTCTTTAGTCAGAGTCCAAACAGAAGTCTCCCCTCTTTTTAGTCAGAGCTCAAACTGAAGTCTCCCCTCTTTTTTAGTCAGAGCTCAAACTGAAGTCTCCCCTCTCTTTAGTCAGAGCTCAAACTGAAGTCTCCCCTCTCGTTAGTCAGAGCTCAAACTGAAGTCTCCCCTCTCTTTAGTCAGAGCTCAAACTGAAGTCTCTCCACTCTTTAGTCAGAGCTCAAACTGAAGTCTCCCCTCTCTTTAGTCAGGGCTCAAACTGAAGTCTCCCCTCTCTTTAGTCAGAGCTCAAACTGAAGTCTCCCCTCTTTTTTAGTCAGAGCTCAAACTGAAGTCTCCCCTCTGTTTAGTCAGAGCTCAGACTGAAGTCTCCCCTCTCTTTAATCAGGGCTCAAACTGAAGTCTCCCCTCTCTTTAGTCAGAGCTCTAACTGAAGTCTCCCCTCTCTTTAGTCAGAGTCCAAACAGAAGTCTCCCCTCTCTTTAGTCAGAGCCCAAACAGAAGTCTCCCCTCTCTTTAGTCAGAGCTCAGACTGAAGTCTCCCCTCTCTTTAATCAGAGCTCAAACTGAAGTCTCCCCTCTCTTTAGTCAGAGCTCAAACTGAAGTCTCCCCTCTCTTTAGTCAGAGCTCAAACTGAAGTCTCTCCACTCTTTAGTCAGAGCCCAAACAGAAGTCTCTCCACTCTTTAGTCAGAGCTCAAACTGAAGTCTCTCCACTCTTTAGTCAGAGCTCAAACTGAAGTCTCCCCTCCTTTCGTCGGTGCCCAAACTGAAATCTTCCCTCTTTAGTCAGTAAAACTAAACTAGCTGTACTGCTGACATTGTGATAAAGTCCTTAATGAAAGTAAAGAAATCTCTCTCTACCTTAGAGGCTGAAAGACTTCACAATTTCATTTTTAAAATTAGGTTCAAACATATATTCCAGATGCAAAAAATTCTTCATTTTCATGTTTGATTCTAACTGACTGGTTTCTTGAAATAAAGCTGCTTGCCTTATTTGAAGACAATAAAAGTTGCAGTCATGGAGTTATAAATGATGTACCAAGACAGTCTTCAAATTGTTCTTTAGGGAATGTTTTGCAATACATAATATGTGCCCCTAACTGAATTATTAAGCTAGGATGGTCATTTACCTGTATAAACCATGGTTCATTGATATTTATAACAACTACATGAGCAAAAGGAACAAAGTTTATAGTTTGTAATTCATGTTGGTAGTAGAATGGTTGAAGCATGGCTACAGAAATCTTGTTCTTTAGATTCCAGTACGCCTGCTTAGCAATCCTTGTTAGGGAGAGCCTTAGGGCTGTGGACCTCAGGTTTATGGGTTTGATCCCTGGGCACAGCACATGTTCTCTGTGATGATTTGGTTAAAGTTGTGTTACCATTAAAGCCAGTCATCCTGAGCAATTCATGGGGAAAAGTTGGTAGTTACTTGTGGAGAACGAGCGGTGCAGGAGTCCTCAGGTACTGGGATGTAAGGATTAATTGGGATGGGGTATTGGAGTATGGGTATAAGAGAAATTAATCAATTTATTTCATTTTATGATACTTACAAGTATGGCTGTCATGTTTACATGTTCGAACGAAGCCATTTTTGGTTTGTCAGTTATAATTGTAACTGAATTAAATTTTATAAATGACAGTTTGATAAAAATGTTGTAATAATTCCACCCAATTTTTGTTTGATAAAAATGTTGTAATAATTCCACCCAATTTTGGCCTTTTTATGACACCACTGCAGAAAATGGCACCTTGAGTTTATTTTGACATGTTGGAATTCTGTTGAGTTTGCCATAGTGAGAGCTTCCTGTTTTAAAGATGATAAAAGTTAGGCCATCCCTAAAAAAAATGTTGGATTTGGGCAACCCAAACTTACAACAGTGGGTAGGAAGGCAATTATTTTGTTAGTATTGTATGCTTGCACTGGAAATGAAAAAAAAAAGAATAAAGAAATGAAAAACAATTCACTATGAACATCACTGAAAAATTTGAAGATTTTTAAATGAGTCAGTCATTAAACTACAAACCGATAAGTTTTTTAAGAATGGCTTTAGCTGTTCTTTGATGTTATATTCATAAAATATGAATGAAGTTAACATTTTATAAAAATGTACATTTACTCCAGTTTTATGTTTTTTTGTGATTTTCTGCTAATAAGTTTTAATTCTCCATGGAAGATATTGTCTTCACCTAAATCCCTCTTTTCAGCAGACGACATTTGTGTTGTCTAGTAAGATGATGAAGAGTTCTTTTTTTTTTTAAAAAAAATTGGTATGTGATAAGAATGCGGTCATACTGAAAAGATGATTCTCAGAGAAAATTGGACAAATTCGTTGTGTTTTGGAGGCTTATACACTGAGGAGAGTGATAATGTCATTGTCTCCATTTGATGTACAGACAATTTACTTCTGTTCACACCCTATTAAGACTAAGATTTGACACTTATATGAATATTTGATGTATTCTTCACTGAAAAGATTTGATATTCTTGTGATAAGATGCTGCATGCATAGAATGTTTTATAGAATTTTCATTGAGGGGAAATTTGACTGATTCATTATTGAGTGAAGATTATTAATTGAGAGGGGAATTGGTTGATTATTAATTTGAGAGGGGATTTGATTGATTATTAATTGAGAGGGGATTTGATAGATTATTAATCGAGAGGGGATTTGACAGATTGTTAATTGAGAGGGGATAGATTATTTACTGGTATAAGATATGATTAATTCTTCATTATGTGAGAGGATTAGATAGATTATTCATTAAGGGAGAAAATTTGATATGCTTTTCAGTGATAGAAAATTTGACAGATTCTTCATGGAAAACAGATTTGATAGATTCTTCATTGTGGGAGAAAATTTGATAGGTTATTCAGTGAATGAAGATTTGATAGGTTTTTTCATTTAGACAAAATTTATAGATTCTTTATTGAGAATAAATTTGATTGACTTTTCATTGTGGTGACATTATGTGATAGATTCACAGATGATGTGTGATAGATTCATAGATGATTTTAGGCAATGGTTTCATAGATGATATTAGGCAATAAATTCATAGATGATTATTATGTGATGGATTCATAGATGACATTAGGTAATGGATTCTTCATAGATAAAAGATAAAAATGCTGATTACATACTGATTACGTATAAGTGTTTTTTTCTCTGTAAATTCCTCTGGTCACTTGGGAATAACATTTGTCTTGTTATACAGAACTGGTTCAGTTATAACGAGTCTCCTACCAATGGTCATTCAGTTATATGTACATATGTAAAAATATCTCATTTATAATGTGTATGCAAAACCATTATAGTCTGAGAGAAAGAGGCTATAAGGAATTGTTTTGGGTGTAAAATATTTGCATTCTTGTAGTATGACCTAGCTGCATTGATTTTATAATTTTTTTTTTTTTCCTGATTTCTGAAATTAAATTAAGGCGATAGGATTGGAAGAAAAAAGTTTTAATGAACTGATAGAACATTTGAAATTATTTGTATAGATATGAACATTAATGATTCACTTGGGGAAAAATTTTAACCTGATCATTGTAATATAGAAATAAGACTTGTTTTGAATATTTGCTTTTGTATTTTTTTTAAAAATTATTCTCGTTATTCAGACTACCCTATGAGTCTCTAATTGAATATACCTTTTTTACAATTCAAGATGCTGCTAAAATATTTCTGGTCTATAATTTGATGATGAGACAATTTTGTGTTTAATTTTGAATTCTTTGGAGTCTTTCATAAATACAGAGAGAAAACTAGACATATACGCTGAGAAATCGTTAAATATTTATATAAATCTTCATCTCTGCATCTGGGCAGACGGAAGGGTTGTGGACACTTCATCATGGGTACTATTGTTTGTCTTATGATAGAGCTCATTATTTACTGTATATTTCTTCTGGTATGTAATATTTATGTAACATAATCTATAAATAGGCTTCATATATATGAATAAGTCTTGGCCATTAATTTTATTTCCAACCGAATAACAATACACCTATGTATGTCTAAAAGTAAAGTGGTACAAAGACAATTTATAGTTTGATGATTGGTTTCAAAATCAAGACATAATTAAATGTAATTTCAATTTACATTAGTACACAGAGGAAGATCTTATCACCTTGTGGGAGAAAAGAAAAGATACATGACAGTGCTCTCAAAGTAAAATGAAATAGAGAGAATAAAATACACAAAAGTGCACCGAAATAAAAAAGTCAGTTGCAGAGAGAGAAAAATGGCAGTCAGGCAAGATGCAAATCTAAAGGCTTTGACATATCCTTAGAAACAAAAAGCGATGAGAGAGAAAGATGCCTGAAAATTGGAAACAGCAGCAGACGCAAACTAAATAGAATAAAATTCAAGGAAGAAGCAAATGCTCTCTGTGAAGCAGAAACAAAAGCATTAAAATGTGAAGAAGTAGAAGAGAAAAGATCAATGTAGTTAGATTGATTGGCATACAGATTGTATTGAACAAAGTTATTAATGGTCTAAATTTGCTTTATAGTACAAAAAAATGTCTAATTGTACCATTGCTCTATCAACATCGTACAATTGCTCTATTGGCATCATACCATTGCTCTCTCAACAGCCTACCATTGCTCTATCAACATTGTTCCATTGCTCTATCAACAGTGTACCATTGCTCTATTGGCATCATACCATTGCTCTATTGACATCATTCCATTGCTCTATCAACATCACACCATTGCTCTATCCACAGTGTACCATTGCTCTATCGACATTGTACCATTGCTCTATTGACAGTGTACCATTGCTCTGTCAACATCATACCATTGCTCTATTGACAATGTACTATTGCTCTATTGACCTTGTACCATTGCTCTATCAACATCATACTATTGCTCTATTGACATCATACCATTACTCTATCAACATTGTACCATTGCTCTATTGACGTCATACCATTGCTCTATTGGTATTGTACCATTGCTCTATTGACATTGTACCATTGCTCTATCAACATTGTACCATTGCTCTATTGACATCATACCATTGCTCTATCAACATTGTACCATTGCTCTATTGACATAACATTGCTCTATTGGCATTGTGCCATTGCTCTATTGACATTGTACCATTGCTCTGTCAACATTGTACCATTGCTCTATTGACATCATACCATTGCTCTATCAACATTGTACCATTGCTCTTATCAACAGTGTACCATTACTCTATGAACATCGTACCATTACTCTATGAACATCTTAGCATTACTCTGTCAACATTGTACCATTTCTCTATAAACATCGTACCATTTCTCTATGAACATTGTACCATTTCTCTATCAACATCTTAGCATTACTCTGTTAACATCGTACCATTTCTAGCCTCTATTGAACACCATAAACTGTGCTTCATTTTTACACCCCATTTCATAAACAAACAATTAAGGCATCCTATGACATCAGTCAATGCTTGATATGACATCAGTCAATTTTATTGACAAGAAGTGAGAGTCTGAGCTAGGAATGTGTAAGCTTGATAACACAGTTGGTATGATGTCACATAGAGGTACCACAATTCATCTGTAAGATGTAGTTGTACAATCAAAATTCAGTTTTATAAAGACACTATAATAAATGCCCTTTACCTTTAAAGAAAATGGAGGGGGGCATTCATTACAGATATTGCAGTATGCCTTTTAATTTTCTGTAATTTTATTATACTTGAAAGTACTGATTCCTGTTTATTGTTTTTGCTGTTAAATATAATAGTGTTCAGTTTTTTATTCAGAGATTTGTATCTTGTTATTTGTATCCAGTAGTGTTCTTAACCTTTCAACTATGTATGTTAAGTTAATCTGGGGAAGTTACTTGCACCAAATTCTCAGAAAAACTGTACCAGATCTGTATATAAGATATATCAAACATTCATAATGTCACGATTTCAATGGAGTTGGATTCAGTTTATTTTTGTCACCCGTGAGAATATTTGTGGACAAATACTTTGTTTTAGCCATGTCATAGTGCAATTTATTAATATTTGTTTACTGAGTCCAGGAGAGTCTGCCTGAATATAGTGTGAACTACTAGACTTGTTTACCATGATGTTGAAATGTGCTTCAACAGGTCTACCCCATAGTTAGAATTGTGATCAGGACAAACTTTGTGATGAGCAAACTATATCATGTGACTTGAAAAAAGGTCATGAGGAATTAGTGAGGAGCTAATTCGGATGGTACTGATAGGTAATCCAGGAGTATTGGTTCAGTGAACTGTCTGGTTAATTAAAGGTTATATTCACTTAAAATACTGTTGCCTAATGGTTACACACCAAAAATGTACAAATTCAAAAGAAATATCCGTGAAGTATTCTGAATCTTAAACTAATCTACATTTTTATTTGTTTTCTTATTTAAACCATATTATGTTTTCTTGTAGTGTCAGACAGAAATATGTCATTTGGGATATTAAGACTCTAGGCTATTAAAACAACTGAAAAAATGGCATGATTATAAATTTTATTGCAATGGAACACATGGGAATTGGTTAGAAATTTTTTCATGTTTTGTTTAGCTGTAACTAGTTTTTAGAATTTTGGAACCAGACTAAAATTCCGGCATTTTATTGGTTAGTTTGAATTAGGGTTTACCAGTGTTATTGAACATTTTGGGAGGAAAACGTTGGCTGTGACTTACTTTGAACAAGTTTAGTACTGGTACAGAATCCAGAAAAAACTGGTTAGATAAAAAACTAGATTGATACACTGCCCTCTGCTACATATCTGAAATAATGTTGAAAAAAATTAATTTGTAACTTTTCAGGTGTCCTCTCCTTTAAAATATTTTGGAATCAAGTTTAATTGTTGTTTGTACAATATTTTTCTCTACTACCCTTAGAATGAAGCTGATTTGCCATTTTGTGTGACAAAGTGCTTTAATAACTGTAGTTTCTTGGTACCAAACATTCCCTAATAAATGTGCCATACTTTGAAACATCACTGATTTTCTCATAAATTGTAAAGTGAATGATTTGTATATCATTGTGTGTTGTTTGTAGATTTATTAATACATTCTTGGTTGGTAATATTTTTTTCTTTAAAGGGGTAGATTCTGGGGCCATTTATTAGGGAATTTTTTAGTATGCATGTACTTTTTTTAAAAAAAATATCTGAGGTTTTTGAAGTACAAGCTTTTAGTGTGAGAGCTCAATTTAAAGCCTAGCTTTGGTGATGAATTCTTCCCATTCATGTTTACGTGGAACAATGTTTCTGATGAATATATTGATGAACCTTGTCTATTCCATTTCCTAGATTGCGATGTATGGCGGCAATTTAGAAAGAAATTTGTTGTTATCAATACTCAATATGCCATAGACTATTTTCCTCTCTGTATTTATTTCTATTGCTGTATAAGTAGTATGTTTTGAATAGAGCAGAATTGCCTTGTATGAATTATTTGTATTTCATGGAATAAAACTTTTCTATTACTGAAGTCGAACTTGCCTTGTGACTGAGAAAATGTTGTCTATCAGACATTTAGTCTTTGATCAGAAATTAAAACAATTACCTCCATTGGATATAAAGCTTTCAGGTTAAGCACAATGCAGTCAAACCTGTGTTTGAGGCCACCCCCGAAAAAAAGATTACCCTGTGAATAAAGGCCATTCTTTGAAAAACCATTACTGATTATTTAGAACAGACTGACCTCCAAATAAAGGCCATCTGTCAACAAAGGCCACATTTTGTCTTTCCCAAGGGTAGCCTTTGTTCACAGGTTTGACTGTATATTTTTCTCTGTAATTTAATTATGTACCTGCAATCAGGGTCATTTGGTGACTTTTCCAGCTTTAATGATGGAGCAAGGACTCAGGTGTATGTATGAATCACCAACCTTCAATAAACTAGGTAGACAGCTTCCTCACTTGTGAAATTTGGTCCCGGATGAGATTCAAACATGCAGAGATGAAGGGCTTGTGGTTACTTGTCAGAGACAATCAGCACATGGCTATGGAGATCCCTTGTTTGTATCAATAGGTAGAGCATTGGTTTCATTATGTGGATGTGAATGTTCTCTGTGATGTTTTGTTTCATTGGGTCTAGAGCCATTAGTTCTCCACCCCCGAAATTTCATGCTGAGAAGTTGACAGTTACTTGTATAGCACAATCTAAGCACTGGTACAGTATCCAGGAACACTGGTATGGTTGAATGTTTGCTGGTGTATCACCAAAATACTGTTGAAAACAGGCATAAAACTTAAGCAATTCTTTTACTTCATTTAATTGAAAATAAAACTGTGTGTGTTATAACGATATATGACAGTATTTAGTTATTCTGGATTTCTAGGGTAGCTCTGATTATGAATAGTAATGCATCTTTCTATTGATCTATGTAAAATGAAAAGATAAAATGTGTTCCCTGAGGCATAATATGATTTGCTCATGTGATTGTTTCAGAGTTTTTCCACTTTAAAAGATCTACAGAATAGCAGTTTAAAATTGAGTTGTGCACCGTGTGAGATTTTGTTTTTGTACACGCAAAACTGATGGATTAACTGTCTTGTTACGTTGAAACGATTGAACAGTAATGATTGATCGGAGGGGAACTGTTTAGATTTTTGATAAATGTATGCATGTCTTAAAACGTGTTTGAATTCCAGATTTTCTTTGATTGGATTTTCGAAACACGTTCGTGAAATATCTGATTTTAATTAAATTCTAAGGGATTTTAAATGTATTATCTTACAAGTAATACAGACGGAAGATGCATAACTGCTAAATGCCTGCATAAATGATACCAAGTTTTGTTCTGATAAGTATGGCTGCTTGGTTAGTGTAGATTGTGTGTGCTTGTTGGTACTTTTTGATATTTTTTTTTTCTTTGGGGTTAAAACATTACGCCAACAGCCAGGATCATTAAGGACTTTTTTACTGCTTTAAATGTTGAGGAGTCGCAGGTGTGTACTTGGATAGAACCACTGAACACCTGTAAGTTAGCTGGATAGCTTCATCATCTGTGAAGTTTGTCTTGGTTTCAAACTCACAGCCGTGAGGTCCTTGTGATTACTAGTCAGGGATAGTAACCACTCGACTGCAGAGAACCCATTTGATATTACATCACTTCCTGTTTCCATAGATTACTTGTGCTATTTGTATGCCTGTCTAAAATTCTTTTGCTTGTTCCATTTTCTTGTCAGGGAGCAATGGTTCTTGATGTTTCTGGTATTTTGTTTAATTAGGCTTGAAGAAGTCTTGTTTACTGTCACCTGACCAGAAATACGGTCCGTGTAAGCTGCAAAATTTCTTTTCTAATTTGTTTTTCTACACACATTCCTTGCATACTAAGTAGATACGATTTGTCTGCAAATATATTTGTACTTGGATTTCGGTGGTAGCTGTAGGGTCGGCGCCAAAAATCTTTGTGTATTTATATGCAGAGTATAGAATATTATACTAAAACTGGCATCAGTTGGTTCTAGGTCTCCAAGGCCTAGTTAGGTTATTTCATGGAGGACTATAATTGTTGTTAGGTACGTATTTGGTGTAAGATGTATGTGTTTTTGTATGATTGACCATCCTAGAGACAAATGTTCAATAAAACACCATCATCTCTACATTGCACTAACCCCTGTGGGATATTTAATATCTTCTGTGCATTATAAAGTTACATAATTATGTGATTATATTGAAAATATTTATCATTAATTTGCATGCTTAGTTAAGAACAATGTTCAGTTGTTATTTAAACATACATTATTCTCATTGTCGTTTCTTTAACACATGACACCTTATTGCTTTCTGGTATTTAATGATGAAGTTTCGCTACAATTTGTGAATTTATGACAAGATTGTTATGGTGATTTCTGGTTATTTACTTTTAATTAATTCAGAACTTACCAACAAGCTCATAAATAAGTGTTATATGAAGCATTATATTGATAAATCGTACAAAGTGCTTGTAGTCATTAGTGAAGAAATCGGTTGTTAGGAAACAATAATCGGGCCCTCATTAATAAAATATTTGTTTGCTGTTATATGACCTAAACTTTCAACATCAGGTTGGTATGTAGGTATTTTATTGTTAATACCATACCGCTTTTACTAAAAAACAAATAGCTGGAGTAAAGAAAGAAAAAATTGTCTTATTAGCTGTAAAATTTTAGGGTCGGGGGATTTTTTGATGGGTCAGTCACAAATAACTGCTAACCAACCATTTTGTAAGGATGACCTCATAATTAACAAGTCTTTCACATCTATCTGGACCAAGACCAGTTTTTGGCTCATTAGCCCTATTTTTTCATGCGAAAGTCACTTTACATGTAATAAATACTTTTTATTTATGGTTTGAAATTCGAGTTTATACTTTTGGTACCTGATGATATCTGGGATGCGATTTTTCCCATTTGGATTTCAGCAGATGATCATGGGAGTTGTTTTTTGAAGCATGCAAATCTACTGAGAAAATCTTTGGGGGGTATAGGGGGTAAGGGAAGATCCTTCTCTTCAAATACATTTGTTGATGTAATGTTGATGTAATATCACAATTGCTGGAGGACAACTAAAACTGTGTTCAATTATGCAATTTTTAGAATGTATTCTGACTTTGTATGTATCATTATGTGCCATGACAAAAAATTTCCTCTCATTTGATCAGTAACCAATCACACTCCTGTGATTTTCAACCTTAAAAATGTAAAATACTAATACCCTGTCTTTACTGGATTCAAGTTTTACGTATCATTATTCTCAAAACGTAAGTGGAGTATCATCATTAGTGTTTGTTGTTTGTTTGTGAATTGGTTACAAGAAACAGTTCAATTCCTGAAATATTATATTTTTACATCATGACTGACACTATAAGAGTTTTTCTCTGCAGTTTATTTCAGTGATTTTGTGAATATAGGTGACCATATTACTGTTTGAATCATTATGTTTCATTTACAATTTACTAACAAATAAAAGCGCTATCATTTTTTTTGAAAATTTGACATCAAAATAAAAGTGATTTCTTATTAAAATTCTTCATTATCATTATGATGAAGATGTTGTTAATATTGATGATATTATAAAGTATAGAATACACGATTTGATTAGCCTAAACAAAAAAAAGTTTGTTTCCGTTTTCATGCCCAATAGGTAGGGATTTTTTTTATTTAATGTTGTTTTTTTTTACATATTTCAGCAACACTGTATGGGAATATGTGCACTGTAATATTAATGAGTTGTGAAAATTACAATATAACACTAAGATTTGGATGCTGTAAAAAATGAGTCAGCAGGTAAAATATTGGGTTGGTCGGGTAACTGGAAACAAACCTTTTTTTAGGTGAAGTACTTTTGGAAGCTGATGAAATTTTGAAAAAGGTGAGAGCTACTTTACAAATATTCACTGTCAATGTTTAAAACAAAAAGAACATATACTTTCTGCATCAAATTTCTTCATCCATAGAGAGAATTCCAATTACAGTATTTATTCAATGTTAAGTGCGGATATTTACTCTGACAATTCACGATGACAGAGTTAACGTTTTATGGAACTTTTCGGATGAAGAGAACGATAGTGAAGGAGGATACTGTTGACTGCGTTACTTGAAATCTTGAATGACAAACATTATTGGAGTTTGTCACACTTCCAGGATTAAGTCGTAAGCATATCGATTGCTTTGTACTCAACACGGATTATTGTATTAAGTATTTGTTACATAAAATATTACCTCTGTGAATGGTCAGTCTGTCCAGTGGTATTGTAAAATTGTATCCTACATTCTTATATAGGTAATGAATTATAAATAGAACGTATGGCAGTATGTATTTACTACTGGACAAGGGAATATATCAATCGGTGCAACGATTAGCCATATACAAAGTGTTGGATTGGCTGGAGGTGGTTACTGCTTAATGAGAATTTGTGAATAAAAAAAGTGAAATAAAATATATTCTTCATTGAAAAATGTGGATTTAAAATTCAAATTCATTCAGAAAATAATTTGGTGACAAAATTTATTGGATTTTATCAGATGGATTATAAATAAGGTTTCTGTCTTATGTTATTACTAATTAAGGAATTAATTATTTCTTGCATGAATGTTTTGTAAATTGAAGTCATACTAACGCGTGATTATTAAATATGCAGTGATGAAATTCATTAATTCAGATATTTCTAAGCTGACAAATTTCCTTATTAATATATTTCAAAGGTTGTTCATTATTTAAGAAATCTTTTATAAGATTGAGTTTAAATTAGCGTGTTAGATTATATAGGATAAATAACAAAAACATCCAGCATCCACACCCACCTTTCCGTTTTCTGAAGCAATATTTGAGCAGTATGCATTAAAACATAATTTATATGGAAGTCTTCCTTCATATTAAGCAATGGGCATGGTAGTTAATGAATCATTGATTTATTGACAAATTCATTCATTCAGTTGTTCTGTCAGTCAGTCAGTCAGTCGTTCAGTCGGTCGGTCGGTCAGTCAATCAATCAGCCAATTGATTATTCTGTTTTTCTGTATAAATAGATCATTCCTTCAATCAATCAATCAATCAATCAATCAATCAATCAATCAATCCTTAAATCAGTCTTGTTTCCATGTTTTTCTCTCAGATTGCCTGATTTTGGTTGAGGAATTCTTTATGGCACTGTTCCACAACATTCTGTGACAGATAGAAATTAAATGTTTGTGTCTGGAGCATCTTGGCTTTAAGTGTTTCAGTTAACTTTTTATCATATTTAGAATGATGAGTATTATTTTGGAGATAAATGTTTTTTTCAATATTCTAGTTGTTGTTACATGCATGGAGGTGGGGCACTCTAGTCATAAAAGCCACCAAAGTTCTGTTTTTCATTACCTACCAAATATTCCCTAAAAAGCACACCACTAATACACTCATCCTAAATCGAAATAAATGAACAAAATATTGTGACCCTTTATATGAACACTTCATATATTTGTACATGAGATATGTCATAAGCCTTAAACTTGTTTGTAATACTTACAACATCATTGAAACAGGGACCCAACAGATTGAGGAAATAACTGCATGACAGCGTTTTACATGAGAGTGATTTTTCTACTATGTTGTTATGAGTGATGTTTCTACTAAGATAATGTTGTTATGAGTGATGTTTTTACTAAGATAATGTTGTTATGCGGGGTGTTTCTACTAAGATAATGTTGTTATGAGTGGTGTTTCTACTAAGATAATATTGTTATGAGTGGTATTTCCACTAAGATAATGTTGTTATGAGTGGTGTTTCTATTAAGATAATATTGTTATGAGTGGTATATCTACTAAGATAATGTTGTTATGAGTGGTATTTCTACTAAGATAATGTTGTTATGAGTGGTGTTTCTATTAAGATAATATTGTTATGAGTGGTGTTTCTACTAAGATAATGTTGTTCTGTGTGGTGTTTCTACTAAGATAATATTGTTATGAGTGGTATATCTACTAAGATAATGTTGTTATGAGTGGTGTTTCTACTAAGATAATGTTGTTATGAGTGATGTTTCTACTAAGATAATATTGTTATGAGTGGTGTTTCTATTAAGATGATATTGTTATGAGTGGTGTTTCTACTGAGATAATGTTGTTCTGTGTGGTGTTTCTACTAAGATAATATTGTTATGAGTGGTATTTCTACTAAGATAATGTTGTTATGAGTGGTATTTCTACTAAGATAATGTTGTTATGAGAGGTGTTTCTACTGAGATAATGTTGTTCTAAGTGGTGTTTCTACTAAGATAATGTTGTTATGAGTGATGTTGCTTCTAAGATTATATTGTTATAAGGGATGTTTCTACTAGTGTAGTGTTGTAGTGAGAGGTTTTCTGCTTGGGGAGTGTTGTGTAGGCCAGGAGCTTAGTTTGCTTTCTCTTGTGAATTAAATAATGATTTTTGTCATTATACAACTCTTGCTTAATGTTTTGATATGACTTCTGATTCATTGTTGGGCAAGAATGACTTATTTAATCACTTGCCATGTGATAGTTTATTGATTGGTTTGTTTACCATCATAGAGATCCCTAAGGTCTGTCACAGTTAATATAATCTCACATAATACAAGTAAATATGAAATTATTGACAATAACCATGTCTTGAGAATAAAAGCTTTATGTGGAGTTCAGTCCCAAAATCAAACAAAAGGAATGCATGGACCATAGCACATATACCCTGAAAACACCCTGGGGCCTTCTGTTTTACATCATCTTTTCAGTGTTTCCAGTTTGACTTGAATGATAGTTTGACATATTGGGTATAATTTGGGTATAATTTAAATAATCATGAAAGAGTTTGAATTCAGTCACTATCATTTTTCTTCTTCTCAAAAAGGGTTGGTGGTCATGAAATAGGGGATGAGGCCTTTAATAGGGAGCATGCAGTAATTGAATATGATGAGGAATTGTCTGCAGAAGTCATGTCTATTCTGTCATGAATTGTTCTGACGAAAAAGCAGCAGCATTATGGAAATATGTGGCCATACTTAAAAAAAATGTTGGTTTGCAGTTGTGAGACCCAAACATTTTGTCAGCGGGCTGCTAGATTTGGTGTTTGTTTTGTTAACATTTTATTCTTGTACTAAAAAAGTACAGCTGGAATAACAAAAATGCAAAAAGTATGTCAAAATTGCTGGGAAAGTTTTTGGTTACATAACTGCAGACCAACAATTTAATATAGCTACTTTTGTTCTCAAAAAATGTTTCTTCAGTGTTTAATTGATATGCAAATTTAAGTATGAGTTTATTTACATTTGTATTTACCAAATCAATCTATGAATAAGATATACAGTGTTCCCTCTGGTACTGTCACCTCCAAAGATTTCACTCCAAGAAACAACAGTAAAAGGCACACATACACATAGTAAAAAAAAACACCTGTCGTGAATGTATCAATTCCCTCCGAACAACCACTCTCTCCAAAGAACAACACTTTTTTGGAACTCTGACAAGTGGGGGGGGGGGGAGCACTGTTTAAATGTTTGTACAAAGTGAGATCATTTTGAAAATGTTCCAATTAATAATCTCCCAAATCAGTATCACTTGTTCTCATGTAAAATCCTAAACGAGAATTTAATTGTCTGTTTCTCTTGAAGTATTCTAATTGTTACATACAGAGATTAGAATTATTTGACACACATAGAGAATACCACAATAACATATTATACACTATAAATCTGATTAAAAGCATTGTATTATCAATTTAAAGTAGCATTAAAAGGTTTAAAAGGATAACAGTATTTTTATTATGTGCCTATATATATATTTACATAGAGAGGTGAAAATCTGTGTTTATAAAGTATGTTTGCTCACGCATTTGTTGATGTTTTATTTGTGTATCCGGTATTTGCTTTTAGAAATCTTCATCAACAATACCTCCCTCCCAATAAAAAAACATTTTAATGCACACTAAATTACCAAAGTCGTCAATGTGCCATAAAAAACATTAAAAAACAGACATTTCAAAAAAACTTGAATCTAGTAATTTCAGTTTAATCATTATGTGAGTACATCTCTATGGAAACAAAGACTGTAATCATTTACGTCTACTCTTAGTTTTTGCCTGTTTTTGTTTGTTTTCATGTTCATTTTCTCATGTTGTATTGGCTTCTGAAGTACAGTCAGTCATTCAAGTATATATCATTAAATCACTCGTGATACAAGCTCATGATTTAATTCTTGTGATGTCGAGCTCCTGCTGTACTTTAATCAGCTGATAAAAAATGTGTGCATTGTTGATATTTCTTCAATTTAAATAGTTTCTATATTCATGCGATATTTTTTGGTCAGGTCATCTTAGTTTAAACCGATTTGTCTTGGATTTATCTTGGTGCTTTAAGTGAAAGAAAATGTGTTAGAATTAAGAGATAGATAGCCAAAATAAACAAATCTATGAAGTTAGTTAAGTAGAAATAGAATATGTCTGAAAGCTGTATGATATTGAAGAATGGCACAATGTTTGCTGTTAGTCTAGCTGTATGTTCACTGATGTAATTCTCCTTGAAATCTAAAATGATGAAGAGTATCCCTGTAAGTTCTTAAAAACTTGTAGAATGAAATGCAATGTAAAAAATATGTTAAGCATTCAATGCAAAATTATGAATTGCAATCAGTTGTCTATGTAAAAGTTGCCAGTGTTTGTCAATGTGAAAGTTACTATTATTTATCAATGTGAAAGTTACTACTGTTTGTCAATGTGAAAGTTACTACTGTTTGTCAATGTGAAAGTTACTACTGCTTGTCAATGTGAAAGTTGCCAGTGTTTGTCAATGTGAAAGTTACTACTGTTTGTCAATGTGAAAGTTAGTACTGTTTGTCAATGTAAAAGTTGCCAACGTTTGTCAATGTGAAAGTTACTACTGTTTATCAATGTAAAAGTTGCTAGTGTTTGTCAATGTGAAAGTTACTACTGTTTGTCAATGTGAAAGTTACTACTGTTTGTCAATGTGAAAGTTAGTAGTGTTTGTCAATGTGAAAGTTACTACTGTTTATCTGTGTGAAAATTACTACTGTTTGTCAATGTGAAAGTGACTGCTGTTTGTCAATGTGAAAGTGACTACTGTTTGTCAATGTGAAAGTTACTACTGCTTGTCAATGTGAAAGTTGCCAGTGTTTGTCAATGTGAAAGTTACTACTGTTTGTCAATGTGAAAGTTACTACTGTTTGTCAATGTAAAAGTTGCTAGTGTTTGTCAATGTGAAAGTTACTACTGTTTAAAAATGTAAAAGTTGCTAGTGTTTGTCAATGTGAAAGTTACTACTGTTTGTCAATGTGAAAGTTACTACTGTTTATCAATGTGAAAGTTAGTACTGTTTGTCAATGTGAAAGTTAGTACTGTTTATCAATGTGAAAGTTCTTATTGTTTGTCAATGTAATGGTTGTAACTCTTGCACATTTCTCTGGTTTTCAGTATGATAGAATCCAACAATAATTAGTAGACGTAAAACACTTCAGTCTTAAGTAATAAAGTTTGTTTTGCAATAAAATTTATAATCAAGTTAGGAGCAGACTGCTAGCATCTTAATTTGTTCTTATTTCCTGTTGTTTTATTTATTGGAGTCTACAGTCCTAAATGACTGGTTTATACTGGTCAAGTGGAGAGGTACAGTATATTTTGTAATTAAGAAAATACAGCTGTGCTATAATTATGGTTATATTTTGTGAATACCACATAATTAAGAAACTAAAAACCATTCAATATTTGAGAGTACTGTCTGTGTAAAAGACTTTCAGACCTCAGTCCTCTTGCAAAAAATTTGATTAGGCCTGGCCTTCATGTCCAGTAAAATTCCTTTGCTTTTTAGTCAAGGTTAAAGTCAGTGTATATTATATTGTGAGCCTGTCCAGTAATGTTTTCAAGTTTTTCCATCCTCTGGTCTGCTAATAATTCCTTGAATACATTGACTGTTGCTATTGTTCTTTGAATACTTTTACCAGTACTATAGTTAATAAAATACATTCCCCAGTACTTTAGTTCGTGGAATATGTTGACTGTTACTTAAAGTTCATGGAATATGTTGACTGTTACTTATAGTTCATGGAAGATGTTGACTGTTACTTATAGTTCATGGAAGATGTTGACTGTTACTTAAAGTTCATGGAATATGTTGACTGTTACTTAAAGTTTATGGAAGATGTTGACTGGTACTTATAGTTCATGGAAGATGTTGACTGGTACTTATAGTTCATGAAATATGTTGACTGGTACTTATAGTTCATGAAATATGTTGACTGGTACTTATAGTTCATGAAATACATTGACTGGTACTTTTAGATACCAAAAAATCAGTCAGTAACATATCAAGTAAAATATCTGTCATGAAACACTGACAATGTTGCAAGTATTAACATTTTTTGCTTCTTAGTCTGAGATAAAACTTATTTTGTCTCTCTATATATCTAACCTGATGTGATTGGTTGTGAAGAAATTCAAATATCGACCAATAGCAAGGCTCCATTCTGTGTGTGATTAGTTGCACTATTACAATATTGATGATACGGGATTGGAAACCTTTGTCTTATTTATTGTTCGTCTGCTTTGTTGTACTTAAGATGCGGAATTATTATGAAATATCTATAAAAGCGCGTCTGTGGATTTATCCTGCCTCTTATTATTATTACTGATTATTTTTTGATATAAAGATGAACCAGTCTTTGTGTGGGTTTTCATATCAGAATTTAATAAAGCTAGGAACATTCTGCAGTATTCCAATTATTGTACTGATGACTTTATTACAATGGTGAAAGAACCTGAGCATTCTGCTGGCATAGAATCCGTAATATTGAACATGCCATTGTCTCATCATCTCTGAATTGTTTTCCTCCTGTATTCAAATATATTGATACATTATTGGCTGTTTGTATGCCATAGCTTTCTATTATTAGGTTTAGAAAATTGAAATTTTTACCCACTGTGCCTTTATTTACTCAAAGGAAATGAAATAATTTTCATGAGCAATAATCAATGCATCTTAAATATCCATACATGTATTTGTATTACAAGTAAACTTGGTCATTAATGCCATTGTTGAAACTATTGAAAACATTGATGCAGTCCTTGAAAGTAATGAAAATGTTGATGTTATTGTTGAAGTAAAAGAAAACATTAATGTTGATGTGGACTTTGCCGAGATATCTATTGTTTAAATCGAATGAAACCTGTATTAATGACCACATTTCAGCATACGTTTGATCAGGCCATGAACTTACAGCACTGCATTTGGGAGTGATCTGTCAATTAGGATATATACATGTACTACCATTAAAGCATACATTAATGATGAGTATGGATATGGCCAAGGTTCATAGTGCCCCTTCTTTACCATCCGCTCCCAGTTGTACAAACATTCATTCAGCTACTGGGTAACATTTAGGTTTGGTTGAATTTTGAGTTAAAGAAACAATTTCTTGTTAAATTTAACCCGCATGTCTGATATTGGTAAAGAAATTTTTAAAACCTCAGTTTGTCTGTGTTATGAAGTGTCAGCATTTTGTACAACAAATACAGCCCTCTTGTTCCTGGTAATTATTTTGTTAGCTTATTAACCTAACCTTAAATGTAACCAGTACTTATACAATTAGATGCTGAAGTTACACTCTAGTCAATATCTTGATAGCTAATGGTAAAACCTACTATCCAAAAAATTCTGTTTATGAGAACAATTAGTGCTTTTATTATCTGAGACTTGACAATAGAAGATCAAATATAGTGATAATATTATTTGTTCTCTGATGTATTGTAGGATGTGGAACTTTTTTTTACTTTCGCTAGTGGCTTAGGCATAGGACTACTTAGCTCATCTCAGCATGGAGTGCGTATGGTGAACTATGAAGATCACCCTGTCTGCCGTTGTATGTCATGTGATGTGTCATTGGTCTTGTTTCCAAATGAACCCATGAGCCAATTTCAATCAAACTTCACACAAATGATTCTTGGATTGTCCTCTATCAAGATTGTTCAAATGATGCTCCTGGGTACAATATTGGTCCCACCCAGGATTACTGGTTTAAACAGGAATAACCTTTAAATATCTTTTTGGTCAACATCACTTGGCCTAGAGCTCTGGTATCTAGTGTGTAACATTGTCTTTTGGTCCTCTACATTATTCAAATGATGCCCGTTTTAAAATTGGCCGGACTTCTGCTCGTCCTCTTGGGTCATACATTTTATATGGATTATATAGGGAATCCTTCAGATCTCTTTTTGTCCAAATCTGCATGGCCTAGATTCAAGATATATGGTGTGTAGCATCGTTTTGTGGTACTAAACAGATATTATTCAAATGATGCCCTCTGGGATCAAAATTGGCCCCATGCTCTGGATTGCTTGTGTTGCATAGATTATGTAGAGAAAACCTTTTAAAATCTTCTTGGCCAAAAGCGTATGTATATCCTTTTAATTCCAACTTAATAATGAGACCACCAAAATATTACCACTATATTATTGGGTCCAAAAGGTGGTCTTTATATCGAGGTATTGCGAGTATTGTAGTATTCAAACAATAAAGCATTCTGCAACTAAATGCTGTGGTATAATATAAGGATGTTTTTTTTATGATGTGAAGTATATGAAAATATCATATTACAATATGGTATGACCCAAAGCCATAAACCAATAGCTTAAAAGCCATTAATCCACCCACAAGGACTGACCTAGAGTTTTATGTTAGATTTAAACCGTTAATTGTTGTTTATACTTGTCTGAAAATTTGATTGATGCTATTCTTACATTAAATAATCTCTTACATACAGTAGAACATGGTTATAGTGAATTCCTAGGGACCTGAATGATTACTTTATTGCATCCATATTCATAATAATGAATTAAAGAATTGCTTGTCTAGGGAAAAAAAGTATTTCATTGTATACAATTCTTCATAAATCTTATGTTCTATTTAACTATGTTTTACTGTATTTAGATGTCATTTTAATGACATATGTTAGCTAAGATAGCACTATGTAAGTAAAAAAATCATATGTGTGGTATATAAGTCTTGAAAGTGCTTTTAAGCTGGTAAAAAGACCTCATATAATTGAAAGAAGATAAAATTTACATCTTTTTAAAAAAAAGACATAGCATGATATTTCAGCCCAAAATAGTTTACATTTTCCATAAGGCTTGAATTTTTTTGACCCCCCAAATAAAAATAAATGGGTCAGTACATACCTATATATGGAGATACCTTTCATACTATGGAGGTACATTTGTCCCCAAATATTTTCATACTTGGGATTTTGCTGTAAGAAACTTAAGGGTCAAAGCCATAAATAAGGTCAGTCTGGTACCCCTAAATGCTACTTTTTTCTGGCCCTACAAGAATCTCTTTCATGGCATTGTCACAGAACCAGCTGGTCCTAAAATGATATATTTGGCCATTGTAGAACTTGGTACACTGTTTCCATGCACCTGCAGGAATAACTAGAATGTATTTCCTTCTGTCTGGGGTTCTTCGAGACATGTAATTATAGCAGGAAATCATGAGGAAATCTTTATGGAATTTATCATTAAAAAAAAGACATAAAAAAATGAAAGTCTGGACATTTTGATATTAGGGCAATCACTAAAATGTCTCTGAGGTAAAAAATGGAGGTAATGTGACGTATTCACTAATAAATGCCCTTCCCTTATTAATGTCCCCGCCCCCTTTTAGAAAAGTGAAACACTCCCGCTAATTAATGTCCCTGCCCCCTTTTATAAAAGTGAAACACTCCCGCTAATTAATGTCCCCGCCCCCTTTTAGAAAAGTGAAACACTCCTCCCCTTATTAATGTCCTTTTAGAAAATGAAATATTTTCACTCAGCATGAATACCTGTACATTCCCAGTGATTTTGTTTGGCATTTTCAAAACTACCTGTGGCTTTCTAAGGAGAAGATATAGCAATCAGAATAGAAAATAAATCAGAAAAAAGGGAAAAATTGAAAACAACTACATGTATAACTTACTTATATAGCATTTTAAGGGGAAAATATAATGTTTTTGGCTACTGGGAAACAGCCAATATTCAGCTGTAAAATATACAATAAAAAATCACTGATTCCATTATATTAATTCCAATGTGTCCAAAAACTTTCTTGTGAAATGAAAAATACATGACATGAAAATACAAAGAATATCTTTTGTTATTTTTTACAAGAATAAAAAATAAGAGTTCAGAAATAAACACTATATAAATTTTTGTTCGGTTAACGTTCAGCTTCCAAAACCTTATTATTTGACGTACACATTTTAATTGATGGAAAAAAGGATAATTTATATCAAAGACTTTCTTTTGTTTAAAACGAATCAAGTAAAATGGGCACAGATAGAGATTTCCCTGATGCAGGTTTCTTGTGTCCCTGGCATGATATTCAGCTGGGGGACTCGCTTCCTACTTGGCATTTGCCCTTGGCATTTTCTGTGTGGGACCCCCAAAAATCTACTAAAATGTTGGAGATGGGAGTCCCGGGGATGAAAATTCATAGGGAAAACCCTGCACAGTGAATGATAGAAATCTTCTATATCATATACTGTATACATGGGTGTAGAAAGCCAAAAGCCAGAAAAATCTAACAGCCATTTGAGCATTCTTACAGGCTACTTTTTCCCCACATGGAGCATTGCCAGTTTGCCTCCTATTGGGGGAACCTTCAAGCCCCCTTCTTCTGTTGGTCACTTACCAGCTACATGATAGCATTTCTGCACCTCAGAGTGTAACTTCCAAATTGTGAATGCCCAAGGGACCTGTAGAAAACTTTGGTTTCTAGAAGTTGCATGTATAAGAACCAGCATAGGTGTTTTTATGTACATTTTATTACTTCACATGAACAACAGTTGCATACACTCATTAACGTTTGCTGTTGCATATGAATGTTAAATAAATAAACTCAAGACCTTTTGCAGTGAAAATTATTCATTTTCAGCATGATATTTTCTGAAACACTGTTTGTTTTCATGTGACTTATTGTCACTGGGGTTTAATGCCGTTTTTCAACAATTTTTCAGTTATATACGATGGCCAGTTCACCTAACCAGTTTTCCTGGACTGTATACTAACCAGTGCTAACTTACCCTTTAGCAAGAAGCCGGCAACTTCTCCACATGTGGAGGAAAATCGACATTTTTGTCAATTTTTATGGAAGGGTATGACCTGCTGCGATCGGGATTCGAACCCGGATCTCCTGGTTACAAGTCCAGCACACTAACCACTGGACCATAGCTGAAACACTGTTTATTGTCTAAATTATATAGTCCTATTGCAACAAATTTTGAAGTTTTGATGATATATAAAATTGTTTGACTACTGTACAATCTGTCTATTGTAAAGAGCTAAAGAGTGGCAAAATTAGTATCTAGTGCATATGGCAATGAATAGTCTGCAAATATATTTTACGTGTACATGAAAAATAATCTGCTAATCATTTAAAGTAAAAATAACACTTATTGCATAATTACTATGTCCACTCATAATCTTGTTTTTATAATTTGATACACCTAAATTTAATTGATCACTTTGTAATTCTAATGTGTGTGGTTGATAATTGTTAACAGTGACATTTTGCAGGATATGTTACAAGGTTCAGTTTTTGGAAGTACTTTTATGCAAGAAAGGTCTAAAAGTCCTTGTATTACTGTTTGGTATTTGAAATTTGGAATTTCTGGTATTCAGAAGTACAGACTGTTTAGAAATTAGCAGGAAAAAATTAGGAAGTTTATTTTAATTTCGGAAGTTTCCGGTTTTCTGTGAGTTCGGTATTCAGAAGTTACGCTGTATTTGATTCTTTATTTATGTGATTTACTTCACTTTTCTGGAAGTCAAAATTCTGGCTTGTAGTTGAATGATTATCTGCCTTTTGGGAGTAAGCAAATTATTATGACTTTTGTGTCTTGCCAAATGATGGAGTAACTTGATGTTTAGACCTGTGGGACATCTAGCTGTAGACAAATGACATTTTGATGACTTGACTAAATTTCCATACTGTTTAAGATTCTTGAAGGCAATGCGAAACAGACAGAGTATGTCAGGTTCATTTTTGTCGTAATAACGCATTTGTAATTCATAATGCTGTTAATGCATAATACAGTGAATTATTACTGGACCCATGGGCAGACAAATTTGAAAACATTACTTATTGGTTGGGGGCAAAATATCACTGGCGCCCATTATACATATGTATTATTTACTTAATTCTTCACTGAAGATCAAAGGAATTTAATGGTTACAATAGTCAGTTTTTCTCCAAATTTAACCTGACCCCATCAATAATTAGCTGCAGGACTGATATCTTACAATCTTATTCATGCACTGATATGGATAGAAAATGATAGTCCTGTTTACAGTTACTTGACTGAAAAAATTGGGTAGGTAGGTTAGTAACTTTTTTTGTCTAAACATACCTTTTCTGATTTCATCCCTGAATATTTTTATACTTAGGATTTTACTGTTAAAAACTTCAGAGTTGATGCCAAAAGATAGGGTCAGTTGGGTAATTGTAAACGTAACTTTGTGGTAGAATGGTTATGCCCCAATTCTACCTAGGCGTACACCTGGGTCTTTCTCACAGTTAAAGCTGGAAAAATCACCAAGTGACTCTGGTTGTAGGTGCTATGTTAAACCCCAGAGAAAAAAAACATGACTATTATTTTCTTGCCCAATCCTTATGGGACTTGCTGATGTGTTTGTTCAATGAGTCCTGTACTTACATATTGATGTTGTATGACTAGATGCGATATTCCTCCTCATGGTGTCACATTTTCCTTAGTATTAATGGACTTCTCATTTATTCATTATTGGTTATGTTTGTCTGTGCTTTAGAAAAAGTGCTTTTGTTGTTGCCTGGTATTGGTGCATAGCAAATATTTTGTGTCTAGAATGTGACACGAGCGTGAAGCATACTTTGTTTGGACAAAGGATTATATAATTTGAGACTTCTTATACTCCCTGACGCATAGTTTCAGATAACTTGAGTATTTATGACAGAAACATGATTTGCACATAAACTTATATCTTCTCCCTTTCAAAGCCACGATTGACTTTTGCATTGTCTTTATATAAAGATTTTGGATTTATTTCCAAACATAATGAAGTTTTAACACTACTCCATTTCTAATCAAAAATATAGTCAATAGGGAACCATGGGAGGGGTTAGAAGTTTAGTGTATGTCTTTGTACAATGGCCTCCATCCTTTGTGCTTAATCTCTATCCGAAGTTGTAATTTGTCATCCCTCCCATACATCTCTGTCAACGTGTGAAAAGTAGTTAAAAAAATGTGACTGGGTCTCCTTTAGTTTCTATTTGATCCCTCAAATGCAGGCGTTTATTTTTCTCCTTATGTACATTTGTTGTCATGTGTTTTCCTGATTACGTTGAACTCCTGCATTTTGTTTGTAACCTAAAACCTGAAGTAAACAAACACTTCCTGTTTAGAAATAGTGCGCTTGATAAATATTTTTTTTCTGTGATTTTCTTGTAATTTATTTCATCTTTTGTCTCTGATGTACTGGACAAAATTTTTTTTTTGCCTAGTTGTAAAATTTGTACCATTTGTGTGTTTATTTCTTGTTTTACAAGAATCTTGTAAAAGCTGAGACTTAACAGAGGTTTATGGGAGGTATTACCAAGGACAACTCTGGATAGATCAAGATTGAGTTGTACTGTGTCTAGGGTATCTATCTGTGGTGTGATTATTATACTTCTGGTCATCTTTGCCAAAACTGATATCTTGATAAAAATGTAGTGAAAATTACAAAATATGGCATTGTGAGTGGTGGAGTATGCTCAGAAACTGTACCATTTTGTTGCAAATTTGTGGATGATTCATATTTATTTGTTAATTTTTATATGACATATTGTCTTTGGGGTTTAACTGTTTTTCAACAATTTTTCAGTTATATACGACGACCGGTTCACCTAACTAGTTTTCCTGGACAGTATACTAAGTAGTACTAACTTACCCTTCCACAAGTCGCTGGCAACTTATATCAAGATTTTTGTCAAATTTTCATAGACCGGTATGACCTGTTGTGACCGGGATTCAGACCTGGATTTCCGGGTTACTAGTCCAGCGCAATAACCACTGTACCATGGCCATGGCCTTATTATTAAGTACAGCTTAGATTGTATAAATTGACTTCAGAACATTAAATTGTTACTGTTACTTCCATTAAGTACATACTGTTATTCTTATGATCAGTAATGCTAATGATATTGTTTATTAATTTGTGTCATGTGACAGATTTTGATAATGCATTGATTGGTTCATTTGTGTCATGTGACCGATGTTGTTTATGCATTCATTGGTTCATTTGTTTCATGTGACTGATTTGTTAATTGGTTGATTCATATTTTGTCACAGAATATTAATGTATTGATTGATTAACTTGTGTCATGTGACCAATGCCATTCATGCATTGATTGGTTAATAAGTGCCATGTGACTGTAGTTGTTAATGAATTGAATTATATTGATACAATTCAGACGGTACAATGTTGCTGCATGATTTCTGGATATGTTCGTACTGCCATTGATTTTCATGTTGTAGAAGGTGACCAAATATATTCATCATACAAATGAGAATGTGCTATCAGTTGATTATTTGTTTTACAGGCTAATGAGCTTTCATACTGTTGTTTTTGCAGAGGAGTCTCTTCAAGATTCTAGTTTCAATTGCAATTGACTAGTATTCCATTTAAGATCTTGATCAATCATGTTTCTTTGATCTAATGATCTCGTGATAATTTCTACCAGACAGACATATAGATGTTTAAGGGAATGTGCGATTTCATCAAATTAGCATGTAAGACCGATTATTGCGTCAAGAATTTAGAAAAATCTAAACTAATGAAAATCTTTGAAACCAAGGTTTATGCTTGTTTTCTTGAATCTTGAAGATGATGCATTTGATAGACAGAAAAAATCATATGTTAATGAATATCAAACAAAAGGTTAACTACGGGTTCTATTCTGGAATCTGAGTAGTTTACAGAACATACATACTCTGTTCAGTCTCGCATATCATTGTATGTTGGTATTCAAAATGCTTATGTTGCATAATAAGCTAATTTAGTTTGGTACAGATTTGATATGTTAGTCAGTTAATATTTAGAATTTTAGATCAATAAATCTTTTGGTGTTTTTTGTTAACTTACTACTTTCAAAAATTCTCATTTAGTAACTTCTCATTTTTTGTACAAACTTGTCCAAAATAATTTCAGTAATTTATAGCACCTGTTATTAAACAACATTATGGTTTGATTAATACAGATTATCTTTTCCCTTAGTCCACTTCATCTACACAAGTCTAACTGATTATCTTCTTAAAAACAGTGCACAGGTCTGGACTTATTGCAGCATTGTTTTCTTATCAATACTATTCAGTTTTAGATCGTAATTTTATAAATCAGTCTTATATTTTATGTCTTACTTTTAACATAAAATTAGTTAGAATTTAGTTAATACATATATGTTAGCTGCTTGATGTTAAATATACATAGGAAGTGCTTGCTTATAAATTAATGTTGTTCTTAAAAAAATGATAAAATTTACCATCACAGGTGAAATTAAATGGAAATATAAACAATGGACTTCTTGTGTAATCAGCTTCAATGAGGATATTGATGAATCAACATTACCAATACACAGGTATCTTATCACAAGGGTTACAGAGTGGGGACTCACTACCATTGAGGGAGTTTCCCCACCGTGTCCAACAGGGTGAGCTTCATAGCTTGACTGCAAGCCTTACCTACAAATTTTGACTTCACACACATACTCTGTTATTACTTAGTTATTTATGTCTTTATATCTTGATTTTGCGATAATGGATGGCAAATCCTTGAAATGGCCCCAGGTATTAGTTTTCATTTTAATGATTTTCTTACATTGTTCCGAGCTGCGTTCCTCTAAGGTTACAACATTTTATTTAGGCTAGAAAAAATAGCCATGTTTATGGTTACTTGACAAAATAATTGGGTAGGTGGGTCAAAAATCTTTTCTTTTTTTCTGGGTAAGCATGCTTTTTATACTTTAAGGGAAAATTCATCCCCAAATATTTTCTTACTTTGGACTTTGCTCTCTGAAACTGTAGGGTTCCTGTGAAAAAATTAGCGTTGGTCAGGTAACCATTAACACAATTATTCTTTTTTTTCTTTTTCTGGCCTTAACAATTAGATTGCATGTGATTAGTATAATATGCTGTCTTTTATTTATCTTTAATTGATCAGTGATTGACTAATGATTGTCTTTGATTAAAAGATAGTTGATGGTAATTGATTTGTGTTTGATAATATCAAACAGACTAATAAATCACATAATTTGTGTAAGGCCAATAGTATCATGTAGATCTGTGTAGAATTGTGGACTATGTAGATCTGTGTAGGATTGTGGACTATGTAGATCTGTGTAGGATTGTGGACTGTATACATCTGTGCAGGATTGTGGACTTTGTAGATCAGGGTAGAATTGTTGACTAGGAAGATCTGTGTAGGATTGTGGACTTTGTAGAACTGTGTAGGATTGTGGACTGTGTACATCTGTGTAGGATTGTGGACTGTGTACATCTGTGTAGGATTGTGGACTGTGAAAATCTATTTTGGACCATGTACTGTGTAGATCTATTTTGGATTGTAGACCATGTACATCTGCGTATGCTTGTGGACTGTGTATATTATTGTAGGATTGTGGACTGTGTAGATTTGTGTATGATTGTGGACTTTGTAGGTTTGTGTAGAATTGTGGACCTTGTTGATCTTATGACCATTTTTTTATAAAAAAAAATGAGAAAATAAATGCTTTACAAATTTGGCTCAGGAATAATTTGTTTGACATACAATTAAGGCACAAACATTTTTCTTCAATAACACATAACAATTGGCAACTGGTCAGTCATTAAAATGACCATGGTGACACTTATTTAAGTATTTACAATCTTTTATATTATTTGTTTGTATCTATCAACACCAACTTTCATTGTTCAAAGTCATTGGGTGTACTTCATATGACAATGTTAATCTAATTGGTCCAGTAAACATATTCACAGATTTTAGCATGATCAGTGGAATAGAATAAAGTTCATATTGTACAGTACAGTCTATGCTGCATTTTCCATGAGCCAGAAATTATTATACTTAACCAGATTATCACATATTTGGATATTTTTTATTAAATCTTTATTCCAATAATTTGTTTTATTAAGAAAAGTGGTGAAAAAATATTTAAGACTCGCTAAATTTCAAAAGAAGTCACCTAGTCGCTGATACTACCGTGTAGTACATGTCACAGCTGGTCATACCCTTCTATGAAAATTTGACAAAAATGTTGATTTTCCTCCAAATGTGGAGAAGTTGCTGGCTCATTGTGGAAGAGCAAGTTAGTACTGGTTAGTACACAGTCCAAGAAATCTGGTTAGGTGAACCGGTTGCTGTATATAGCTGAAAAATTGTTGAAAAACGACATTAAACCCCAGTGACAATGTTACATAAAAACTAACAAACAATTAATACTTCACATTCAGAATAGGCGAAACTACTTACTTAATTATTTGCATACAGCTGTAATCTCCATTTACTGAAACATGTTTTCAATCTCACGAAAGTTACATCAGTGCAGATAATTTTGACTTCGTATTCTATGTTCTAATTTTCCTTCTATCACTTTTTAATCACATTATATTGACACGATTTAAAAACTGTGAATAGTATACACAGCTGGACATTTGTTTTGACATTTATGTTCCTAAACCCGCCCGAATTCTCATGAAATATTCAATGAAATCTTTCAAAAGCGGTAAAATGTTAGAAATATGATTTGTTAATCATTTAATGTAAATAAAATGTGAATAATGTTATGTTGTCACTTTTTAATGTGTATGTTCTCCATGCACAGTCTTTAAATTGCATCAGTATATATATCTCAAGCATTTTTAAAGCCAGCAAATATTAATTGAAGCTGCATTTGTGAAGTTAGATTTGTTGTATTTCCATAAAAACAACACAAAATACCAACATGATTTAAATCCTGAATACTTCATAAAAGATCCTTTATTTTATAATTCAAGTATAAACATGATTTTTGTTACTGGTAATAAATAGAGCAAAAATTCAGCACAAGTTTTGATCCGATTCTCACTTTGTACATAATTTTTCTATGGTGCATGTTTTGGCCCAGTAATTGGTTTAGCCGGTGTAAGTCCCATAAATTATCCAAATTTGACAATGGAATTCCATCAGAAACTTTATCAGTACCAGTCTGCAGAATACCGATATTAAGGTTTCAAAGATTTAGAGATGCAGGTACTGACTTAGCTCTTTTGGCGCCAAATATGCTAACAGCTACCGTACAGGCTCAAAGTTGAATTTGGTATACATATGTCTTTTTGGGGTGGTGTATGACTTTGTCAGGCTGTTTTAAAGATTTTTTTTATTTTTGTTTTCCCTCTTGTGGAATCTAATTTAGAAAACTCTGAGAAACAAAAATAAAAATCTCTGGCTCAAGGCGACATTTTTGTTGTCTGGCAACAAATATGTTATGGAATTATCTTTTAGAGACTTTAATTTAATGCTTGCAACAAAACTGAGGACAATTATTGAAATGCTTCAGATTCTTCATTTTCTGGTCTTTTGTTTTCAAATTTAAGCACTTTGAAATTAATTTCTGAGTATTAATTAATCAGAAATTGAAGGTAAACATCTTGATTGTGAAATTAATTTCTAAGTAATAATGTCTAGAAGTGCTAATACTGTAAATGAAGCATTTGATTACATTAGTGCATGTTCAGTGTTTAATCAGTATAAATTTATGGTGATTTTACCATTTTTTACGTCATATTAAGGAAGGTTTTTATTTCAAATTATTTTTGATGAGAAATTTCCTAGCATGGTGTATAATTCTACTGTGACTACTTCAGAATAAATTTTGCTAAAACTTCACCCCCCCCCCCCCACCGCACACACACATACAAATGAATTGAAACTTTAATGCTCCCTCCTGACACATAGTTTCAAATTGATGACATTTTGAATGATACACAATTCTCATGAGAAAGTTGCCTTATTTTGGACTTCCTTCCACAACCCCTGTGAACCATGAACAATTTTGCAGTATTATTATACAAAGAGATTAAATATGTATTGAAATAAATTTCTGTAAAATTGTGACACTCCAAAGTATGTAATAAAAAACGTATTCAACAAGGAACCGGAAGTCCTTGGAAGTTTCATTTAGTGCATATGTTCTTAAACATAAAATTCTATCAAATAAAAAAGATTGTCATGTTAATTCTATAATTTGTAAAATATTGAATGTACACCAAATTACTCTTTTAGAAAAAAATGTAATTTTGTATTTTCTTGTATACATGTAAGACCCTGATGTGTATAGCCGAGGTCCGGAGCGCTCGATTCTCCATTCTGGTATTTTTTCTAGACCCTTAGAGATAAAAGCACTCTTTTAGGCTAAAATCTAAAACGATGAAATCGGCATTTAAATTTGGAATTTTAGAAGTCATATAAGTCATAAAGTAGTCTGGTTTGGATTGATTTTTTATCCTCCTCATAAAAAATAGAAACTTAATTCTTGTACGTGAAACATTACAGAATTGTTACTCTTATTCCTGTAATCATGGAATATTGATGGATAGACAATTTTGTTGACTTGTCAAATCTTCTCTGCTGATGATTTTTTCCTGTATCAAGTGGATATTTTTTATGACAAATTAGATTAGCATTGTCCGTGTGAAGTCTCGGCGGGAATGCAAATTTTTCAGGCTTTGGTTGGCCTTGTTGTTATTGTCTCCAAATTCGTTATCTTTTATCTATCTTTTGGCAAATACTTGCAGTTTACTTGCCAACTTAATAATGTTACTTGAATTTCTTTTTATTTCGCTTTGATGGGAGACATATTGTTTTTGTTCGAATTTTTTTAAATTCTTCTTATCTTCTTTTAATTCTTCTCACTTACATCTTTTTTCTTCATTTTCTTTTTCCTTTTTTCTTCTTATACTTCTTCCTGTCTTCTTAATCCAAATATTGTCCAATGCCTACGTTTTGAGATCATCTGTTTAACCATATTTAGAGGTGTCTATCCTCCTTACTTTTGACCTTGACCTTTGTCCCAGAAGCTCATGGTCAGACTGCTCAAAATTTTATCATACAGAAACTGCCCAGGTATTTAAAATCTTTTTGGAATGCTCAGAAATATTTTATTCATGATTTAGAAGGTTCTGCTGAACAAACAGTTGTCTGTGAATAACTTGATCAATTGTGAATTATAGAGAATTATTTAGGCAAGGGATGGAAATTTGAATTAATTTCATCTTCTGAGGCAATATTCATAAAAGTAAGCTCCTTGTTGCAAATTGAAAGTAAATCTATTTAACTATGAATTCAACAGAAATGTATTTAGTGTAGCTTTAATGAAAAAGAAAGGGGGTGTGTCCTGGATGTCTGGTCACTTAGTGTTGCTCTGATTAACAACAAAAAGGGGGCGTGTACTGGTTGGGTTCATATCCAATCATTGTTTTTGTACCATAAAATTTCGTTTGTAGCTAAAGGTTCTTTTGATTTTGAAGTATGCCGATGCACTTTACTCGTGATGTTATTGTTTCTCTAATATGGAAACTTTTATGTTCCTGTAGCCATTAAGTGTCTTAACATTTTTTTTTCAGGAAGCACAATAAAGTGGCTATTAAACTTTACAGTGCATTGACTAATTGCGTATTGAACTTACAGCTGCGGTATTTAAGCAGTGCTTGTTTGATATAATGATAGCAGACTGTTTATAAATGTGTTAATGATTATGTGACAAAATTGTTATCTTTTGATACCTAATCAGAAACTGACATGTTGTAGATTTCTTGCATGAAACTGGAACATTTATCAGACAGATAGAGTTAATGGATACTGGAAAATAATCCAAGATATTTGAACGTATATGAACCATGTTGTTGTTATAACAAATCTTTGTCTTTACGATTAAAGTTGGACATAGAAATTATTTTGTCATCGACCATTCTAAGTTATATGGTAACAACCAGCAATGTTTTTTTTATTGCTAGTGGCACAAGTGCATTTTGTTTAATTTCGTTACAAATTAAGAAAAAATGTTGAATTATTTTTTTAACTAGAAAGATTAATTTGTGATGCACAACCTGTGATATTTAAAGACTTGCCATTTTTCTTGTCCTTTCGGAATACTCAAATTCTTGACTTCTTGGTGGAGTGAGTTTTGTGTCTTCTGGATTGAAGAGTCTGACTGCTTTTGTATCTTCCTGACTGAAGAGTCTGACAACTTTTTGTGTCTTCTGATTAAAGAATAAATCAGCTTAAAAAATGAGTTCAAAGCAACGGAAGAGTGCATTAGAATTACCCTTAAGTGTTATTCGACCTGACCAACAGAATGGTGCTGTGTCACCAGTGTTTACCCTGATTGTAACAGATCATAGTCATGTTGAAAATGAGCCAGATAAGAAATATGAGAAAAAGAAACATCGAAAACCATCCAAGTATAGCAAATCACAAGAGGTAAGTTAGAATTTTAACTGTAACAAGTATGCGTGTGTGTATAGTGTTTGCACATAACTTAGGAATAGAGCATGCTTATTGAGTATAGATGGTAGGGGAATGGGTTCCAGTTCATACTAGGGATTTTTTATACAAAAGATCTAAAAAATGGTCCTTTGCCTTTATCATTTTGCATACAAAATGTAATGTCCTAGAACCATGTTCCATTGCCAATATAATTAACATTTTTTAGAGGAAAGTGAAATTGCAGTCACAAAATTGTTTGCCCTTCTGTTATTTTTAATGTTACTGTGAAATGATTGATAACCATGTTTACAACATTTTATGTGAATATGTGAAATAAGATTGTGATTGATTTTATTCAACATTATTTTTAAAGTTTGCTGTCGATAGCTTTGTTTATGAAGTTCATGTGTGATATTGGATAACAATTGGTTCTTGCAATAAGTTACAAATTATTTTTTGTGTGATCATTGTCTGTATTTACAGAATACAGGTGTGACTGTACCATCGCAATAAATTTGTGTAGGAATGTGTTGGCTTCGCATTTTTGTTGTGTGTTTTGTTGTACATTTTTGAGCATACAAAGGGTTTGACTGTTTTAATCATATTTACCATCTGCCCTCCCCACCTGTTTTTTAGTAACAGATATAGTAAAACCTTGCTATTAAGGCCACACTTTTGTATACATGTAATCAAACCTAAGTATTGATATGACCCAGACTTATGATTTCTATTTAGCTTTACAAAATCTATTTCCGGACGCTACTTTCTTACATACATAGAATTGTCAGTTTCACGAACTATAATCTAGAGACTTACTTTGATTCCTTATTTTTGACATGTTTAAATTTGTAAACTCAGTTAGTAAGTAGCTGGTTTGTTTTATTCCTACTACAAAACTGTAGTTTATTTCAACAGCAGCAGCCATATTTGTTGTTGAGATTCCTGATGCATTTTGGGTTTGTTTACTTCCATTGCCGTGGGTGATTGCAACTTTTACACTTAAAGCAAATCATAAAACTTAATGTATCTAAACCAATATAGTTAGAACACTCATGTTTTGGCCATAATTACTTTCATTATTGTATATTGTACAGAATTACCGTATTTTTTCAGTACAGTTGCGTTCATTTTAAGACAGATATGATACTTTCTTTAATATGTTATATTGGTAGTCAGCATTCTTTTGTGCGTAACTGTTCGATTCCGAACGTTTAGTGGTTGGTGTTCAGACGCCGAATGTCATTTATCAACCAAAACGTACAATTGAACATTATTGTTCTTTTTCTGTGTTCGAGTATAAAAAGACAAGAAAATGTTCAGTTTCAGTCAGTCTTCATTTAACTTCCGACCGAGACACTTATTTTTGCTTCCAAAATAAACTAGATAATTACAATTTTTTTCTGAGGTAGCTACTTCAAATTTTTTTCATCAGACAGTACAAATTACATAACTTTAAAGTAAACTTAGAGCTTTATTACAAATACTGTGTAAGTTTTTTCATACTGTTCAGAGAAACTTGGTCACTGCTTCAAGCCTATTATTTTAATGTTTATATTTGGCACAGCCGTCCCATTTTTTGCCCACTTTTAAGTGAATTTAGTGTGTGCTGTCAATGAACATTAACTCATTCGTGTATGTAAGTTAGTTGATCAGCGTAGTGACATTATTTCACCCTTAATAAATTCCCAAAGAACTATGAGCAGTGTTTTATTGGTTTTTTTTGCACTTAGTTAACTTACAGTATTGTGAATAGCACCATCATTAAATCACAATACCAATTGCACTGTCATAGCAGACCAAGGGAACCCGAGAACAAGGTACCGAACAACATAGTAAAAACAGAATGGCAGCCTAGGCAGACCGTAACAGTATTGAGGCCACATTTGGGACCAAATGACTCCTGGTCTTATGATTGAGGTGATCTTGTTATCAATTTGAATTACAGAGGAAATGATCAATGCTTGGTCAGAAATATGTTGTCATTGTTATGAAATAGTCTTATTATTTTGGAGGTTGCTAAGTGACATTTTACAATGTGTATGCATTTTTGTGGTGGTTGAACCATTAATTAGATTGTCTGGCCTGAACTTGTCAGATCATCTTGATGAAAGAATTATGATATTATTTTATTAGTAAGGTTTCTTTAATCAAATAATGCTGCAGTACAAACAAACTGAACTGAGACAGTACATTGTGACTCTGTGATAAATAATGACCCTGTAATGTTGGTAATGTATATGATAAATAATGACCCTGTAATGTTAGTAATGTATATGATAAATAATGACCCTGTAATGTTGGTAATGTATATGATAAATAATGACCCTGTAATGTTAGTAATGTATATGATAAATAATGACCCTGTAATGTTAGTAATGTATATGATAAATAATGACCCTGTAATGTTAGTAATGTATATGATAAATAATGACCCTGTAATTTTAGTAATGTATATGATAATAATGACCCTGTAATGTTAGTAATGTGTATGGTAAATAATGACCCTGTAATGTTAGTAATGTATATGATTAATAATGACCCTGTAATGCTAGTAATGTATATGATAAATAATGACCCTGTAATGTTAGTAATGTATATGATAAATAATGACCCTGTAATGTTAGTAATGTATATGATAAATAATGACCCTGTAATTTTAGTAATGTATATGATTAATAATGACCCTGTAATGTTAGTAATGTGTATGATAAATAATGACCCTGTAATGTTAGTAATGTTATGGAATTTATATGTCTATATATCTATTTCACTGAACTACTGTTATGAATGCATTAACTGTACAAAAACCTGTACCAAATAACTGAAGTTCTAAATACATGGCTATATTATACATGTTTTTGAACTACACATTTTGCGGGCACTACAGTTGAGGGTGGAGTTAGTTGATAATGGTTAATTAAACTTTACACTATAGAACTTTATTCTATCTGTTAGTAGATGGTAACACTTTGAGAAAAAATTTGATCTTTTTGTAAAAGTATGTAAAGTTACATAATGTCTTTTAAAAGTTGCCGGGTCTGAAGTTATAATATTTGACATCAATGTCCCAGCCCAAGGTCAATATACTTACATAATTATGTTAAATATTGAAAATACTTTTTACATAGTTTACATATGTGGAAATCATGATTGGTCTTAAATTAGTTGAGTGTAAAACCATACCAGTTTCCATGCATTCTGTTCCACTACTGACCTTGTTCTCTGCAATTAACTGCCAACTTCTCATGAATCATCAGGGATGGAGGACGAATAGCCTTAGATGCATTGTCTTGAATGAATTTATCGCTTCCCTTTTCCCAAGCTTCGAACTCACATGCCAGAGGTCTGTTGTCTAAACACTCCTACCTATTGAACTAAATGGATGGGCTCAAAACAACTATCCAAGCTCCACTCTCTCCTGTTGATTTAGTAGTAGAAAAGTTTATTAGGTGCAGAATAAGTTACTTATGAATGACATTCACTGAGATTTTCTGTCTGAATTTGACATATAGTTGCGGTATTGTTCCATAGTGCTCATGGTAACAATTTGACATCACGCAGACACTGAATTGCTTTCAGATTGCTAAATTTTAGAAATATTCATCTGCTGTGAATGTTTAATTCGCATTCACTTCTCAGATTCCTATATGAATACATGCACTGACATTTTCTAAGTATTTTTTTAGCTCACCAGAACCGAAGGTTCAGGGTGAGCTGTTAGGATGGGTAGGGGTTGATCTGGTGTTCAGCGTCTGTCGTCTGGCATCAACAATGATCTTCTCCTCTGAAACTACTGATCGGATTTACTTCAAATTTGCTGTGTAGAATCCTTTTTACCTTCTTACTGCAGTTTGCTGATATTATACCATTTGACATCTTTTAGGGGTCACCAGAGCTAAAATTTGAAATACCTTTAAACTTCTTCTCATGAACCAATGGTTAGATCATCACCAAATTGGTCTGTAGCATTCTTAGATAGTCTTCTATCATATTTGCTCAAATAAAAATGGTTGGTTCCTTTTAGGGGCTGCTAGAGCTAAAGATAGAAAAACATTAAAACAACTTTTTCTCATGAAGCAATGGATGTATTATTAAACTTGGTTTGTAACATTGTTAGATGGTTCTCTATCATTTTTACCCAAATGAAAATGGTTTGCCCCTTTAGGGGCTGCTAGAGCTAAAAATAGAAATATCTTTAAACATCTTCTTCTCATGAACCAATGGCTGGATCATCACTAAACTTGGTCTGTAGCATCCTTAGATGATCCTCTGTCAAGTATGCTCAAATAAATTTGGTCAGCCATTTTTAAGGGCTGCCAGAGCTAAAAAGTAGCAATAGCTTAAAATAACTTCTTTTCATGAACCAATGATTTGATCATCACCATATTAGCATCCTGCAGTCATCACCAATATTCCATTGTAGTGTCCTTTGATGGTCATTTATCAAGTTTATTATTGTTCATCTCTCCCTGCCCAGAAGTGTACATTTATTACCTTTTTTGCAATGCATCAACTTGCATTTATTCTGGTGAGTGATGCAGGGCCATCATGACCCTCTTGTTATTACTGGATTTGAGTGATGGCTTTTTGGTATACTTAATAATTAGGATTTGGAGTTTGATTGTTGAGGAAGCAATCCAACTCTCCTGTGTAATTCTTGAATTTTATTTCAGCTGCAAAATTGCTTATTCAAGTCTTATGAGGCCTGAAAATTGAGAGTGCATCTTGTGTACTGTATCATTAATGTGACAAATTTATTCCATATTTGATGAGGCAGACATTTCTTGGTTTCAGATCTTGCTGGATTCTCTCTCTAATAATTAGAACGAACGATAGTTTTGATTAACATAGTGATGTGTAAAAATCTTAAATACTAAAGTTCATGGTAATAAATGATTGTGAAAGAATAGCTGCTCTTCAGAAAGTTCGGAAATTATTATTGCATGGATAAATTGAAAGTACATTCAAACTTGTGAACAAAGGCCACCCTTTGGAAAGATAAAATGTGGCCTATAATGACAGATGGCCTTTATTTGGAGGTCATTTTGTTATAAATTTAATCAGTGAGGGTATTTAAAAGAATGGCCTTCATTCACAGGGTGGCTTTTATTCAGATGTTGCTGCAGAATCGGGTTTGGATATACCTATAACTTGTGTATATTGTAGAGTGGTCTTTATTCAGAGGTGGCTGCAGACATGGGCTTGACTGTATATCTTATTATCATTCAGTATAGCGTCTCTTTCGTGGTTATACCCCCAAGATCAGTCTGTCTTGCTCTGAGAAGTTTTTGTCAAATCAAATTCTTGTCAAGATTCACTTCTCAACATTTCTTTACAATTTTTTGTCTGGTACAATTTGATTTTGATGCTCTTTTCAAAATTTTACATTCAATTAAATGTAGAAATAACTTACTCCTATTTCAATTTGCATAATAGGAATCTGTAACCTAGTGTGTGTCATCTTTTGTATACGCATGACTTTCTCTCAGACATATCTTCCTGAAGGTAGCTTAATTCTCATGTACCAAATATTACCAAATAGATGCCCCTCCAGAACATCTTTTTATTTATATTGGATTACTTTTTTTAAAAAGGTTTCTTTAGACTTGGCACAAAATGTTTAATGAACGATTAAAGGGTTAAAATTTTATGTTTGTTTTTCTCAAAAAAAAAAAGGATGAGGTGCATTAATTAGAGGAGTGGCATTCATTAGGGGGTGTTTCAGTGAACATCTATGTTTGTGTCAATTCTATACAGTAAATTGAACCAGTCTATGCCATTCTAGTCAGGTTTTTTAATCCTTAACTGTTGCTTTAAAATTTTATATTCTAAATCAATTCCTAGTTGTAAATTTAGTCATGCCGGTAAATAAAATAGTTGTAATAATTTATGCTTAGAGCTTAAAAACTGTTCCACTATTAAAAAAATTTAAGAAAATGAAGCTTAATGTCTGAATGAATCATTCCAATATTTTCAACTGACTACAGTATAACCTATTTAGGATGAACTTGTATCAGATGTTGGGAAGTACAATAAACCTCCTGGAAACCAGACTCCATGGAAACCTGACTCAATGGAAAGCAGACTTTCTGAACACCAGACTCTGAAAAAAGACTTGATGGAAAGCAGACTCTGAACACTAGACTCCATGACAAAACAGACTTCATGAAATTCATACTTCATGAAAACCAGACTCCACGTAAACATGACTCCATGAAAACATGACTTCATAAAAAAATCGGACTCTGTTTTCAGACTTCATGAAAACCAGACTCTGAAAACCAGACTCCATGTAAACCTGACTCTTTGAAATTTGAAATCTTCTGAAATCAGACAGTTTTCTAAGTCCAGTGACTTTTTCTCTTGAACAATGCAGACAGTTCCCTGAAAACAGGATTCTCAGAATTCCAGAAACCGTACAAACTTCCAAGCCTACTGACTAATGTTGTTCTATCTCTTCTTCCAGAATTAATGGACGGTCATATTTTCTAATATTATTGAGTGTCAAACATATGTATATTGTCACCTTCAGTGCATGAATACTATTGTACATGGAGATTATCTGATGTGTCATAATCCTTTGTTTGCTGTATGTATTTAGGTGAGAAACACTTGACAGCAAACTGTAAATAATTCTGAGTAATTTAGGAATTTATGATGTGCTGTTGAACATGTAGTTATATTAACACGTTAATTAATTGATTACAAACACTTTGGCATTTGTTTTGATCATGCAAAAATAATTACTAACATTAATCAGATTAATTATCAGTTTGTGATAATGTTTACAGTGATGACTAGGTAGTTAAGGGACTGAATATTACATGGTCTGAATCAAAGTTAGTCAGATTGTGTCAATTTTTCTGAAAACCTGAATTCTCAGAAAACCAGTTTGCTTTTATATGACTTATTGTCATTGGGGTTTAACACCGTTTTTTCAACAATTTTTCAGTTATGTACGGTGACAGGTTCACCAAACAAGTTTTCCTGGACTGTAAACCAGTACTAATTTACCCTTCCACAAAGAACTGGCAACTTCTCCACATATCAACATTTTGTCAAATTTTAATAGAAGGGTATGACTTGCTGCAACCGGGATTCGAACCCATATCTCCAAGTCACAAATCCAGTGCACTAACCACTGGACCACGGCTGTAGCCCTTCGGAAGACCAGACTATTGATCAAGTTCGTAGAGAAGGTCCAGTTTCAAGGGTTTTGCTGTAATCATTTTCCCCTGACAGAGCCCTTTTATATTTCAATGTAATTCATGTAGTGAAATGTGAAGTTTGTATTCTGGCCCAAAGGACTTCATTATAACTGTGTTCTACTATACTTTTACATGTGATTTTATCTGTATACTCTTTAAGTTTCTTTTCCTGCATATTGTATTTACCATTGCTATAATATTCTCTATATTTTGGTTAAATGACACCATGATTTTGATGGTTTCCAAATTGTTGTCTTCGGCAATGGTTGACCATGTTGAGATGATGTGATGTGTTGATCATAGTTGACTAGGGTCAATGATGGTGGGATGTGTTTTCACTAAAGTCAACCACTGAGTAATGATTAAATGCAGCTTTTGACTATGATAGACAACAGCCAGGCTGGTGACCATTTTATCTATCATGGTTGACCATGCTTTCCTTCATTTTTTAAAGTATTTAGTGCTTGACTACAATAAAATGTGGCAAACAGAATCTGTGATAGTCATATTGAACCCTAGCCATTATTTTGCATGGATGCACAGTATGATCATAATAATGTAATTTTCAAATAGATGTCTTCATATTTAAATATTTTGTTTTAATGAGTTAATTTAATGTTTTGCTTCAGTATTGTAACTATCAGAAATAGTGTGGCCCTTTGTAAGCATTTGACACCAGTATGATGCTAATGGCCCTTAACATTAGTATTGTGACATTTAGAAAAAAGTCGCTCCTATTAATTCGTCATTCCTTCACATGTGACATTCTATGTTAGAGAGATATGCTGTGATTCAACCACATTGTGACTGTTTATGATATTTTATGTAGTAATTATTTCCTGTTTAAAGTGTTTTAAAGGTTATCTATTACTTACAGTGTTTTAACTTCATGTAATGTATTACTTCTTTCCATGCTGTCAGGAAGTCCCGAATTGCATGAATCAAAATCATGCAATATAGCATGGTACTCCACAGGGAGGTGAAATTAAGTTTCAGGGGACTGTACTCAAGTTTAGTAAGATTAATATGAAATTACAATTATCTCCCTTTATGTTGTGGTATAATTTTAATTGAGTTTAATTTGTAGCTGAAAGAAATATGCATTCATACATTTTTGTTGTAATGCTATAAAACAGGCCAATCCTTGCTCATTGTTTGTTCTGCTGGTATTTTATACATTGCAGATAAGTAGATGTAATAATGGGATAATTTGTCTAAGTGTTAGTTTGTCTGCCTGAAAGTTTGTGAACACATCAATTCATGCTGTTTTTGATACTGAGTGTAAGATGCAGGTAGGTGTATTGGATGCAACATATGTTCCGAAATAAACTTGAACTGTTTTTGCGCTTTTGTCCGAACATTTGATACACAAGTAATATTTCACTGACTCTTCAATTTTGAAGGTATATACAGTAAAACCAGAATTAATGGTCCAATATTCAAAACACCCACCTCTGAACATGGGTCACTCTTAACACATTCATGGATATTACAGACCAAAAAACCTCTAAGTAAAGACCAACTGTACATAACAAACATGTTTATTCTCCTCTTTTATTGGCCTTTGTTCATTGTTATGACTATACACATATTTTATCATATGAAATCCTTGTTAAGTTCATTGATAAAAGCTTAATGCATCAAAATTGAATAAGATGAGTCTGGCTACTTGATAGATAATGTGTTATTGTTCATTTGTCTTATCATTTCATATTGAGGACTTCATCATACTTGGCTCTGGATATTTTGAGCTGAAAAACAACTTGATATACAGTAAAACTTTTGAACAGAAGTCACCAAAGGGAGATAATAATTCATGGGTGACTGTTATTAACAGGTGATAATAATTCATGGGTGACTGTTATTAACAGGTGATACTAATTCATAGGTGACTGTTATTCACAGGTGGTAATAATTCATAGGTGACTGTTATTCACAGGTGATACTAATTCATAGGTGACTGTTATTCACAGGTGATAATAATTCATGGGTGACTGTTATTCACAGGTGATACTAATTCATAGGTGACTGTTATTCACAGGTGATAATAATTCATGGGTGACTGTTATTCACAGGTGATAATAATTCATAGGTGACTGTTATTCACAGGTGATACTAATTCATAGGTGACTGTTATTCACAGGTGATAATAATTCATAGGTGACTGTTATTCACAGGTGATAATAATTCATAGGTGACTGTTATTCACAGGTGATACTAATTCATGGGTGACTGTTATTAACAGGTGATAATAATTCATGGGTGACTGTTATTAACAGGTGATACTAATTCATAGGTGACTGTTATTCACAGGTGGTAATAATTCATAGGTGACTGTTATTCACAGGTGATACTAATTCATAGGTGACTGTTATTCACAGGTGATACTAATTCATAGGTGACTGTTATTCACAGGTGATAATAGTTCATAGGTGACTGTTATTCACAGGTGGTAATAATTCATAGGTGACTGTTATTCACAGGTGATACTAATTCATAGGTGACTGTTATTCACAGGTGATACTAATTCATAGGTGACTGTTATTCACAGGTGGTAATAATTCATAGGTGACTGTTATTCACAGGTGGTAATAATACATAGGTGACTGTTATTCACCGATGATAATAGTTCATAGGTGACTATTTTTTTTAAAGGTGATAATAATTCATAGGTGATCATTATTCACAGATGATAATAATTCATGATCATGATTCACAGAGAGTTGCACTTCTCTGGTGATGATTACGTTCATGCAGTTTTATACACAGGAAACAGTTAACTCAGGTTTGTCTGTGTACAATAACTTAAGTGAAGTATTTGATTGAACACAGGTCTGGAAACAATAAGAATCAGATTAAACACCATCCTTGATTTATCTTTATTCTGTCAATAAAATATTGTTTTTTTCATGTTGGTATCTTGGTTCACATACTTCGGAATTTTCTGTCTGATAAATTGTTCGCTGTAATATTTAAAGAGTGTGTATTAAAGGAGTAAAACTTTTTTCTCTCTATTTCTTGATATTATGGCACTTAATTAATTTCTTTTCTGTAATTTGTCAAAGAAATGATTCTTATGTATGAATGAACCACTCCTTTTGCAGCATATTGGTATTCTGGTATATTGCGGTACATTCTAGGTGCGGTTTGCACATTGACTAACCAGGGTCTGTGTTGGCAGCCAGCAATATGGTCAAACTTGTTGCAAATGAATTTAATTAATAAAGAAAGATGAATGATCCACCCCATGGACTTCTGCAGATTGCTTGATCATGGGAGTCATTTTGTGTTCAGCATGTAAATTGGTTGAGAAAATCTTAGGGGGGTCTATCACCACTGCTAGTAGAATTACTCATATCTGTCCAAAAATATTTTTTAGAACACTTCCTGGTCTCATATCTGTCTACTTTTGTCTATTTTTAGAACACTTTCTGGTCTCATATCTGTCCACTTTTGTCTATTTTTAGAACACTTTCTGGTCTCATATCTGTCCACTTTTGCCTATTTTTAGAACACTTTCTGATCTCATATCTGTCCACTTTTGCCTATTTTTAGAACACTTTCTGATCTCATATCTGTCCACTTCTGTTTATTTTTAGAAGACTTTCTGGTCTCATATCTGTCCATTTTTGTTTTGTTTTAGAACACTTTCTGGTCTTATACCTGCCCATTATTTTTTCTATTTTTAGAACACTTTCTGGTCTCATATCTGTCATTTTTTCTATTTTTAGATCTCAGTCCGCTTGTGTTCTGGGCTTTTACAAAAACATTCTGATCAGCACTCAATCACACCCATGTCTTTAATTTAGATGTAAATGATAATGATGTGATTTCTAGACTAGAGGGAGTAATTACTTCATTGCTGTTAGAAATGTCAGTGTATTAATTAGTGATTTATTGATATTCTGCGTGAAATCATATTTGTATGATAACATTTTAATGTGCAAGATGATTTTAGCACAATTCATCTTTTGGTGTTGTTAAACACATCTTTCCACTTACTGAAAATGATTAAGACAGTGTTTCGCTATTAATTATGTGTTGGCACTTGTAAAAGAATAGAAAATACACATATTTCATTTGTGTACACAACCATAAGAAATTCCTTTTTAAAGACAAGACTGAATTGAAATTGTCATATGAATTTGCGGGTCGTTGTTATTGATTAAAATTTGAAATACATCAATAATACACATAAAGGTAATCAAAGGTGATTTCAACAATTGATTAATTCAAGCAGTGTTGATGCTCGAGTGAATACTTATTCTTTGACAGGAACTATAATATTTCGTGCTATAGTTTCTTCATTCTTGAAATTCAAATAAATTCTTTGTATATTTTTGGAATATTTGTATATCGATCTATCATAGATACTAAATATTCTTTAATTGAAAGTGCCTCCCCTTATAAAAGTTCCCCATCATTTTTAGAAAAAAAACCTCATCATATGTGCATTAGTACTCCTTCAAATGATATACAATGGGTCTAAAATTGTTTGTACATTCATTTTATGAATTTAAAAATGAATCTATAAAACGTATCTTCCCAGGGAGTGTTTATTAGGGCGTATTTGGTATTGTTGAAGTTTCTCTTTTATTACTTTTTGTTGGAAGCTGGTGCCATATTTTTGGCATTACTCTTTGGAGTCAAACCTTTGATCATTTTTGCCTACTTGGAAAATACCTGTGATGTTTTTTGCGAACGATTGACTAAGAACTTAAAATAAATATGTGTCTTACTTTCATTAAAACTGCTCTATTAATGAATAAGTGAAAATGATTAAGAAAGAAAGAATGAATTTTTCATAAAAGCAAAATACAGTCAAGGCCAAAAATTTGAATTTCTGGTTTTCTCTTGGGCTAGTGTGTGTGGGGGGAACCAGGAAATTGTACGCCACATCAGATGAAGCAGTGTATGATAAAACATGCAGCCACATCAATATGTTCTGGATAATTACATCTAAATTGGAATGCAATAATTCACCTTTCCCTAAGATAGCGCTGCAATTATGTCTTGATTAAGTACTCTCATTTTTTTCTGCCTCTGATAGGTAAATAAACAAGATTTTCTCTAAGCATACATCATTAATCCTATTTCTTCACTTTGACTGCGTCTAATAAATCACATTTGTTTTCATTCATTAAACTAACAAATCAATGGTATGGCAATTTCTTTGATCAAGCCAAGGAGAGGTTTATTTCCACTGTTGTTAGCAAAAAGACATTCTAATTATAAAGCCAGATAGGATAAGTCATTAGCTATTTCTGTAACAAGGTATAAAACTCAGGGGTGAAAAGTCTGCTTACTTCCCTCTGATTGGGATTGGAAGGGGTCATTGCCTCTCCTTAGAATTGGGTGGGTGGGGTGTTTTGATACCCCTTGGTGCTAAAGAAGCTGTGTGATGAAACATGCAGGTTTGACTACCAATGAAAATGATAAATCAAAGATAGTTTGTTTCTTCACTTGTGTTTTTTACTGATAACTTCAAATCAAGGCAAAATATCAACATGAATTAACATGAAAACTTTTCAGAAAACAGTTCTCCGTAAGACGCAGCAGACCTGATGCTGTAGTTTGAAAACAAAAGTAAATGTCATTGTTAATTATAACACTTGTTGGCTCCTGTAAGATGACATAAATATAGATTCTTTTAGATAGGTTTTGTCTGTTGAATGTGAGGGTGTGATATTTGGTTTGAAAACTTAAGACTTGACATGTATATGCATGTTTGTGTGCTGTTATTAAGACACTATGTCAAAGTAGTGAAGATATGAATTTTCTGAAAAAGTGAATTTTCAAATATTTCCCATGATCCCACGTACATTCTAATTCGCAAATTGACTGTATATGGATATGCATTCTTATGCATTCTGCCATTGATATGTCTATCCATTCTTCAATCTAAAACAAACGCATTATTTTCTCATTTTGTAACTTATTATTTCTATATTTGGCGTGCCTCAAATCTTTTCAGAGACATTCTTTATATCATTGCTGCACCTGTCACCTCACAGAATGACTTCAGAAGTAGGTATTAGTTTGAAATTCCCATTTTTATACAGTGACAATTCTTTCCTAATTTAGATAACTGATGTCTTAAGTAGGAGTTTGTTGGAATTATCGACAGTGCAAATAATCAACCAGTTGACAACTTTACTGAGTGAAATGTGTGTTGAAGGTGGGGTAGATATGATATCTTCAGCCTGATTGGCATGCAGAAAGTTTAAGTAGTTGTCTATTAGGATAGGGGCAATCATTGGCAGATTTTCAAATACTGCAGCAATCTGTGATTCCTACAAAATGTTCAGATAAATTCTACAAAATGTTCATATAAATCCTACACAATGCTCAGATAAATCGTACAAAATGTGCAGATAAATCCTACAAAATGTTCACCAGACTATTATGGATAGGGGCAGTCATTGGCAGATTGTCAAGCACTGCAGCAGTTCATGAATTCTACAAAATGCTCTGCTAAATCCTACACAATTTTCAGCTAAATCCTACACAATGGTCATGCTAATATTATGGTGTTCCATTTTTGCCATCACATTTTTAGCTCACCTGAGCACATAGTGCTTGGTTAGGTATCATGATCAGTCAGTCTACTCCGGCGTCTGTCGCCGGTCGTGCACACCTGGGGGTTGTTAATGCTTTAGTGGTCACACTTTTGAGCGAATCTTCATCAGACCTGGTCAGAATATTTGCCTCAATAATATCTTGGACAAATTTGAACATGGGTCATCTGGGGTCAAAAACTAGGTCATCAGGTCAAATAGAATGGAAATTTTGTTAACTCTCTAGAAATCACAGATTTGATTGGATCTTCATAAAACTTTGTCAGTATGTTTGTATTAATGATCTTCAAAAATGGGCAATTATGGGTCATCTCCAGTCAAAAACTAGGCCACTAGGTCAGCGCACCAGAAAACCTTGTTAACTGTCTAGAGGTCACAGTTTCGATTAAATCTTCATCAAACTTTGTTGGAAGGTTTGTTTTAATAATATCTTGGACAAGTTTGAGGGGTCATCTGGGGTCAAAAACTAGGTCACCAGGTCAAATCATAGAAAAACCTTGTTAACACTCTAGGGGTCACAGTTTTGATTGGAGGTTCACCAAACTTCTCAAAATGCTTGTCTTAATGATGTCTTGGTTTAGATTGAACATGGGTCATCTGGGGTCAAAATCTAGGTCACCAGGTCATATCATAGAAAAACCATGTTAATACTCTAGGAGTCACAGTTTTGATTGGAGGTTCACCAATCCTTATCAAAATGTTTGTCTTAATGATATCTTGTTTAAGTTCGATCATGGGTCATCTGGGATCAAAAACTAGGTCACCAGTTCACATCACTGAATTACCTTGTTAACCTTCTTGAGGTCGCCGTTTCAATTGGATCTTCCTCAAACTTTGTCAGAATGTTTGTATTAATGATATCATGAACAGGTTTTAACCATAGAAGTTGCAATCTTTACTCAGGTGAGCAAAAAAGGGCCATCTTGGCCCTCTTGTTTCAACACTATTTTTTTTTCACTTCCATCTGTCCCAATTTTTCTTGAACTTTTACCATCACACTTTTTGTCATAACACTTTCAAACATTGTGATGGGGGGGGGAATAAAATGTGATGATCCCAACGGGACACCGTAGAATGTGGTGCCACTCCAACTGATGAGCCACAATACATGATGAACATAATTTGTACAAGCTGTTTTATGTATTTTTATGCTTATTTTTCATTATATAAATACTTGTTAATACACACATTGGTACAAAACATGCCTGTGAAATTGAGATTTCAATTTCCTGCCAAGCAATATTTATTGAACACATGGTTAATATAAAATGTGAATGATAAATTCTGAGAATGTTTCAGAAATTTGCTTGGCTCATTATTTGTTGGTGAAGTATCTTTTTATCCCTTTAAAATTGCTAAGCAGCTGTTTTATATTGTGGTTACCTAGGGACCAGTTGTTTTATAGTGGTTGCCGGGGACCAGCTGTTATATACATTCTGGTGGTATACAGTTCCTGACATATTTCCTTAAAAAAAAATCAAATTTCTGTTAATATAAAAATAAAATGTTTTATTTCGTCTGCCATGAAGTAAATTGCATTGGGATGAATTCGCTTGAAAATCGTTAAAGGAAGGAAGTTTGAAATTTGAAACTAGAAGTGTATAATACAGGGATTGAATTGTGCATTTTATCATTAATACAGAAAATGGGACGTTTGCCGCTAGCTAGCTACACACACCTAGGGAACATGAATTAGTAAAACTTGTAAGATCAGAAAAAACCTTAATATTGAGATGATCTCATTTTCAAGTTGAAATATTGTCAGAATATGGAGAAACAGTAAATAATTGAAGTGGTCACTAGTTAGGATTTTATTGTATCTGTAATAAAATTTATGATATTTTTAATTTTTGATATAGTTTAGAGCTTAGATATATAACCTGAAAGCTCAAATATTATCTCTCAAGTTCAAGGTCAACCAGTAGTTCAAGGTCAAATTATGTTTTGCAAACCACTTGCAGAAAAGAAGAATGATGATTTGATTACAAAGTTTACCCCAATGTTACTTTCTTTGCATTAAAAAAAACAATTAATATATCGTATTAATTAAAAAAATATGATTTAAAAAATATTGTATAAGATGAATTCAGTACCTTTTTACTGAATAATCCTTAATTTTGATTCAAATTCTGTAGATTTTTAAGGTTGAGCTTGTCTTTGATTACTTATAATGTTTTGTTTCCTTAGCTAAAGTAAAGGTTGGGTGCTCTGGTAAAGTGTTGGGTGTTCTGACCTAAGTACATTAGTTTGAACACTGAGCTAGTCATATTTTCAAGTTGATAAGTTGGTGGCAGTCATTATGTTTTGGGCCTGTTGTTCTCCACTGCTGATTTGAGTGTTTTATAGTGAGAACTTTGTGGTTAAATGCGGAGAACAAGGTTAATTCTGGTATTTAATCCAGGAAAACTGGTTTGGTTAACTGCCCACTGGAGTATTTCTTAAAAATTGCTGAAAGCTGGGTTATAACTAAATAAATATTACTTGTCCCTAGTAATTCTTACTTGTTTATGCTGCATTCCAAATAAAACATTGTATTTAATGTCATCAGCCTGCCTGGGAGAGTTTGACATTTGCTAAATTGTTATCTAAATATTTTAAAATCAATAAGAATGGTTTCTTAGGTCAAATATTTGATTTGTCTATAATTTATCATTTAGATGTATGGTATTTATGTAATCTATTTATATGGTTAAAATGAAGACCAATGCACTTTTCTGCTTGTTTGTTTGAAGGTATTTAAACTTCATTTTGCACCAGATCTTGTACTCGAGTGACATTTTAACTTTGCATCAAATTTTATTTTAAAATGGACACAAAGGGACCTCCATGGTCCAGTGGTTTTGAATTTCTGATTAGTAATCACTAGCCCCTTGTCACTGTGAGTTAGAATCCTACTCAAGTTGAGAAAACTTGTACAAGTGAGGATGCTAGCTTATTTATGGTCATTGGTTAAATCCAGATATATGCCTGGTTTCTTCCTCTCCTGTTTAAAGCTCACCCTAGTTGTTGTTGTAGTGACTTTAAACCCAGTAAAATATTGAATAAAACAAAGGGCTATAACTCGTGGTTGACTTCAGAAAATTGTAAAGTTGAAAACTAACAAAATGTCCCCTTGTGAATTATATGTCATTCATAAATACAATAAAACCCCAAATAGCGACCACCTCAATAAAACGAGCACCTTATTATAATGACCATTTTTTTCATTATTTCCTTGAAATTCTCCTTAACATGAAAATCAAATTTTCGAGGCCCTAAAGGTGGTCCCAATGTGGAGTTTTTCTGTGTATGTTTAAACATATTTAGCAGTTTAATGTTGTTGCTGTTCTTTGTTCATAATATATAAATTATAAACTAATCAGAAATATCTTAAATGATTCTTGAAATCTGTGCAATGTGTTATATCTGTGATATTGAAAAGGAATATTACTGGCCTTAATAGCGGAATTTGGCAGTAAGACATAGAAACACCATTGTTATTTGGCACCAGAAAGCAATTAATGTATTATTGTAATCTCTTCATGCATTTTGTTACTTTATCTTTACATACCATATTTTCTGCTATTTCTATTAATAGAGGCCTTTGTGGTATTGTTCCCAGTGAAAAAAATAGCTTTTGTCAGAAATGTAGTTAATTGATTTTTATCTTGTATATTAAAAATATTATGTTTCCTGCTAATTTTTCAGATTTTTTGCTTTTTTATTGGTTGTTTGGAATCTGAAAGCCTTTCAATTCTTTGTAATTGTACGTTCAATAATTGATTGTTCTAAACTGTCCACGGTGAAATTGAAAGCAAAGTTCAGAAGATCAATAAATCTAAGAGAAGAATTCAGCCAAAAGTAAATACATCAAATTGTTCAAGTGTGTTCTCTGCTACCACAAAATGATAAAAACTTCTGTTGATTTAAACGTAAAAGAAATATGTACCAGATTAAAATGGTCTGATTAGTCAATCAAATGTTTTGTTGACCTATTTATTTTGTTTACAATCATTCTCATTAAACTTTGACATTGTATATACCTTGATATTGATAGTTATTTTTAGGTTTGCAACACTATGGTCAGTTTGTGTAAATAAAGGCATTAAAGATCGCCAGAGCTAGTTGCGTAAAAATATCTTAAACATAGCAGAATTCAAGATCCATTGATAATATATATTGATAACTTTTTTCAACAGAACTTTAAATATCCTGGTATTGTTTATATTTTGGAAATAGGTTTGTTACAGACGTATTACCAACTGAAGATAGATATCAATGAATGTAAGATAGGTAGTTTTGGTCAGGGGCCAATAAGCAATGTATAAAACAGTAAGGTATTTGTAAACACATTGTATGTTTATATCAATTGTATGATAATGATCTGTATATAAATATCAGTGTAAAAATCCACATTGTATAATGTTATTCCTGAAACATGTGATTTGACAAACAATCTATCCCTACCGTAGTAATAATTGTCATATTCACTTAGATGCGCCTCTCACAAGAAGACATTCTTGTGACTTTTCTCTGTAAACTAAAGTTCTAAACATTGTCAGAATTGAATAATTATGTAACTCACGTAGATACTGTAAGCACATGCACAATCATATGTGGATTTTGTACCAATAACTTTGTTACAAACAGCAGTGATTGGTTTTATGAGTTAGTTTTAAGTTAATATGCATTAAAGTTGAATTATTATGAGTCAGTATTATGATATAATGAGTTAGTAGTAAGTAACAGTGAGTTAGGGATAAGTTACGGTGAGTTAGTATAAGTTATAGTAAGTTAGTGATATGTCATGGTAGTTGTGTTAAGTTTTGACAAGTAGTGTTTATGTAAGGGTGAATAGTCTTAAGTTATTGTGAGTAGTCTTTTATCATGATGAGCAGTTTAAGCTATGTTCAATAATTCTGAGTTATGGTGAGTATAGTTAAGTTATGAATACTGTTTGGTCATGATGCATAATTTTATGATGAGTAGTATTTAATTATGGTGAGTATAGTTAAGTTATGATGAATATTGTTAAGTTATGAGGAGTGTTGTCAAATTATGATGAGTAGTGTTAAGTTATGATGAATAGTGTTAAGTTATGGTGAGTAATGTTTAGTTATGATGAGTAACATTTAGTTATGAGTAGTATTAAGTTATGATGAGCACTGTTAAGTTATGATGCGTAGTATTAAGTTATGATGAGTAGTGTTATGTTAAGGGGAGTAATGTTTAGTTATGAGTAGTATTAAGTTATGATGAGTAGTGTTAACTTATGAATAGTATCAAGTTATGATGAGCAGTGTTAAGTTATGATGAGTAGTATTAAGTTATGATGAGTAGTGTTAAGTTATGATGAGTAGTGTTAAGTTATGCGTAGTGTTTAGTCATGATGTTTAATTTTAAGTTATTGTTAGTAGTGCTAACTTATGGTTAGTAGTGTTAAGCTGTGATGAGTAGTGTTAAGTTATGATGAGTAGTGTTAAGTTATGATGAGCAGTGTTAAGTTATGATGAGTAGTGTTAAGTTATGATGAGCAGTGTTAAGTTATGAGTAGTGTTTAGTCATGATGTTTAATTTTAAGTTATTGTTAGTAGTGCTAACTTATGGTTAGTAGTGTTAAGCTGTGATGAGTAGTGTTAAGCTAGCACTATGGTGAGTTAGGTTTTTGTCATATTGAGTGGTTATTTAATATGTTGTGTAGTGTTTTGTATGGTGAGCAGTGTTAAGTTATGACGAGTTATCATAGTTATGAAGAAAAGTAAATAGAAGAGTATGCTATTTTGATGGGTAGTATGTAGTGGGGTTACTAGGTAGTGGGGTGTGATGTAAACTCTCCTGTTTCTAAAAGCTTAAACAGAACATTGTATTAGCAGCTTCCTCACTTGTTAAACAAACACCCTGAGTGATTTATTTCTAGACTTGCATATGCACTTCGACTATTATTATCGATCACACTGACTGCCTGGATGACATTCTATGGATAGTTAACTAAGTGCAGTTAAATGCAATCTGAAGTAACAACAAGCCTTGGCTTTTAACAATAGTTCTTTATGTTAATCTTTTAATATTTCATGGCAGAATTTTGGCTTTGTTCTGGTGCAAAAAACGACTGTGTTGGCTGCTTTAGAAATCTTTCACACAAGGGTTAGTGTTAGAACATAGATTGTAGTTACAGATATCCAGGATTCCTAAATGTAACAAATGTTTTGGTGATAAGCTCTCCATCCATTTATAAACACCTCTATAGTTGAGGGGTTATAGCCTCTGGTTGCCATGCATCCCTGGCTCTTTGTGTGATGTTTAACTCCACAAACAAACAATAAGCACCTACCATAAATCCTGATGCAATACAAATGCTTTTATAATCAGCCTTCAAATATAATGTTGAATGTGTCCAGAAATTATTCACATAATGACTTGATGAATTGAAAAAAATCTATGTATGAATTGGCCCTGGGTTGTTTATTCAAGACTTCTTGGTAAAGAACATTTTTAAGTTCAAAGTCATTTGAGGTCATGCTTATTTCATCATATTTAGCTAGCATGGCCATGGTTCTTGTTATAACAGGTATAGGTCAAAATTAATTTAGACATTTAGTATGTTTTTCTGCAAATGAGGTAATAACTGTTTTGCCCATGATTCCATTTTAGAATTTATTAAATTGTTGGATAAAGCATCAAAACATTTTTTCATATGAAAAAATTCATTCTGATAAAATGTTATCCCAAAATCAACATTCGCATAAAAATATTGTGATAAGAAGATAAAAAAAATAATATATTATAAGTATTGATGTTCAAGTGCTGTGAGTTTAGATTTGTAAAATGTATTTACATTGATATCAAGATTTATAATGTACAGTTAATATAACCAACCGTTAATACCTTCAACTGTGAAGAGCTGATATCCAAAAAATTTTGCTGAAAATTACACAACTTTACATGTAGTTTGTATCATGTAACATCAATACCTTCAACTGTGAAGAGCAAATATTAAAAAAAAATGGAAGAAACTATTAGGGGAATCGTACAATATTGTATATCATTCTGGTTTGAAGCGATAAATCATGTTAATAGTTTATTTTGTATGTTTCAAAAACCCATTAAATTTTCAAGACATAATTGAATTCAAAAACCGGGTTTGTTTGATAAATTTCAACAAAAATCTTATGACATTTTAGAAATAATGGAATTTTAATGTTAATCTTTTATTTATCAAATATTTAAATTTTACGTTTAATTCTTAATGAGACTCATTCAGCAAAAATTATTCAAAATGTAGAATGTTTTCCTTTATTGCAGTTTTTGAGTATACATCACTTTGAGAAAATAATTTGAAAGTTTCATCTCCCTGTATGCATCTGTTTGATATCAAATCCTCTGTTATTAAATAAGTGGTACAGTCTTGAAAAAAAAATGCCATATTGTTGAAATTTATATAAATAAAATATTAAATTAAACTTGATAAGATTGATTCATTTTAAATTGTTTCCACTACATGTATGATGCACATATTTATTTCTGTTGCATAGCAACAATATAATTTTGTAAAATTATGGATTATTTAAGTTTTATTAAGTCTGAAAGTCTATTATATGTTCTTGATCCATTAATTCGTGATGGTCAAGTTTATAAACGAGAGATAACTGTTACAAGTTTCGCCATATTTAGCTGAAAAATGTTGAAAACTGCGTTAAACCTAGTGAAAAAAATAAATCAGATTAAATATAACTACTCAAACAGAATTCTGTGTACAAATTTATTAATTTATTGACTGCAAGCCAGTAAATAGGTTTGATATTATTTGAGAAGAAAAATGAGATTTGAGTTCTGAGACCAATCTCAAGTTTTGTAATTTCGGACCCTGGAAATTTGTGATCTCATTCTGACATAAAATCATTATTATATCTGAAGTACTTTCATAAATGTTTCAAGTGTGAGACTTCAGAGGCTTAAATGTGTCATTTTTCCGTCTGCTGCGGATCTTAAGCTGGTGAGATTATATACACAGTTTAACACAATTTTGTCTCCACACATTGTCTAAGTTAACTAATTGGCCATCATTTAATAGTTGTAAACTTAAACCAGCTGACAAAATCTTGATTATCTGGCAAGAATTTTTTGTTGAGTGTTACAGGAACAAGAAAACTTGGCAAACTGCTCTAATTATCATTTACAAGTAATTCAGTTGGCAGCTTTACTGAATAGTTTGAACAGTTTTGACTGCATGTACCATAAAAACTTGATATTGAGTCTTAGTACTAAGGTGGTTTCTTTATCAAAATATAGAGGAAATAGTGAGAGCCTGCACTGAAATAAGTGGTTGTTGTAAAGACGTGTTCATTATATTGAGGAGGTCATAACATGGAGGAGGTTGTAATATTGTGATGGTTGTAAAATCGACATGGTTGTAATATTGATGTGATCATAATATTTAGCAGGTGGTTTTATTAAGGTGGTCACCAGGTTAAACTTAAACAAAATTTTCTACAATAGCTAACCGTGCATTTAACCAAAATTTTAACCAAAACTCTGATTTAACCCAGTGGTTAAAGTTAACTAATGATTATACAATTGGATGCAGGTGACACTTATCATGGTTTGAAATTGGCTTCTCAATTGTGTCCCTTTTATCTTTATGCATTTTTAGTCCCATTTTTTATACTGTGATATAAATTTGGCTTTCGTATAAGGTTTACATGGACTTAAAGTCATAGTACATACTGTGTCATTGACCTCTTTCCACTTGAAGAACAATTTTCAGATTTTCCTAAATAAATGAACTAAAATGTTATTTTTTACACTTTTGCTTCTGATTTACTTACTGGCCAGTCAGACTTGCTGACAGAAATTTTACTACTTTGCAAAGATATTCACTTTCCTTCAGAGTTGTGTTAAATTCAAGGACTAGCCAACTTTAATTCTAACCACTTCATTTCAAAATCACTACCATCATTGTATTGATGGCTGAGATTTAAACATACAAATTTATGGCTGAGATTCAAACATACAAATTTATGGCTGAGATTTAAACATACAAATTTATGGCTGAGATTCAAACATACAAATTTATGGCTGAGATTCAAACATACAAATTTATGGCTGAGATTCAAACATACAAATTAATGGCTGAGATTCAAACATACAAATTTATGGCTGAGATTCAAACATACAAATTAATGGCTGAGATTTGAACTTACAAATTTATGGCTGAGATTCAAACATACAAATTAATGGCTGAGATTTGAACATACAAATTTATGGCTGAGATTCAAACATACAAATTTATGGCTGAGATTTGAACTTACAAATTTATGGCTGAGATTCAAACATACAAATTAATGGCTGAGATTTGAACATACAAATTTATGGCTGAGATTCAAACATACAAATTTATGGCTGAGATTCAAACATACAAATTAATGGCTGAGAGTTGAACTTACAAATTTATGGCTGAGATTCCAACATACAAATTTACGGCTGAGATTCAAACATTACTATCTGTCAAAAATGTTGATTTTCTTTCATATGTGGAGAAGTTGCGGCTCCTAATGTGTAAAGTTAGTATACAGTCCAAGAAAGCTGGTTAGGTGAACTGGCTGCTATATATAACTGAAAAATTGTTTAAAAAAACGACATTAAACCCCAGTGACAATGTCTCTTAAAAACAAACAAAACAAAGAAGGATAAGTCTATGAATTAATACTATATGTATCTTAAAATCCATATTCAAAATCTTTAGTGACTATTTGAATGAAGTTAATAAAACTAAGGTCATTGTTTAGTTCCCATCAGGCTGCTGAGAAATTCCCCAACAATAGTAATGTTGTTAATAGCTGTGATTACCATTTGCAACAATCTTAATTCTCGGAACTTGGTCCCTTCAGACTCGTGAAATTTATAAAAAATAGAAATATTCACAAAATATGCTGCTATATTGTTGCCCCTAAACTTTGTTTGGTGTGAATCGTACGACGAAATCTTAAAAGCTTCACAAATTTCTCATCATTTGTGACTTGGGGGCGGTTGTTAATTTGATTTGTAGTGATTTTATAGGTTCTGTGTTAAAATATTCATGAAACGAAAGTGAATCTGGTGGCTTTATACGAGGAAATATAACAAAAAATAATATCAAATTTATGATTTTACTATCTGTGGACTGTATTTTATTTCTGTATCCTGTATTAGATTTCTACAGAAATTTTATTTATAACATTTTTCATTTCTGTCTATGTTTTATTTATGGTCAAGCCTGTGGTTGTTGGCACCTCAGAATAAAGCTACCCTGTGAATAAAAGGCCATTATTTGATAACTGTCAAAACTGATTTTTTATAACAAACTAACCTCTGAATAAAAGTCGTCTGTCAATAAAGGCCACAATTTGTATATCCCAAAAGTGGCCTTTGTTCACAGGTTTGACTGTTCATACGAGTAGGCACCTGACGTAACCAGTTGCCTGGATTCTGTACCAGAACTAACAATTTTCTCTTCAAGTACAAAATGGTCTTAGACTCAATGTCTCAAAACAAAGCATAACCGAGAATATGTGTTACCCCTTGGATTCTAACTCACAAACCCAAAGTCTGTAGACCTTACACTCATATTAAGCTGATAGTTCTGATGAAGACTAGGTGGTTGAATCAGACATTGTCTCTTGCTATTCAGTATGACCTTACTCAGTAACTACCTTGATATAAAACCACCTCATTTTAATGACCACTTAATTTTAGACTGGTTTTCAATATTTCTAGGTTTTAACTTAGTAATGAGACCACTTCAGTATTGGGACCATTCTTTTTGTCCCAAAGGTTGCCTTACTGTCGACAGAAAAATGACAAAAAGGTTTTATTGTATTGCTTTTTCAAGGCTTTGGTACTGAAAAAACAATTCATGTTCTTATCTTAAGATATTGATCAGATAATAGAAGCAAGGAAACCAACAAGATGGTTAATATCAAAAGGTAAAATCTGTATCTCTCTATATGGGAATTTGTTTGAGCTGTCCAAAGAATGGGAAACTCCAAACAACTAGATTCAAGTTTTGATCCATTGATGCTCCAATGTTCTTAGTGTTTGCTTAACTAGCTTCAGGCATTATTTCTTTCAGATGCCAGGGCTCAACAAATCCACTCATCCATTCATAAATATGAGTAGAAATGTACTCAGTATGAGTTGAAATTGATGTAGAACTGCCAGTAGTTAAAATTCTTAGCTGGTCGTCTTGCTGGACAAGTAGTCTGAGAAAACTTTGTCAAGCCCTGGATGCAGTGTTGTTATACTTATTATTATGTTCAATTCAATTCTCTCAGTGGTTGAATGAAATATGTATTCATCTATGTATGTTGTTACTTGAGGACTGACATAATTGTATGTATAAATTTTCTGCTGAAATGTTCCGAAGAGTGCATTGAAAATGAGGCTGAAGTTTCTATGATAAGAATCATTCATACATTGAAAAACAAAATTAATACACTGTAAAGACTCATTTGGATTAAGATATTCCATTAATGGTTAAATCTACCTGGTATTTTACACTAAGTCACTTTATGTTCTATTTTCATCAAATCACTAAATTTGAACTAAAACTCAAAAACTGAGCAAATTCTTTGGACAAATTTAAATATATGTTATATTATACATTCTATTTCCAAAATGCAATAAATACAAACTTGGGGCCTCCATGGTCAGGTGGTTATGATGTCAGACTAGTACTCGCTAGCTCCGAACCCCAGTTCCTGTGGATTTATTTTAACCACTTTTACCTATTAACTGGTATCCATGTCTTCCAGTGATATTCCCGTTGATTTATGCCTACCACTGTATTCCTCTTGTATTTAACTGGTATTCTAGTTGATTCATGTCTACCACTGTATTCCTCTTGTATTTAACTAGTTGTATGCCAGTGACTGTTTTGTTAGGGACTGCCTAATGCTGAATGATTCTACTTAACACATAAATTCGTGCAAGAAACATTTGTTAACCATACTGACACCTAGTGGCCAGTTCATTTAAACTCAGAAAATTATCATAGCTTTAAATTGGATGTTCAGTTAAGTTCTTTGTATATTTTTATCATGAAATTAAACATAAATGTAATGGTTTCAGGCAATAATGGTTTTGTGATTTTCTTTGAGCTTTGGAGGTATTGATGAAAAACTTTCATGATTCTGGACTAATCTATTGGCATTTGAATTATCAGAATTTTTATTTTCTAATGGCATCTCCAAAGTGTTAGGTTATACAGAAGTTTTCCTATTCAACATTAATGGTGAGGTTGGGACATTATTTAGGTGAATGGCATTTCTAGACCATTACTTACCTTGTTCTCCGCTAGTAACTGCCGCATGAATAATCAACAGTGGATGATGAATGGCCTTAGATATATTTTCTTCAACCAAATCATTAAAGAGAATATGTACAATTCCAAGGTTCGTACTCTCAAAACCAAGGTCTGTAGACCCAACACTTTACCTTTTGAGCTAAACACACCGGATTTGACTGTATTCAAGATATAAATGTATAAAACAGCACAGTATTTTCATGTATAGGAAAGCACTAGACACAATAAAACATTCAGAGATAATGCATATTACATTGATGGTAGGATATACTTAAATCTGCTGCCAGCATTAAATCACCAAAAACATTTAAAACCAGCCATTGATGTATGATATAACTATTCTACATCAACTTAAGATATGTTATTTTTGTTTTATGTCTGTGTTCAGAGAGCTATCAGATTGTTGGGACGAAAATCAACTAGATAATACATGCAGTGTTGTTGTTGATAGCTTTGTTGTTGATGTTATTGTTGACAATATTATTGTTGTTGACTTTATTGTTGTTGTTGTTTTTTGTTGACTTTCTTATTGTTGTTGCTGACTTTGTTGTTGATGTTATTATTGACATTGTTATTGTTGCTGGCTTTGTTGTTGTTATTGTTGTTAATGGTGATGTTATTGATGACTCTGTTGTTTATATGTTGTTGTTGGCTTTATGGTTGTTTCTATTATTGACTATACAGTTGTTATTGTTGTCAGCATTATCACTATTTTTGTTATCATAGTTATTGTTGCAGTAGTTAATGCTATGGTCAATGCTGTTGTTGCTATCATCAATTTTTTTTTGTCATAATATTATACGGCAACTGGTTCACCTAACCAGTTTTCCTGTGCTGTATACTAACCAGGACTAACTAATCCTTTCACAAGGAGCCAGCAACTTCTCCACATGTGGCGGAAAATTGACATTTTTGTCAAATTTTCATTAAAGGGTATGACCTGCTGCGACCGGGATTCGAACCCGGATCTCAGGGTTACAAGTCCAGCGCACTAACCACCAGACCACGGCCGCGGCCTACAAATTAGATACGGACTGATCCAATAAGAATGCATAATTCATTATTCCTGTTTTACGATTTTCATTATGAATCAGAATTTATTTCCTTTCTACAGTTTCATTTACCAGGTATTTTCTATTTCATAACTTGCAAAATGATAAATAGATAACTAAACTTAAGTTATATTTGAATTCATGTAGCAATAAAACTTTATGCCCTATCTATGGATATTAATGTTTACAAATTCTTAACACTCATAATGTTTTGCTTTCCTTAAGTATTGTTCCTATAAATTGGTCCTGAAATGTTAAATACACCAAACTAGCGTGATATATTGTGTACATATTTGCTTTTTTGGCATTCTGGATTTATTAGGGTTAGGGTTAGGGGTTAGGGTTATAACTCAAATAATGACTTCAGTATCTCCATATTTCACTATATTCGTAACTATGAAATAAAGAAAGGTGTTCAGAGAAAAATAAATACTTCACTGTATTCAAATGTTCTCTATACCAGAGTTCACCAAAACCATGTTCTACTGTATTTGCAATACAAATTACATTAGACAAGCAATTTAAGGGGTCAGTGCTTGTATATATAATCATCAATTGAAGGGGCCTACCTCCATTTTGACAAAAAATGAGGTATATACCTTCATGCGCTGACCCCTTATTTATACAGGGGTGTAGAAATGTTTTCATGTAGCTGGTATTAAGCTACTAAATGTAGAAGGGAGTCTGAGGGTTTCTCCAGCTGGGGGCAAATTGGGCAATGCCCCCCCTGTGGAGAAAAAGTAGCAGGTGAGAATGCTAAAATAGCCGGTTGAAGTTTCCAGCTTCTGGCTCATTTCTACCCCCCCTGTATACTATACACATATTAGATTATAAGAACTCTGGCATAGAATTTATTCAGTATTTTGTGAGTGGATCTCACCATCATGATATTAATGTATATGATTTGAATTTTTTGTAACAAATATGAAGTCAAAAAACAGATTTTTTATCATTGTGATTGAATATAGTTACTGGTAATGGTTATATTATGCATTTGATAAATGAAGAAAGACGATCTCTTTTCTTAGAGAGTGTAGATACAAATCCAGTTTTCAGATATTTTTTTTATTTTTCTTTGATCTTAGTATTCTGCAAACTGTCACAAGTACTTGAGTGTAACCTAGGTAGTGATGATTGTATAAAGTTCTTATAACTTGTATAATGATCAATGTACAAAAAAAACAAAAATGTTTGAACTATAATTGTTATTCTTCCACTTTAGAACACTATCATTTTAAGAATGTTACATTTTGAACATGTATCACCTACATTATATCCTTATAATTGTATGTTTCTCAAATATCTACAATGTTATTGTTGTTTTCCTATAAAAACACTGAACCGTTTTTTTTGCCAAGAAATTGAATGTTAAATATTATTGTAGAGGGATGAAAAATGTTTGTTGTAAAAAGAAAGTAATTTAATGAAAATGTTTTGTTTATTTTTCTGAAATACTTCCGAGTTTTTAATGCATTAGATGAACATCCAAATGTAAGCGACTCAATGTGGCCCATGTCATCGTTATTTAATTTGTATATATTTGTTCAATATAAAATGAGTCTCTAGAGGCAGAGTTTGTGAAATTAAGATACAGTAAAAATCCCTCATAGCAACCTCCCCTATATTGAGACCACCTCATTATAATGATCACATTTTTCTGACCAATTTTCAATATTTTTCTTGTATTTAACTGTTGAGAATGCGACCACTTTAACACTTTCGCTGCCAAATTTCTGGTAAGTGGCCTTTCTCAATGCCAAGTATTTCTTACTTGTGCTCACCCTGCACTCCACAAGTAACTGCAAACTTCTCCGCATGAATTGTTTGCATTAGTGGTTTATTACACTATGTCTTCAACCAAATCGTCACTGAGATCATGTGTCACACCTATAGTTCGAGCACAGGAGCTAGGGATCTGTAGACTTTGCTGAAGTCTGTAGACTTCTCTTAAGTCTTGACCCATACTGAAAGGTGACATTGGCATTCAGCACCAAGTCACCACATGGTGACATTGGCTGCAAAAGAGTTAATATAAAGACAGATCTATTTGGTTCTAATGGTGGTCATGATAAAAGTTTTACTGTATTGTTCTTAAAATGTAACATCAGACTTAACACTTGTGTTCAATTTTTGACAATCAGAACCAGTCCCAGAATTCCATTAGTCAATGTTCGGAGCCAGCCAATCAGAGGCATGCATTTTTAGACTGGTCTCTTATATCTAAGTTTTACTGTAGTTATTACATGTTGTAAATATGAAAACTGGGAATATATTAAGACCTTAAATGTGACAAATACAAATTGAAAAATACTGCAAGCGTAATAATCATTGTGTCACTAATGCACTTATTGGTTATAAATCTTGATATTGATAAATTTGGATCTAATATAAGAGCACCCAACAGCTTTTGTTGATTTTTTTTTTAATACGATTTTTGTATAATACTACGACTGCAAATCTATAATACTTTGATCAGTCCAGGTAAGCTCGACAAATTAAAACACGAATGTTTATCTTAACTCGACTCAGAGATTGAATGTATGGTTATTGGTGTACAGGTCTATAAGGTTTATTGTGGTAGATGTTAAAGGAGGCCAGCTTGTATTGGAAATCCCCGTTGTTAGACCAGAGTACATAGCATGGGAAAAATTTAACATTCGGAATATAGTGAATAGATACAAGTGCTGAATTTCTAGGGATGATTACGTAAATATTGGTTGCATTCAGGTGTGAAGTGGTTGTTGCGTTAAACCTCTCAGATAGTGATCGTAAAAATAATTGTTAAAATATTGATAATAAAAGCCAGGAAAATAATGCTGAATTTATTATTTATTTATATCGGTATGAATACTAATGAAGCATTATTTGATATTGAACCGTTAGAAATTACATGAAGTATGGCCAGTGATCTGTGGAAGTGAAGTGATGTTAGTTCTTATTTTTTCGATTTTCTGTGTGATGGAATTAATTAATAGAGATTGTTGTATATAAATGATAGCTTTAAAGTTGGATTAATTATCTATTTGAAGTAGATCTTGGATTGGTGTGAAAGTGTATCAGTGCAATACAGATACTTTTTTGTATAAACAGTACATACATATATATAAAAAAGAAAACAAAAAATATTTTTTTTAATATAATTATTAATTCACAATGGATTTTCTTGGATCTACTCTCAACAAGCTGAGACCTCGTCGCAGGTCGGTTGGTACAATCATCCCGACCTTGCAAGTGATACCAGACAATGAACAGGTCCGGGAGTTCACTCCAGAGGACCCTGAAGATGAAACCAGACTTAGGCTTGTTCGTAAACAGCGCCAGCGTCGAGGTTCATGTCCGGCTAATCCTAAGGTAATGCATTGTATGCTACCAAAAATCCATTAAAATCTTATAGTTAAGAATGTAGGTATATACCGTATGTTTGGTGGTTGTTTATTTGAAACTTTTTAAGCCTCTAATCGCCTAAATTGATGTAAGACTTCTGTCAATTGCAAGGTTTAATCCGAACATTCAATGTTAAGCTTTTGAAAATCTCAGACAAGGTGGTTTAATGGGACTATCAATGCATTTAACAATTCATCAATATTGCAGTGATATTTGAATTATTCTATCATTTTTACATTTTGTTAGTCAGGCTTTGCTTCACCTAATATTCTTTTGTAAAATTTTATATAAATAATTTTGATGCATAAAATTAATGTATTGGATATTTACTATTTAAAACTTCCGTGGATAGGTCAATAAATCTTTTGAATGTTTTAAATCTGTGGATAAATGTTTGGTAAATCAATCTGGGTTTTTGTTGATTTTGTTTAATTAATCTTTTGTTAATTTTATCACCCAATCTGACAGCATGAAAAGACAATATTGTGTTGTTAAATGCTGTGTTATTGGTTATAGAGACCTATTTAAATAGTGTAAATATATATTGGGTTTAACATAAAAACATGACAGAAATTTATAATATGCTTATTCAGCAGAACCTGGGATCACTTTATATGTGATGAAAATTCCCAAACAAACATCTCTACTTTAATTAATGCCCTTCCGTTAATGAAGCCCTTACCTTGATGAATGCACCACCCATTATGAAACTTCACCCCAGGTGAATGCCCCTCCCGCTATACATCCTCTCCCTGATGAATACCCCCTTCCCTACTAAATATCCCTTACCAGATGAATACCCCTCCCCAATGAATGCCTCTCCCCTTAGAAATCCCCTCCCATAATGAATCCCCTCAACTGATGAATGCCCCACCCCTAATGAATGCCCTTCCCCAGATGATTGCCCCTCCCACAATGAATGCTCCTCCCCTAATGAATGCCCCTCCCTTATTGAATCCCATCTCCTGATGAATACCCTGTCCACCAATGAATGCCCCTCCCATGAAGTATGCCCCTCTCCAGCCATTTCTGAGATATCCGAAAAATTGTTGCATCATGAATGTTTTAGTGATCTTTCGAGTATCCAATGTGTCTGAAAATCATTCAAACAAACATTAGACTGAACTGAAACGTTTTAGAACATTTATTAGGAAAGATGTGGTAGTTTAACCCAAGGTTACAAAATGGAGACATTTAATTTATTGTAACTGTTTCATAATTCTGGTCCTTGAAGTGGCATTTGTAGTTGGTTGGTTGCCATGACAGTCTGATTTAAAATCAATGTCATTAGCTGACAACTCTTGTCATGCTGGATTTATTGCGTTACCTTCATGAACAGATCCTTGTATAGATTGTTCATAACAAACCCAGTGTGATTTAGTTATGTTGTTATAATTTGTGGCTGTATCTTCACTGATTGTAATGTTAGATTGGTAGGTAAGAGGATATTTGTTTTAACGACTACAAGGAACTGCTGTTATTCCATGGAAAAAAGTCACGAAGCATGAGGAAGCTTTGAAAAGATTTTGCCCGTCTGAAGGCCAATGAAAATTTAAAGTCTTGAAGATGTTTTAGTTGCTAAAACTTTTGTTACAAGTCAATTTGGAGTCTTAATTATCATTAGCCCCATTAACTTTTCTGCAGTGTTAAAGATTTCACGGAATTTATCACATGAGCATCATAAAAATGAGTGCAATAATCATGTCCTTTACATCAAATGTCAAGGTCAAGAACATTTCATTCTTTCTTCATTTGTTTCTTCCTTTAGCAACATTCTGTGTACAGTCCAGGAGAAATGGTTCAGTGAACTGGCTGCCACATATAACTGAAAATTGTTGAAAAAGCAACATTAAACCCAGTGAAAAAAAATGTTACTTCAGATTTTGTAACCTCACCTTACAATGTGGGTGTGTGGGGTGCATTGTTATTGATTTTAATTTGTTTTGAACAAAATATGTTTTTGCAATATTCAAGTTTTGGCATTGGTTCGCCATAGTAAATTGTTACTGAAGCCGGTATCTAGTGTGTTATCAAATACCTGTGGTATTAAATATTATATTGCAGTAGTTTTATGTCGGAGTGTTGTAACATGATTACAAATGATGCATTTATTGTATCTGTACAGATTGGAAAAACATGTTGGTTCTTGTAACAGGCTTTTAGGAACTTGATCTACTTATGAGTGAGATATTTTGTTCTGCTTTGTCCCTGAATCTAATTATAACATCTTTATGTTGGGTCAGGGACCTGGCTGGCTAAGCTAGGGGGGGGGGGGCTTTGCTGTTTTTGCAAGAGAAACCTTTCTTGTTTTTCAAATATGATGGCTAAGCAAAGGAATCTTGTTGGCTGAACAAGAGTTACTTGGCTGGACAAAGGGAACCTGACTGACTGACCTGGCTGCCTTCAGTACTGTAGAACAGTTCTAGATTGTTTTGAGTGTTTTCCATGATGATTTGGTTGAAGACGTAAAATCTAAGGCGAATCCCGACCTCCTCCATTGACCATTTATATGGAGAAGTTACTTGTGGAGAAAACGTTTTATTACTGGTACAGAATCCAAGAAATTGATTAGGTTTAGCAGCATGTTTTTAACATGGACATAATCCCCAAAAATGCAATTTTAATTATTTGCGATGCATTAAATTCTTCAGATTGCTTTATGTCTCAGAGGATTGTCTAGGGATCAGTAATTGAAACAAGAGAAAACTGACTTGTATTAGCATAGAGATCAACATTAAACATGACGTCTTTAGTACATTATTTTAATGTTAAATTATTCAACAAGTTTATTGTTCTTACATTGGTGCCTGCTTGGTTAAATGTAAATATTATTGATTTGGAATGTGTTCATTGTCATTGAAATGAGTCCGTTATTAAAAAGTCAACTAAATATCCCATGTTTTTGTTGTAAAAAAAATTCTTTATGCTTTTGTAGGCTTTTTAATGTCTTTTAAGTAAATGCAGCCATTTAGATTGCAGTAAGTCATAAAACTGAGCTTGGAGATCTGTCTTTGAATAATGTGTCATTCCATTGGTCAAGTTTAAGTTGGAAATCAGAAACAGTAAGAAACAATTAGAGGCTACAGTTTCCCACCAGTGACTAAATTTTTCATGTAGGGAAGCTTTCCAGCTGGCTTATGGAAGGATGAGTGTAAGCCTTCAGTCTTCCTCCACTATTTTTGAAGCTGGAAAATTACCATATGACCCTGACTGTTGGTACAACATTAAACTCCAATGAAAAAAAGCAGATGTAGAACGCATACTGGTATTTTATTTTTTTTAAATCAATTCATTAAATGATTATGTCTCCAACTAGTAATTATGGGCACCACACTGCTGTGAGTTTAAATCCCACATGGAATCAGAAAAAAATGTGCATATAAGGTGTACACTTTGGTTCTTCCTCCACTGTTTAAGCTGGAAAAAGTTGCCAAATGACCCTGGCTTTGGTTTGATGTAAAACCCGGAGAATAGATAAATAAATTAAAAACATATTTTGACTGGCCACTACTTGTAAATCAACTATGAAATGAGACACACTTATTTAAGGTCTGTGATTATATACTAAAGTCTGAAGACCAGTCTACCAACACTAGCCTATGATTGGTTGGTTTGATTATATTATTTAAATTGACCAATGGTTGGACTGCATTGCTAGACTAGTATACAAAAGCATTGTTTGTAACTTAAAAAGGAAAAAAAGTGTGAAGTATGCATGAATTTTTAGCAAAATTAATGCTGTACAACCTCTCCTAAGCAACACCATTTGGAGAAGCAAAATTATGTTGTTGTTGAGAGGTTGTTGCTCTAGAGAGGTTAAATTAATAGTTTAATTATACAGTGGGAAAAAATCATGCTGTTGTTGAAGGGAGGCTGTTGCTTCAGAGAGGGCCATGCTGGAGAGGTTGCACTGTACACGCTCTTCTTATTGATATACGTCATGTTGGTACTTAGCAACTTAAAAAAATTAAACAATTGTAACTATGACAACAAAGCAATTGTGCATTGAATATCAAATGAGGAGTTGTATTTTCTGAAAATTAGTGACTGGTAATGGCATTATCTGGAACCATTTTCTGTCTGCTACAGTTTCTTCATGTGAGCCAAGATTCTTGTCAATGTAGGATCCTCATGATTCATCAGTATTAATGTAATTGGATATCTTTTACATGTGTTATAGCCACTGGCTGGTGGACATATACATGAACAAAAATATAGTTACACCACGAATCTCCACAACTATTATAAGAATTTCTTACTTTAGTTGAGAAGGTCTGCCCAGTGTATGGGTAAAATGTTTTTATTCAAGCAGAGGAAAATTAATTCTCATCTCAATATTAGAGAAAATAGGGTGGGTGGTCAGATTTTATTTTTTAGTCTAAGTGTTAGTCCTGTAAATGACCAAGGAAAATATCTCCTAGACTTGAAACATTTGATATACTTTTATACTTGGCCTTTTGTACTTGGATAATTGAATTGAAATTTGAATAAATTTATTTTCAAAATAAAATTTACAAGGTCAAGCCATTTTTTAAAAGGCAAGTAGGGATGATAATACATATAATTAATTTTCTAGTATGGTGTTCTATGGAATATTTTTGTCTCTCTGTCCCTAATCATCAGACTCATAGAATTGTTCTTGGGAAATAAAACCATGCATGTTGATTGTTTACTTTTAATTTTTAGTGTGTTAGTTCCCTTCTTTGCAGAGAGTACCAGTGTTTTATACCCCTTCTTTGTGGAAATTATCCATGTTTCATATCCCTTCTTTGTGGGGGCCGCGGTCATGGTCCAGTGGTTATTGCGCTGGACTTGTAACCCGTATATCTGGGTTTGAATCCCGGTCATGGCAGGTTATACCCTTCTATGAAAATTTGACAAAAAAGTTGATTCTCATCCATATGTGGAGATGTTGTCAGCTCCCTGTGGAAGGGTAAGTTAGTACTGGTTAGTATACAGTCCAGGAAAACTGGTTAGGTGAACCAGTCGCTGTATATATCTAAAAAATTGTTGAAAAGCAGCGTTAATTAGTCACATAAAAACAAACAAACAAACAAACTCTTCTTGGTGGAGAGTATCCTTGTTTTACAACCCTTCTTTGTAGAATGGATCTTTGTTTTATTCCTCTTCTATGTGGAGAGTATCCACTTGTTTTGGTTGTTAATAATTTAAATAATTGTGGTTTTCTGGTTTGGTCATTCATCTCGAATTTAATGTTGACATACTTGAAAGATTATAAGACCTTGGATAAGAAGGGTCTTTTTGCATTTGGCCATAAAAGCAAATGTGTAAATATACAATATACTACATAATTAACAAACATGCCTTTGTATTAAAATATTTGATGTCAGCAGGTTGCATTTTCAAATTAAAACTACACACAGAGCCCACGTAATTGAACTTCTTTGTCAGGGAATATTTACTTAATTAAAGCATATAAATATTTACTTAAATATACCATTTTTAATATACATTCCACTATAAACAAATTGTAAAAGGGTCTGTATTGAATTTTTGAAGCATTTGTTAAATAATCATTAGTTGTTGTTATAGAACTTGGGCTTTATAAAACACTTTTTATCAATGCAGGCTGGGTAATACTTATCTGTCCAATGATATGATAGCCTTGCATGAATTGAATGGTCTTTGACTAATGCGATAAATTTACAAATTTATATTTTTTATCAAACAGTTAATGCCACTACTCTAATAAACGCCCCCTCCTTTCTCTGAAAAGTAAATTGTCATGGCTGAACAAATGAATGCCTTCATGATATGTAGAATTATTTGCAAGGAGTCAAAAAATCATTCAAACAATAACTAGAAAGTTCGAAAAAAATTTGCATGGTATAACAAAACTGCAGGTACCCTGTTTCATAGGCATATTTTAGCTAAATTATTTCTTAAAACTTAAAAATTTTGCATATGGTTGATATTTCTGACAATTGGTGCTGACACTTGGCAAGTGTCCCCTCAAACAAACTATATGGTATAAACATAGTTTTCCTTATAAACACAAGATGTCTTGATTTTTAAGTTGGAAACATTTCCTAGATAAGGTATGTATTTGAAAAAAATGTGCTACTGTAGTGTTTATTAGGACAAATTTGGTTCCATCTTTGCTACATTGAGACTTTTTTCCTAAATACAGACATCTTCAATACAGATATCTTCACTTGCTGATGACTGATATACCCTGTTTACGATGTCGTAATGACTTTGTGTTATTGAGGCATTAAAAGTCTTTGCTTTTTAAAAAAACTTGCTGTGTTATCTTAATGGTCAATTTTTGACTAAAACATTGACTGGTAGGTGCTCAGAACTATATGGTGACCACAATGGTATTATTTTAAATTTGTTTGTGGCCTGTCTAAATTAATGGTTTACTTAAACTTTCTAAACAATGTTTAGAATCAATAATAATTATGTTTGCTTTTATCAAAAAACTTGAATTTTATATCATGTTATTTTCAAGATTACAATTTCATTTACTATTTCTTTTTGGGTTTGGTAGAAAATTGCACCATTTGAGAAAATTATGTTGAAATTAAATGTAACCTGTTATCACAACCATATGTGTATCCCCAATACTGATGGAGTTATAAAGTAACTATCATAATCCTCGATATTTTCATATCAAACTGATTGTTTAATAATCTTTACTAGCATGTGGTACTCATTTATGATAATTATATATAGATGTAAGTCTGTGTAATTATTATTGTTTCTTATTTGAGAGAATCAACAGTTATGTAAACTATAATTAACTTGTACCTTGTCTACGTTCCCACATTTTTTTTTTCAAGGGAAGCTACTCTTATTGGCCCAGAAAGATGATATCTTTAAGTAGCTGACAGCAGTAAACATGAAGCCTTTCAAAATATAGTCTATTGTTACCCACAGTGCATGGAGAATGCTGGCATTTATGGATGGAAGACATGAAAAGGAATGTCTATGACACTTCTTCAGTGTGATTCGAAAACCTTCAATACATATTTATTTATTTATGGCTGATTGCAATGGTGAAGTTTTGAAATATTGGCTTTTTTTGGCTGAATAGACTTGATGATTGGTGTAAAGGTGTTTTGTACCAGATATCAACATTATATCAGCTATGTATGATAAATTAATGGTTGGTCTAACTAGCCGTCCCTAGACACCACCTAGTATCTATTTTATTCCTCAGCCATAGAAACTGACTGAAACTTGATACCTTATGACCTCAAGATGTTATGTCTCGATTAGTTAACGTCACAATTAAATAAGTGTCTCTTCAACTTTTCATACCTTTGACTGCCACTTGTGTTCTGGGTTTGGTTCTAATTTGCATTACCTGGGTAGAATTACAAACTTTTTGTAAGCTAGCTGGACAGCTTCCTCACATGTGAAATTTGGTTCTGGGTGGGATTTAAACAAGTCCTTGCTTACCACACAGACTATATAGCAACAGATAAATAGTTATGGTGAATATTGACACCCATAATTATATTTAAATTACATAGAAACATTAGCAGTGGAAAAAGATGATATTTCTATTTCATTGTTTTGAATCGGGGCAAACCCATTGGTTATGCATAGTATAATTTGTAAGCTATTAGACTCTGTAAATACCAGTTAATGAAAAGTTATTGTGAATTTTGAAAGTCTGGTAAAGTTAATCTAACTTGGTGCAGAAACTGTCATTTTGGGAGTCATAACACTTGTATATGTATACATAGGATAAGTGTGTTTTTGGTCCATGTGGACGTTTTAGGTCTTTAAAAATAGCCCAGTAAACATCACCCCTCTCATGTGCTAGCCCCCTATGCATAGAAACATAGAACCATGCAACAAACCAGGACTCATACAGGCTTCTCGAAACTGCTGGAATACTTAGTTAGAATTTTTGTCTGACCGAACGAAAATTTGTCTCACAGAATATATTATAAATGAGTGATAAATGCTGTAAATCATGCCAAACTGCCAGACATCTGGTGTGGTACTCGCTGAAAAGTTATTGGACCTCCTCTAAATTTGCCTGACATGTCCGATGGTCTGGCAACTTTCGGGAAGCCTGCTCATACCCGAGGATACGTCTGAGGACATGGTTTATTCATGTGACATTTTATGGTGGTCACTGCCTTTTTTCAGTGAATTATCGGCTTGTTTGTTTTAAGAAGCCATTACTTAGTTGTCAGGTTTGCAGGAAATAGAAAGAACATTATTAGATGTAATTATCTTCTTTCTTGGTTTATAATGTTGCCAAGATCAAACTGAAACAAATGCCACTATGTATGTCACTGACAAATATTGGTTGAAGACAATGTGGAAACTTTCAGAATTGGATTACCAGACTTTTAATTATCTTACCAGAGATTATTTGTATAGCAGCTTAAGTTTTCTGTTATTTTTGGCTTTTAACATTTGAATTGTATTCATTAAGGCAACAAACCTTTTAACTCGACAGATGAGCTTTATTATTGTTGTTAAAAGCATTGACATCACGAGCACCCAGCCTGTCTCGAGGAGTTTTTAAAGTCCCCATCAATTTTCAATCAATGCAAAAAAATCTCGTTATTACAAGCATTATTTGTTGTGATGACTCCATGAAATAAAAAAGTATTACTGTATTTAACTTTGATAATTTTTATTATCCTACATTTTATGCAGTTATTGTTTGATTTTGATGGAAATTAAATCAGTAATTTTACATAATTTGGAACATTTCTTTGCTTATTTAAGAATTGTAAATTTGCTCCTAAATTTTATAGGTTGATATTGGCATTATTTCAGCTGTGCAAGACTTAAATTGTGTAATAACAGATAATAACACAAGTAATTTGATGTCCTAAAGTTAAATGACACATAGGTTTACCAAACGAGTTACAACGACTACAATTTCTGCCCTAATTGGCCAATATTGTTGCTGAGTTACAAATCGAAGGAGTAAAATGGAACAGCCAGTCATGTTTTATCATAGAATAATGTATGAGTTAATTTCCTTTATGTTTATATTGGTAATGTTCAAATCATTAGAATAACAGTTAACACATTCATTCCTTTAAATGCAGTCATTTCCTCTTTGTTAAGATGGCTATTTGGGAGGCATCGTGGTCTATAGGTAGAGCGTCCAACCTCTTATCCGAAGATCCTGAGTTTGAATCCTGGTTTTGACTGGTTTCGTTCATGAACTTCACAATCCCATCTCGGACACAGTACTGGTATAGTGCCCTGGAAGCGGACTCAAGCGAGATTAATATTAGTAAAATTGCTTGTTTCACAATCGAGCTAAAATAAATTAGTATAAACTAAAATGGCCTTGTGCACTGTTCTTGATTTAGATTTTAGGAATTCTGTTTTAAGAGTGTGAGGTTGAATTGAGTTCAGATACCATCATTCAAATTTTGGCATCATTGCCATATCTTGATTGGAAAAAAGTGTTTGAAAAATAATCATACAAGTGTTTGTAGGTTTTCCCTGGCATTCTTGATAAAGCTATCAATTTTTATTTTATCCCATGCTATGATATTTATTCATACAAAAATTTAAGTGAAGTATATTAGAGAAACTAATTTTACTTACGGAATTTTCTTTATTTTGCAAGTAAAATTTCACATAAAAATGATTTATTTTAGAGACACATAGATTTTTAGTTTAAATATTTTAAGAGACATATTCTACTTTCAATTCTAAGACATAACTAAACCTTACATAATGGGTATAAGTTTTGGAGACGAAATTCATTTTATTTTTGACAGGGATTATAACAAATTCAACAGTGAATGGATAAATTATACATTCTGTGACTTCTGGCCATACATAGGAAAGATCAAGTATTCAAGTTGTTTATTTCTGTTCCAAGACACTGACTATCTTAGCATGTCTGAATTTACAAATTCCTCTAAAATAGTTGATCTTTGACTATCTTAGCATGTCTGAATTTACAAATTCCTCTAAAATAGTTGATCTTTGACTATCTTAGCATGTCTGAATTTACAAATTCCTCTAAAATAGTTGATCTTTGACTATCTTAGCATGTCTGAATTTACAAACTCCTCTAAAATAGTTGATCACTGACTATCTTAGCATGTCTGAATTTACAAATTCCTCTAAAATAGTTGATCTTTGACTATCTTAGCATGTCTGAATTTACAAGTTCCTCTAAAATAGTTGATCACTGACTATCTTAGCATGTCTGAATTTACAAATTCCTCTAAAATAGTTGATCACTGACTATCTTAGCATGTCTGAATTTACAAATTCCTCTAAAATAGTTGATCTTTGACTATCTTAGCATGTCTGAATTTACAAATTCCTCTAAAATAGTTGATCTTTGACTATCTTAGCATGTCTGAATTTACAAATTCCTCTAAAATAGTTGATCAACATATTGCCAGAATGCAGCGAGCATTGATTCCATAATAACTAGACTTTTTCATAATTCCAAGCCTATTATTAGGTTTTTCTTTTTTATTTTATATGACTGTGATTGATTGGCAAGTGTCATATTATATAACATTGAAATAAAGACGATTTCTTTGTTTCTATAAATGGTGATGATGCAGCTATGGAGACACCTTGCTATTGATTTAGTAAAGTTAGAAGTACCCTATTTATCAATTAATTGCCAGTGGAAATGTTTATAATGTCATTGGGTATAATAACCCTAGAAATTATATTACTTCAATAAAACCTAATTTGGTATGATCTGATATTAAATTAAAAACATTCTATTGTTTATTCAGCTTTTTTTCAATATCAAATGAAATTTTGTTCACATCATGGAACATATGATAAGGATTTCGTAACAGTTTTGTTAATGATTTGTTATTTTGTTTTCAATAAAATCATGGTTGAGATATACAATGTTGATTGTAGTGTTGCTGTCTTGGTTATTGATATTTTTGGTACAGTTTTAAGTTATGAAGATATGGTATAAATTATGAAGATACTGTCAATTACAGGGTTACAGTCTAAGTTAAAAGGGATACAACCTAAGTTATACAGATACAGTTTTAGTTATAGAGGAACTGTAAGTTTTAGAGAGTCTCATTTCTAAATATACAGTCTAAGTTATAGGGATACCGTCTAAGTTATAGGGATACAGTCTAAGTTATTGGGATACAGTCTCATTTCTAAAGATACAGTCTAAGTTATAGGGATACGGTCTAAGTTATTTGGATATAGTCTCATTTCTAAAGATACAGTCTAAGTTATAGGGATACAGTCTAAGTTATTGGGATATAGTCTCATTTCTAAAGACACAGTCTAAGTTAAAGGGATACAGTCTAAGTTATAGGGATACAGTCTCATTTCTAAGGATACAATCATTTTATAGGGACACATTCTAAGTTATAGGGATACAGTCTCATTGCTAAGTATACAATCCTTCATAAGGATACAGTCTAAATTTTAGAGAAATAGTCAGTTTTAAGGATACGTTCTCGTTTCTAAAGATACAATAATTCATAGGGATACAGTCTAAGTTATACCAATACAGTTTCCATTTTAGTATTAGGGACATGGCCTTGGTCATAGAACTACAGTATTGGGTGCAAAGCTCAGGTCATAATTATGATACAGATATATAACCTTGTTGATATTGATACACAGTTAATTATGGTACAGGTATTTAAGAAAGTGTAGTATAATTGATTCAGTGGTAAATTCATATTTATCAAGAGAGCACTTTCCTATTTACTCATAGACTTTACTGCTTTAATTAACCTAATAAGAGAAAAGGTTTGATAAGCAATAATGTAGATAGTGAGACTAGAAAATTAGAAAATTTGACTTGTATTTATATTTTTAGCACTATACTTTAACCAAGTGTTCCTCTGGTACTTAAAATACATAATCAGTGACAGTTGTTTGAATTTTCTGTTATAGCAAATATACAAGTAGAGGAGGTTAGATTTTCAATGGGGCATCAATATTTTTTGGAAAAAATGTCAATACGGTTAATGTAGTAGACATAGGGGGAAGATAATCTTGTTGCATTATTCACGAAATAAATTTATGCTCTTGTATACATATAGTTTGCATATGACTCTTTTAAGTATAAGTTGTGGGCCAAAACCTTGTTGAATTATTAATTTAAAGAGATGTTATTTTATTCATGAAGAATATTCAATGTATTGTTCAATATTCCACTTAGTTGATCCTGAACATTTTCATACTTGTGCCAAATATACAGAGCATCCCCTAATCAATGCCCCTCCCTTAACCTCATAAGCATATTTTTCACTTCAACTATACATTCAAAGCAAATATACAAAACATCAATTTATTTAAGAAAACCGGATTTATAATTTCCCTCGAACCAAGTTGAAAACATTGTAGCAGAAGAAGCTGTTGCTCATAGTAACTAGCAGTGGCTTCTTTGTCACAATGTTTTCAAAAGTTGTCTGCATCAGATCCGGGAAAATGCGGTATTATGAGGCAAAGGGTTAATTGATGCCCCGTCCACCCCTTTTTAGATGAAAGAAACATCACTTCTCAACACAAACACTTTGGAATGCTCCAAATTGCAATCAGTGTGTCTTAAAGTCAAACAGTAATTTAACAATTTGAACATTCATACTGTGTAATTTGGGGGGGGGGGCTTCTATGAAAATTTGCCAAAATGTTGATTTTCCTCCATGTTTGGAGAAGTTGGCAGCCCCTTGTGGAAGGGTAGGTAAGTACTGGTTAGTATACAGTCCAGGAAAACTGGTTAGGTGAACTGGTTGCCATATATATAACTGAAAATTTGTTAAAAAACGGTGTTAAACCCCAGTGACATTATGTCACATAAAAACAAACAAACAAACAAAGGGTGGGTGGGTTTATTGTGGAATATTTGGTATTTCTGTTTTTCAGCATGTATGTAAAATATCCTCAGGCTTGGTTTAATAATTCATAAGATTTCTTAGAACTTCCTTAATGCCGCTATCATTTTGAACCTTTATGATTTCCATTACTGAATTTCTTATTTCATATTGGTGCTTGACTTGGTGCTTCTGCTATCACCCTTTACTATTTTACTAGGCAAAAACAGTCATCATACTCTGCAGAAGATAAATCTTCTTTTCATTTGTTATCACATACATTAAGATGCAAGTTCAATAGTTGGGTGATTGAAAAGGTGTATTCCGTATGTTGATTGGAAAGAATTGATGTGCAGCATATATTTTAATCTGGCATGTACCATCCTTAACAGGACTTAGTATCACCAGTGATTTTTTTCTGATTTTCAAAACTATTTGTGGCTTTCTGAAGGGGTCAATATAATGCTGTATATCAGAAAAAAGGGAACAATTTGAATAACTATCACTTATTTATATAGCATTTTAGGGGAAAATACAACTTTTCGGGGCTTAGGGAAAATGGCCGATATTTGGCTGTAAAATAAAAGAAAAAACATCAGTGAACATGATGATTATAATACAAATTTCTAACCTCACTGACTTATTTTCTAGACTACCATTAATGATATTTAAAAGGAAACATGAATCACGTAGGCAGTTTACCTTATTTCATCCTCCAGACTAAGAAGACAGTGATCCCATCAAGAATTTTGTATAATATCATAACACAAAGATACAGTCAAACATGTGAACAAAGGCCACTCTTAGTAAATACAAAATATGGCCTTTATTAACTGATGACCTTTATTCAGAGGTCAGTTTGTTTTAATAATCGGTGACAGTTGTTCAAAGAATGGTCTATATTCTCAGGGTGATCTTTATTTGAGGTGACCACAAACACAGGTTTGACTGTATCAGGTATGAATCTGAACATACAGGTGTTAAGTCTTAACTCTTACCATTTCTGATTAAACAATTTCAAACAAGAAGGAACCAGAGGGCTTTAGAAGTTTTGTTGTGGTGTTAAAGAGTCTGTCTCGGCTGTCAAGCTCAATTTATGGTTATTTAGTTGTATAAAATTGTGATTACAATAGTTTCTTGTAAACATCCTGTGTGTGAGATTAAATGGAATCAACTTGTTTATTTTCTACAATTACTGATACTTGAGTTAGGCATCTGTTACTTGTCAGATCAAGATTTACCAATTTTACTACTGCAGCTTGCGTAATTGAAATGTACTTTTTCTACTGTATGTTTACTTAATGTGGCTTTAAGGAACTGAACTCAGGGACTCATTTCATAGATTTATCTTAGTTAAGATAAAAAACTTTAACTCAGATATCCTGCCACGCTTTGTATATAAAGAAAAATGTTTAATTCTATTGTATCAATTCTGTTTTGCTGTTTTTGAGACTGTTAAAATATTTGACTGAAATTTATATCAATGGCTAGATTTCTAGGTTTATAAAGTATGATTTTAAGCTATGCTATGATTATAAAATAGGCCCCAGATTGATATGAGAAATCGTAATAAAGTCATACACAATGTTGCTTCGCTATCAATAATAAATGTCAATTTGTTGCTATCTTATGAAACTGAAGGACAGTTAAATGCAACTTAATTTTATAATAATTTTACTGACTTTGGTTTGAGTTACTTATACCATCAATAAATTCCTTCCCATCTGATGATGTAAGCCTGGCCTTTTTTTGTGATTAAGTGCAGCATGAACTCTTTGATTCCACCTGATTATGATTTTTTTGTTGTTACTATGGAAAATGAAAGATTTCAGAAATCAGGAAAGTGAATCTGGAGTTAAGCCCCTTTCTTACCCTCTCTAAGAATCTTATATCATCTGGCTCAGCCTCAAACATTGATGAACCTATATGAATAGGTTTTGAGTACTTTCTAATGATGACTTCCAATGATCTACAGTATAAGCCGAACATAAAATGTCTGAAGTGAAAGATAATCTTTATGGTTCTACTTTCTGTCTGATAGCCTTGTGGGAAATGCTGTTTGTTTAAAAAGGGAAATAGGAGAGATGCTCTTAAAAGCATATTTCGGGATCTTCAGACTTAAGACGTTTATGGTTACGCACAATTTTATTGTGAAGACTTCTGGCTTGTAAGTCTTTAATGTAACCCGTCTGAGATGGTTAACATTTCCATATTTTTTTGTTTCGTTTTTCTCCATCATTCAGGATGCATACGAAACTAAGCAATATGTCTGATACTTACTTACATTGCTTTTCATTTATGGTATTTTTCGTACTATAAGTATTTGAAATATCAGTTGACGCCAACTGCATTCTGTCAGAATTTATTGATTCCTGTACTTTTGTGAAACATAATAACTGTAAGGTTATGTAAAACATTAATATATTCATGAATGCTAAAATCTAAAAAAAACTGTTTAACATTGATAATGTTTTTTAACCTCATTAAAGAAGAGTTACAAATATTTTGTGCTTCTTCAAAGAGAATAGATTTCATATTTTTTACATATTTTTCGAAACTAGATACACATAATAGTTAATGTAAAAAAAAACACAGAGAAATCCATCATCAAGGATTTTTATGATATGTGTGTGTTGACATGAATAATTTTGATTTTGAGGAAGAATATAGCATTTATAATGCTATCAAAATACATGAATACTATAATAAAATGTGAAACTAGCTGTAGTTTATTTTTGTTATTCAATGCTTGTCAACAAAATAAACATTTAATTTGATTGATATTTAGCTCATAAAGTGACTTTTAGTGAATTTTGAAAATCTGGCTTTTCTGAAGTCAATCTGGAGTTGTATCCCTTTAATATAACATTAAACATGTTTAAAAAATGGTGAAATGGTGAAAGTATATTATTTTAACAATGCCCTTATCCGGTTACTTTGAAGGGGCCTCTTTGGCTGAGTGATAATGGTCTCTGACTAATCACTAGCTCCTCACCACTGAGTTCAAATCCCGGCCCAGACCAGATAAATTTCACAGGTTATGAAGCTGTCCAGCTGGCTTATTTAAAAGTGGTGGATCAGCCTAGGGTCTTCCTCCATAGTTAAAGCTGGAAAAGTCGCCAAGTGACCCCTAACTGTTGATGCAACGTCAACTCCTCTCGCCCCTAAAAAAGAATGTTTGAACAATATGCATGTATATCATATGGTTTCTTGCCTCCCAGTTATAATCAGTATTGATTGATCGGGAGTATCATGTAGATGTAGAAGTTTATAAATTCAAATAGTTATGCATTAGATTTTTGCTACATAACATTTTGACTATGACATATGGATTTTGTATTGCTATGAAAATGTATTTTTATGAATAATTCGGTTTTGCAGACAAATTTTATCACAGAAATCTTACTAAAGATGTATTTCTTCATTCAATGTGTATCAGAATTAGTCAAGTTAGTACAGAGATAAATATCTTTTTGTAGAGAATACAGTTCTGTAACCATTCAAACCATTAAGTCGTACACTGCAATGAGCATTTACCCTGATATAATATGAAGTATAAAATTCACCTGACATGATAATATTATCAGTTTTCCTGCTGCTTGAAGCACTCTCTTATTGCAACATGTTTCTCTGAAGTCAGTTATCACAGACTAGTTTCAGGTTTTGTGTTTGATTGAGTGTTGACACGTCAATTTCACCCTGTAATCCTGCGTCTTCTAATGACATGCTACGTTTCATGTTTGAGTGACAGTTGTCATGTCAATTTTCCCCTTAAGTCTGATATTACAGATTGGCATGTCAACAGTTCTTTGTCTTTCTTCTTTAAATGTCAGGTGTCGTCTGCTGCAGCTTAAGAATGCAAAGTGAGGTATTTAATGTGTTGAATAACAGCCTGTAATCAGTTTGTTTTTTCTTGAACTCCATTATGTAATTAAACAGACAGAAGCAGAATAAGACATGGCTTAACTGCTTAAAGGTCAAGGTTAAACTTTGGGGTTGGGAATAATGTTCTACATGTATAAGTTTTTAAGAACAAATCAATTAGCAATGTTTGCCAAATAGGGCCAGCAATTTCCATGGAAACCAATTACAATTATCCCTTATTAGTATTTGATCAGGTAATTTGTTGAATGTGTCCTCTGCTAAAGACATGCTATTGAAAAGTTGGTCAAGTTGTCATATCTTTGACGAATGAGACTGCAATTTGTTTCATGTTTCTTGATTCAAAGTACAGAAACGACCAATGAGGAAATTAAAATCTTCCTCTTTCAAGTCTCTGATTAAATCTGAGCAAATAAAATGTTTGTTTGATGTTTTGTACAAGCAGGCATTTTATTGATTACAAGAATGTTTGTCAGTGTTTGAATTCCATCCAAACAAATGTATGTTTTTCAATGGTTGAACAAGGCTGTCAATTGAGAGTCAGCGTAAGGTTGGGGTTGGAATTGGAGATTGCCTCTCTTGGGGGTTTGGGTGGTACATCCCAGAAGTAAAGTCTTCTGGTTAAACTATGTTTTACAATTTTCGGGGCCTCCATGGTAAGAGGTTATATTCACCGACTAGTTAATCACTAGCCCTTCACTGCTGTGAATTTGAATCCCAGGCTAGACCAAATTTTATGTGAGGAAGCTGTCCAGCTAGCTTATGGAAGGTCGATGGTTCTACCCAAGTGTATGCCTGGGGTCTTCCCGCACTCTTAAAGCTGGAAAATTGCTAAATGACATTGGCTGTTGGTGCAATGTTAAATCCCAGGGAAAATGCATACTACAATTTTGGCTACCCATGACATGGACAAACCGTACCTTGGTTGTTTTTTGTCAGTTTCTTATACTGAATTCTTAAAATCAAGATCAGTCATCAGTTCAAATTAATGTGATGAATGGCATTGATGTTGCATTTTGAAAATGAAAGTAAACATGCTAAAAGATCAGTACACACGTTGGCCACTTCTGGTTAATTATGGATGTGTCTTGAAAATTGTGAGATTTTATCATTTGAGATTTAAAAGATGTGATTTTGGATCAGAATGCATGGTGAGACATTCATGACAGGCATGAATTGTATTCAAATAAAAGGAAATTCTACACTTTAACATGTAGGTGTTAGATTTACTGTCTTGCAGCTTGAGGATTTGGTGCTAAAGTATTTTATTTGCTATTGCACTTATCAAAACATACTACAGTTTTGTATGAAACAGAATAAATCTTAGTGTATGCTTATGTGACATGTTATTGAGTGAATTCTATAATAGAGTATTATCAGAGATGTTTACTCAATTTTAATGCTTAATTTGACACCTCGTTAGCTTATCTATTGTAGCCTTCAAATTATGCTTCAACTGAATAAAGCAAAACTGATTGAAGTAACAATGGTGATGTAACATGAAGTAATGTTCTTGGGATTAAATTTAACATAAAAAAGTTGATAATTACTACATGCTTTTGTAGATGACTTGATTTACAAAAGCTGTGAGACAGATGTAAACGTTTTAACATTCACAAGATTAGGAAATTTTCTCAAGAAGTCACACTATTTCAAACTCTTGGTGTTTTTATAATGCTCCAGCTAGATGCAGTTTTCTCTTTTCCTTATTTTTGTAGATGAATGCATTTAATTCTAATGTTATTTTGAATCACACCACATGACATTTTACAAATGATGTTACACTGAAACATTGTCATAAAAAATATGAATTTTATGTTTTGAGTCTGCAAGTAATATTTCAATATTACACTCTACCAGATGAGATACATGTAGATATTTGTATTAATTACCTCTGTAGGAAACATAGGAGACTCGTATCTTGTGGGGATGGTGTATAATAATATGGCTTAAAATGGCTGCACAAACCAAAAACACATTAATACTATTGGATTGTCATTAATCAAATAATTACAAATGGGAGAGAATAAATATGGCCATTATTCAGAGTCTATTATATTAATAAGTGTGTGTTAAATAGTGACTGATGTTTGCAGGTAGTTGTCATGCACAATTAACCATTATCTTAAGTTCTACTGTTTGTCATAAGAGAGCCTTAATTGAAAAGTAGTTACAAATTCCTGCCACTTTCAAAAACTTAATGGTCAGATCTGCACTTGCAGAACATTAATTTATACATAATTTTAATGTTGAACAAGAATTTCCTCTTTCTAGATTATTGAATCTTTCAGGAACAGATTTCAGTACTTTGATATTCATTTGATACTCAATTTCAAGCACGAAACTAATTAAGACTCCTTAATCCTTCTTTTGTCTTTTAAAACCTCTTGTTGGAGATACAAGCCTTTGGGTTTTATGTGTGTGTTTGGTGTATTTTGTATTTTATCCTGCCAAAAAGACAAGATAATTACTTTTGCTAAATAATCTATTTATTTAATTGGTTTCTAGTGCAATAATGAATGAAAATAAGGTTGAGAACTTTTTTTTCCTGAAATGTTTTTACTCTGAATCAACTGATTTCGTTCTGTAAAATAAACTATTTCTGTGTGTCTTGATTCATTATGCCATCCTCAGAACAACTTGCATCCTGTTACTTATTTACGTTCATCTTGACATAGTGGGTCACATGGTGGTTTGGTGTGTGTGTGTGTGTGTGCGCGTGCACGCATGTGCTTGTATGTTAGTTTCTTCAATCTATTTTTGTTAAGACTGTTACTCTGCCATTTATTGGGATGTTTGGAAATTACTTGGCCAATATATTCCCTGGAGAATTATGAAATCACTAAATGGCACAGACTTGGCTCAAAGTTTAAGCTCTAATACGTCCTGTCCAGTACATTATGCTGTTATTTATTGGGGAAAAATAGGAGTCACAAATGTTTTTGAGAAAATGTGGCATGCACAACAGCACTGTGTTAGGCATAGGTTGTGGTACCCCTTCCCCCACAGAATTCCTCTGAAATTAATTTTTACTAAAAAATTGCACTTTAATTTCTAAGAGCCATCTTAGATCTGGTTCTATTTGGTTTGAATATTAAATGAATTATAGTTAATACTTGTTATTTATTGGTCGAACATTTTATAGTGTATAATGTATAAGTATACTAATTTCTTATCACTCTGTATTAAATATGTCTACTTTCTATTTTCAGGTAAGTTGTTTCACTTCATATACTGTACAGTATTTTATCAATTACAATAGTTGGTAAGTGTATTTTATGTTAAAATTCAGGGCTCAGTGGAACAACATGGTGATGTTTATTGACCCCCCCTCCCCCCCCCAAAAAAAACAATTCAGTCACAATGTTTTTAGTCCTCCCTTAACTCAGATTTGATACCTCATTATAATATCATTCCTCACTGTAAGTGTTCACTAAGGGAATGGTTTTGCCTTTATTAGAGGTTTGTCTCTTTTCAGACGTTATATATTTTAAAAGTGTTCAGATCTAGTCCAGATCTGCTAAAAATTATGTGTGTTACTGGATGGATAAATGTTAATACAATCGCATTTGTAAAATTTCACTAATTGGTCCCATGTTTTAACTATACTGGAAAAGTCATAGTGCATATCTACATTCTCAGACGGTTCTGTCTGGCTGCCTTGCTCCCCCCACTTTGTATCCCCTGCCTGTCTTTGTCTTGACCTTCCCTGTCCCCCATGCTTCCTCCTTGTCCCCAGTGCCCCTTCTTGTTTCCTGTGCCCCCGTTTTGTTTCCTGCGCACCTTTTTTGTTTCCTGTGCCCCGCCTTGTCTCCTGTGCACTTCCTTCTCTCCAGTGCCCCTTGTTTCCTGTGCCCCTACTTGTCTCCTGTGCTCCTCCTTGTCTCCTGTGCCCCTCCTTGTTTCCTGTGCCCCCCTTGTTTCATGTGCCCCTCTTTGTCTCCTGTGTCCTCTTTGTCTCCTTTGTCCTCTTTGTCTCCTGTGTCCTCTTTGTTTCCTGCACCGTCTTTGTCTCCTTTGTCCTCTTTGTCTCCTGTGCCCTCTTTGTCTCCAGTGCCCCTGCTTGTCTTCTGTGCCCTCTTTGTCTCCAGTGCCCCTCCTTGTTTCCTGTGCCCCCTTGTTTCCTGTGCCCCTCCTTATGTCCTGTTCCCTTCCTTGTCTCCAGTGCCTTCCTTGTCTCCAGTGCCCTTCCTTGTTTCCTGTGCCCCTTGTTTCCGTGCCCCTCCTGGTCTCCTATGCCCTCTTTGTCTCCTGTGCCCTCCTTGTCTCCAGTGCCCCTCCTTGTTTCCTGTGCCCCCTTGCTCCCCTTTGCTCCCTCCTTTTTTTACTGTGCCCCCTTTTTGTTTCCTGTGCTCCTTTGTCTCCTGTGCCACCTTCAATCATCTCCAAACCATTCTTCTTCACATCTCTCTGGTGACATATTCAATGATCTGAAGCAAACCCAGTGTGACATAATTCATATAGAAAAGTTCTCTAATTCATTCTAATCACTTCTATTGTTCCAATGTTTTACACTGCATGCTATGCAATTACTATGGAGACCATTAGTTGTGTGTTTCAACTGTTGTCTATCTTTGGACTATCAGTTACATCCATTAGATGACCTTAATAGACAAATTCTTCATATTGAAATGGTGAAAGATTAAAATCAGGTATTGCTGAGTAATTTGAAAATTGTGATATCTTGTGTTACATATTTTTGAATGATTCATCAGTTTCTATACTATGTCTTCAACTCATTTTAATTATCACGTCAAGAGAGAATTCGACACCATGCCCTTAAATGTTTTAACAACATGATTAGATGTTTTGTTTAGATTTAATACTCAATCTTGTCTGTTTTCTCCTGTTATAGTGCTTAGGACTGTAATTCTGAACTGGTTTGTTTATTTATTCTAGAAACAAATGCAATCTTAATCAATGTTTCAAGATTTTTTGTCTCTTAAATGCCTGTGTTTAAGAAATTAATGGCTCTAACTTACACTTGCAATTACCCAAACAGTTTACATTGCAATGAGAATCTGAAATGGCCTTTGTTCCTTTGGTGTTATTAAGTATTTTCCTATATATATATAGGTGACATCAAATTACAACATTATCCACGTTATCTTTGCAATGTCTAATTGGAGGCAGTACATTGTTGTGGTGTATAATGGTGTAGTTAGACCAACTGTACATAACACTTGGACCAAAACAAACTTCTATCATATTTATACCAATGCAAGGGTTATAACTCTCAAAGTAATGATTCCTGCGCCATCCCACAATGCACAAACCTTTTATGATTAAATGCCTGCACATGCAGCAGATTCAATTGAATTTGCCTCTTTTGCTTTTACGGTTTCAAAGTGTATGACTGGTACTGTGACATTCAATGGACTGGTTTAAAACTTGCTTCCTGTTTTTATACCTGCGTGAACATTTTCACCATCAGCTGTGATAGTGATTTATTGAAAGCCTTGAAATTGTTTTATTCGCTGCATGACTTAGAATTTAAATATTCTCTTTTGTTGTTTAGAATTTTAACATGTAGTCTGGAATCCCACAGGAGTTGGTTGCGCTATATTTTCTGGAATATTATATTTTTGCTTAGTGCCACAATTCAGTTTTTGTTGCGAACATGGTCACCTTCTTGGACCATTTATCTTAATAAATTTGACTGAATCTTTTACCATCTAAAGGAATATCTTACAATGCATAATGCATGGTATTTTTGATTATAAAACAGCAGTGTTTTTGGAGGGGGATGGGGCAGGGTGATTTTGGGTTGAATTTAGGCTCCATCCCCCTAGTCTAAATTTCTTTCCTTTTCCTTTGAATTAAACTTTTTCAGAAAAGATCATGAAAAAACTGCTCACATGTAATATCTAAGAATCCTGTATGTTCAGTCTGAGGACAGCGTGAAAAAAGCTCGGCAGCCAATGAGCATTTGTGTTATATTCCTAGTTTTTTTATGTATATTTTACCAACAAGACCTGAATTTGTCAAACAAATCTTACAAAAAAAGCATTTATGTTTTGTCTGGATTTGCCTCAAAATTATCACCATGGTTTCCTGCATTTTCTTAGATCATTTATTGCCTGTTTTCCACTTTTGATTTTCCTTAATTTAGTGGTTTTGTAAGTAGTTACATTTCCCTCCGGATATCTTCTGCTTTGATGATCAAAGTAAACTTTTCTGGTGTTTTTGTTTGTGCCATCTAATTAACCTCATGATTTCACCTGGTTTTAGTTTATACATGTTGTATATGACTTACTTATGAACTATGATGGCTGATCTAGTTACCTTGAAATTCGTCTCTTGAAGAACCTCATTTATAATGCTTTATGAACAGAAATATTTGGCTTATATTGTGGCTGAGCTGAATGTTGTGAGAAGATGTTCTCAATAGTAAAAATAAGTAAACGTCTGACCCTTAAGACTAACTGAAGCAATAGTTGTCTCAGGCAATTTTGCCCCTTTGTCAGGCTTCAAACCATTGTTATGACCCCCAGAAGGTAAAACTGTTGTTAGAATGATTCAAAATACCCCAAATCAACCCAAAATTACCTCAAATGGAATAAAAAAACATTACTACTGCCTACATACCAACTGAACAGGGCTGTATCATGAGCCAGTCTCTTTTTATTAGGGTTCCTTCGAGTATTTTCATTTTTATTACTTTTTTGCCATTACGTTTCTGGTACTACTGCCAGTGTGTCAGGCAAGTGGCTTAATACCCAGGGTCAAAGGTTATAAAGTGATATCAATCTCAAAGCTAAAAAATCTCATTTTTTGCTTTTAGTGCTTCTAAATTAATTATGATAAAACTCTGATTATATATTGATGATGATTAGTTTAATTAGTCTGGAATTTAAACACTAAATGGCATTGCATCCCAATTAGTATACCTCGAGAATGAAATTTGGATCTGAGTTTTATTGAGACTGTTTTCAAATTTTAAACCCCAGGGTCAGATTGTACACATTTCAATGTATTGCTGACTTTGTGCCGATCTTATCATTCTCAGTTTTAGGAAATATGGCCATTTTTTTATCCCTGTCGTTATCTCATGGAGGAAGCTTGGTATTTCGAGAAGAACATCACTTCTGTGTTGTTTCTTAAACCTGTTTAAACTATGACTGACATTTTGAACATACATCATGTTAGCAGAATGCATTTCAGGCATTTACTTTTACCAGCTTGCAAAATAACCAAATTGCGATCATTAAAATGAAATTTTCGCCAAAAAAATTGTAAACCAAGACTAGCGCATTTTGTTAAGTTCAAAAAGAGCAATCGGGATTAAATTATGATGATGAAATGGCACCATGGATTGTGAATGATTGACTTGGAAATTCTCTTGTGGTGGGAATCTAACTATTTTTGTATCAGCTATATATAAATCTGTTCTGTTGGGGAGAGATCTATATTTCACTGTCATATTCCGATGACATTCATTAGCGTGGTTGCTACATGATGGACTGATGATAAAATTGTTTTGATTCGATTATATTATTGATAGTAAAAACTGCCAAGTTGGCTTAAATTATTGACCTGTGTGTTGTTAATGATTCGCTTTCCACGCATCAATTCACTCTTCGATAAATCAATTATTTAATGAACTTGCTCATGTTTTATTTGATTGATAGTGCTGATATTATTGTGGAAGACAGTGATGAGGTAAATACAATAAAACCTTGATAGTACGAACACCTTTGGGACCAAAAAAAGGTGTAGTTATGAGATGGTCTCATTAACAGATTAAAATATAGAGGTAATATTGAAAATTCAGTCCATGGAATTAATGGTGACTCTGAGGAGGTTGTTACGTGAGGTTTTATTGGACAAGTACATTAGATACCCTTTTATTAAATCCACTCAGGGACAAGTAGATTAGATACCCTTTTATTAAATCCACTCAGGGACAAGTACATTAGATACCCTTTTATTAAATCCACTCAGGGACAAGTACATTAGATACCCTTTTATTAAATCCACTCAGGGACAAGTACATTAGATACCCTTTTATTAAATCCACTCAGGGACAAGTACATTAGATACCCTTTTATTAAATCCACTCAGGGACAAGTACATTAGATACCCTTTTATTAAATCCACTCAGGGACAAGTACATTAGATACCCTTTTATTAAATCCACTCAGGGACAAGTACATTAGATACCCTTTTATTAAATCCACTCAGGGACAAGTACATTAGATACCCTTTTATTAAATCCACTCAGGGACAAGTACATTAGATACCCTTTTATTAAATCCACTCAGGGACAAGTACATTAGATACCCTTTTATTAAATCCACTCAGGGACAAGTACATTAGATACCCTTTTATTAAATCCACTCAGGGACAAGTACATTAGATACCCTTTTATTAAATCCACTCAGGGACAAGTACATTAGATACCCTTTTATTAAATCCACTCAGGGACAAGTACATTAGATACCCTTTTATTAAATCCACTCAGGGACAAGTACATTAGATACCCTTTTATTAAATCCACTCAGGGACAAGTACATTAGATACCCTTTTATTAAATCCACTCAGGGACAAGTACATTAGATACCCTTTTATTAAATCCACTCAGGGACAAGTACATTAGATACCCTTTTATTAAATCCACTCAGGGACAAGTACATTAGATACCCTTTTATTAAATCCACTCAGGGACAAGTACATTAGATACCCTTTTATTAAATCCACTCAGGGACAAGTACATTAGATACCCTTTTATTAAATCCACTCAGGGACAAGTACATTAGATACCCTTTTATTAAATCCACTCAGGGACAAGTACATTAGATACCCTTTTATTAAATCCACTCAGGGACAAGTACATTAGATACCCTTTTATTAAATCCACTCAGGGACAGGACCATTTGGCTGGTTTGCAGGAGAAGCCTGTTTGGAGAGATTTTTCTAAGTCTTAGTCAACATGCGTGTGCATACTTGAATAACTGATTTGTCTGGCCAGCAGCTACCATTGTCGCTGTGTTAGTATTTTTGATAAATTATGAAATAGATGTTTACTTGCAGTATAGTTAATAGAAATGATGACAGATTGAAATGTTATTTTGCATTTTTTAATTAATTTTGCAAATGCTATGTGTGGAAAACAACTGAGCAATAAAAATACCAAAATTGAATCCTCACAATTATTTATTATACCCTAATGTTCTAGTTTTTACCTTAGTTGTCCTTATTGGTGCATTTTCTTCACTCTTACAACCAAAGATTGAGTTGAATGTAAACAAAGCAGTGTCATAATTACAACACATACAAACACATTAAGGCAGGTGGCGTGATCTATGTATTTGCAGACTCGTATTTTAAATCATCACTGATTGGTTTGACAAGTAATAGTTTTACTATACTGACAGCTTTCATTTTAAACATGTTGACTGGTGTGTGGAATTCAGGTGAAACCTGTTTACAGGAGTCAGTCATATAGTGAAGAAATTTTGACTGATTAGTAGGGAAACCTGATTTATAGTGGTGCCAGTCAAGAGATTTCTACTAAATAATATGTGTATATTTTATATCATACAGTCGATTGTATTTCACTTTTTTAGGAGAACAAACTAAGTATCCTTTTCCATGACTTACCCACTAAGAATGTTGTTGTTTCATGTAGAAACACATGGACATCATTAAAGTAATTACTTCCTGAACGTAAGAAAAACAACTTGTAACTAATGGAGACTTGCCTATCTCCTTCTTAGATTTTTTAAAGGCTGTTGTATTGATTGTGACTAAGGTATTGCAATGACTATTTGGTGTAATGTATTTATGTTAATGCTATCATGGACAGCATGTAACTCAAGGTCATACAGATATCATTAATGCTTGGCTGTGATTTGTTAAATCATTAAATCTTACACCTTTGGAACACCTTGGCCATTTCTGTACCTCCATCTTACCTCTGATGTACTTGAATGCTTGATATGCATCTGTGCCTTATGTTTGTGATGAGGCTTCTGATTTACTCTGAAAGAAATATTATCACCTAAGAACTAAGTTCTTAAAATGATGTCTGCCCAAGACTGTCTAGTGTTTTCATTGCAGAATTACCCTTCAGGCAGCATGACCTTAGGCTCTCTAGGGTAGAATACAATACACAGCTGTTTGTAAGAAAAATCAAACTTGACTGGCCTTTCTTTCCTGGAGGCTGCCATATTTGTCAGTTTTACATCCAGGAAATTCCAAGTAGGTTCCATGTCGGCTTGCAGCAGAGATTAGACATAATTGGTCAATGTTTGTTGATTGAAATCCTGCCCTCTCAGAATTTGACTTGCAGAATTTATTGCAAATTTAAAACTGTGTACACTGATTCATGGATTGTTTGTTTTGGTTCATTTAAATGAAACTCTCAAAGCTTAACTTGTCAATATCTGTCTTCACATGTCAAGAAGCTGTTCAAAGTTACAGGGTAGCTGTATATCCAATGTGGAAAGGTACAAAGAAAAATTCACTGTACCATATTATTCTGCAAAGCATAATTGATTGATTCAATACAGATCATGCTATATGTAATTAAGGTGCCAAGTAATGATGGCGATTAATGCACCTCCCCTGCGAAATTTTCATGAACAGTTCAAGAAATATTCTAGGATTGTTCAGGTACAAAAGCACATGAAATGCTCCTGAACATTACAAGAACAGTTCAGGTACATTTTAAGAAATGTTAAGTGAAACAAATCTTTAAGAACATAATGTTCTTTAACTGTTCTTGAAGGAAGTTCAAGAAATGTTCTTGAACTTTATTTCAAGAACAGTTCTGGTACAAGTGTTCTTAAAAAGCTCAAGAACTACTCAGGAACTGTTCCAGTACAGTAATTCTTAAACAGTTCAGAAAAAGTTCTGTTTCATTTAACATTTCTTAAAATGTTCTTGTACAATTTAAGAACATTTCTTGAACACAAGTTCAAGAACTACTCAGGAACTGTTCCAGTACAGTAATTCTTAAACAGTTCAGAAAAAGTTCTGTTTCACTTAACATTTCTTAAAATGTTCTTGTACAATTTAAGAACGTTTCTTGAACACAAGTTCAAGAACTACTCAGGAACTGTTCCAGTACAGTAATTCTTAAACAGTTCAAAAAATGTTCCGTTTCATTTAACATTTCTTAAAATGTTCTTGTACAATTCAACATCATTTATTGAACACAAGTTCAGGAACTACTCAGGAACTATTCCAGAACAATATATGTAGTTCTTACAGTCAAAGGAAAGTTCTGTATCATTTAACATTTTTTTAAATGAAAAGTCATAAAAAAATCACCATATATACTTCCCCAATGAAAATTTCAAGAACAATAAATAAAAGTTCAAAAATTCTTTTTAATGTGAACATCTGTCTTTGGATTATTGAGGATATTAATATACATAAATATGAACTTTAAAAGCATACTTGGTACATAAATGATGTATAAATCATGTATTAAAAATATTTACATAACAATTATGGATAGCATATTTACATAATACAATGAAAACAAGAAAGATCTTCCATACTAGTAATAGCCGAGTAAGTCCTCAGAATATATTGTCTTCCTAATGAAAGCATCAAAACAAAATTGCTGTCAACAAAATAGACTTTACTGTTAACAAATTGCCTCTAAAGAGAATTATAATGCTAAGTATACATTGATATGCACAAATTTCACATGTATAGTGTTGTATCTAGGCAGAAAAAAGGGCAGGGCACACAAGATACTGGGCAGGGCACTAAATGCCGATGTGGGCAGTGTGTGCTTTGAATCAAAGTTTGATAAAATCTATAAAGTCTGGTTTTGTTTCTCATCATAAATAATGATAGGTAAATGGTTTTATTAAAGCTTATAATGCAGGTTAAGTAATCTAAAAAAAGTGGAAAATTAACTGAATTACTGCACAGATTTTTTAGTAGAAAATCCATTTGCATATTCAGACTTAGGTGGCAGTGATTAGGGCAACGTGGGATTGTGAAAAAGCGCATGGCAGCCCGCCCCACTATTCCATGCTAGATACAACACTAATGTATTTAAGAATGTGATCTAAAAACTTATTTAAACAACATAATTGTAATCAAGTTTAGGTTGAAATTGATTTACCATTATCAAACAACAACAACAAGAAAAAAGCATTGACTATAGATGGAAACTATTAGCTAATCAAAGATCTTTAGAGCAGTTCCAATAAACAAGAAATATTCCTGGTCAGTTTCTTATTTGTGTCACACTTCCTGAATATGTCAGCAGTTACGGGTTGACACTAGCTGAATATAGCTTCCAACTTCGCCAGAAGACAGGAATTTTCTCATCCCCAGTTTAGTTAAGAAGTTCACTCTTGGTGAGCACTCATTTATTCCTTTCATTTAGTTTCATTTGGTGCATTCCAACAATCTACCACATAGTAAGTCTGACTGGTTCTTATCCATTTTCTATATTGTTCGAATAATTTTGAACTCTTAGTCTTAGGGCCACTGTTACCGTCTAATCTATGAACATTTCAGTTCTTAGGACATTTCTCCTCTGAAATTGACAAATGTGTTCAAGTGAATTTTCACTTAAGGACTTGTAACACAGTTAGATTATCTATAAGAAATTGTAATCAAATAGTACGGTAGTAACATTTTGCGCTTTTATATCAACTGCATCGTACAATTAATGTCACCTGTATTCGCGACTTTAAAACAGTTCAACAAGTTGGCAATATTGCGTTGTACAGTTAAAATCGTCAAGTGTAAACGTTTATTCAAGAAATATTACTAAAAGTACTATGCAAAGGTCTAATTCAAAAGAGAAAAATGAATTTATAATGGAAAATTCACTCACTGTAAATTCCGTTGATCACGGCATCCCCATTTTGTATTTGAAAAGTCTGCGTCATCCAGACGTTTGCCTTTATGTTCCCAATCGAACCCCAACATTTGAATTGGCAGTCTAAATCATTTAATTACTGAAGTAACATAAAACTAGTCTAATCTATTCCCAGAATGTATGAATACAGTACATAATAAAGTAATTTATCAGTAGCGATTTCGTAATCAAGCAAACAAAAGTTTGCCGATAGCGTTGTCGTTTTCGTACTCGAGCATTTTCGCACCTCGTTTTCGTACTCAAACATTTTCGCATCTCACTACGAAGTAAACACATGAGTTTTCTAAGCAAGTTTTAGCTGTTGATTCCGTGTTTTCTTTACTTTTACAATACGTTTATCTTATTAAATTAGAATCGGTGCGAATTAATTAATAAAAGTCTCTTAATATAAGTTTTCAAATAAAATTTGTGGGTCTGTTATGACAACAAATGTAGAAATTTAAGTACAATAAGTTCTTATCATATCAATATTAAGTTATGACCTAAATGCTGAATTTTTATACATATTATAAAATAGGTCAGACCATGATCAGCTATAGTTTAATTTATCATGTGGAACTGATTTCTGACCATGGTTTGTTTCTTTTGACCATGCATGGTCATTACAGATCAATCATGGTTGACCATGGTTTAAATCTAAACCTAGGCTGATGATTTTTTACCATGGCCTGTTACATAAAAGCATGATGAACCATGGTAAGCCATGGTCAACCATGTACATTTTGAGTCTTTTCCAGGTTTGACCATGGCTGACCATGGCCACATTTCACAGGGGAATCTCTGTAAACCATAAGACCTTTTGGCCTAAGGATAATCGTAAAAAATATCAAGTAATGTTTTAACTGATATTGAACTTGTATTATTATTTACTGGTATATTTGTCTTTTTATTAAAAACTTAGATAAATTTTAGAACACTTGTAGAACATTTCTAGAACATCAGAAATCCTGTACTGTTCATAAATTGTTCTAAAATGAATTCAAGACCAACAGCAGAACATTTAAGGAATTGAAATGTTCTTGAACTTCTCTTAAATTGTTCTAAATATAATTTAAGATCAGTTGTGGGATATTTTAGGAACATCAATTTTCATGAACGATTCCTAAAATGTTCAAGGAACACTTCAAGGATAAATTAAGAACTTTATGAGTTCTTAGAAAATTCAAGAACTGTCCTTAAACTGTGTTCTTGAGCAGTTCAGGTACAAATGTTCTTGAACAACCATCAAGAGCAGATCTTGAACTGTTCTTAATGTTCTAGAACAATTCATGAACAGTTCTTAATCATAAGAACTGTGTTTCGCAGGGGCTGGCACTAACACGGCCACTTAACATCCTCCTCTGTAAGTCAGTTGTTATTCACCTTCATTATTTATACATCAGTGTCTGTTAATGATATTCTTTCCTGCTGACGTGGTAATTATTTCTCTATTGAGAATAATTACTGTATATTTAGCTTCATTATCTACTTGGCACCCCACTTTTACCGTATTTGTTTAGTCTACATGCAGTAAAACTCAAGATAGTCAAAATAAAGGTATGTATGTCTGAGACCAACACCGTTGCCACTATAGCAGATTAGTATATATGTGTGTGAGTCCAACAGAGTCACTACAATAGCAGATTAGCACTGCTGTAGCTACACTGAGGCACAACGAGGCACGTGCCTCAGTTAAAATTTGGGCAGGTAATGGGGAAAAATGGTAGGTATATTATGATAAGACCTTCATTATAACTTGAAATGCCTCAATAATTGATACATGGTATGTTTTTAATACTGTATGAGATGGCACCAGAATGCAGAGGCATTATAGTAAAAAATAAATTTCCAATGGAACCTGCCCCTGGACCCCCTAGATTGCCTTGGTTCAAATATGGGTCTGACTAAGGCACTGATGTGTGTATATGTGTGAGTCCAACATTGTTACCACAATTGTGGATTGTTGTATATAAGTAATTCCAGCATGGTCATGTGTGTGCATGTGTCCATATTATTTTAATCTGAACCATTGGTCTGCAACTCATTTATTGGTGGACATTGTCATTTCTTAGCACAAAGTTTCACCATGATGAGACTGTGTGTCACTCATAAGGACGGTGTTTGTAGCTCATTTGTCCCAGTTATTAGTTATTATCAAAATTAGTGTACATTGTATTATTGTTTGAATACCAGCAGCTTACATTGTATATTATAGGTACTAATACATAGATAAGATTCTTAGGTGATTATTGTTTATATAAATATGTAGGTTATGATGTATAGAAATGTCTTGAGTGGTTTCATCCTCAGTTGGTGTTCTTACTTGTATTTTCCACCTTGAAATCAGTTTGTCAATCAGTCAGCTAGTAAGTAGGTCAGTCGCACAGTTAGTGGGTCAGTAGGTCAGTGAATCAATAATTGTTGAAATTTACATTTTTTTGCATAACATATTGCCTTCTGGTATCTGGTATAATTACCTCCTTTAAATGCAATTATGGCTTCCTGTGAGACTTTTTCATGGGTCTGTTCTTTTTTTGTCCATAATTAAGCTTCATTACTGTTCATGTGTCCATAAAATCTAAACTATTTGACCATACTTAACCGCTACTCCCTGTGGGAGTTTTGGTGCCACCATATAAACCTATGATGTAATTGAAAAATAATTATGCTTGTTAAAGATTTCCTATGTCTGGGTTGATTGATATTAACTGCAGCTTTTTTCTAATTTATCTGAGATATTCACTATTAGTTTGATTGAGGAAGTAAATTTCGGATAATAATTACAATGTCTAGCTTAAGGTAATGAGAGTTTCTTCGTAGACATTTGTTAATACTTTACTTCTTACCACTAATTTAACAATTTATCATAGACCAGAGAAATACCAAGAATGTGTAAATAATTCCTGTTTTATGGCCTTCTTGACTTATTATTGGATTGCCCCCAAGTTGTGGCAGATTTTCTTCCTTATGTGGAGAAGTTGCTAGCTCCTTGTGGAAGGGTAAGTTAGTACTGGTTAGTATACAGTCCAGGAAAACTGGTTAGGTGAACCGGTCACCGTATATAACTGAAAAATTGTTGAAAAACGGAGTTAAACCCCAGTGACAGGTCCTGAGCCAGTGTGCTCAATTCGTACTGGTCGAAGACTATGTCTTAGGCCTTTCGTCCCCCATCCCTGATCATTCATATGGAGAAGTTTACAGTTACATGCAGAGAACAAGATTAATACTGGTACAGAATTTAGGGAGACTGGTTTGTTTAAATGCCCATCAATATATAACTGAAATGATATTAAAAAAACAGACCCCAAAACATGAACAGTTTGATTTAATTTAAGATTAACGTTAAAGTCATGTAATACAAATGCAGTAACAAACTTGAGAAACACTTACTGGTCTGAACTGCCTTCAAGTACATTATTATTAACCAGGATTTCAAAAAAGTTGAAAATCCTTGTTTTTTTATTGAGGCATGTTGTTAGATAGGCAGGTGATGACTTCAAATTGCTGGTTTCTTTATAATAAAGTTAAAACTAGTTTGGATGGATGAATTGCGGTTAAACTTGTTGACAACTAGGTTTAATGGTGACCTAACTTTGTACTGCATTTGGAGGATCCATGGTCAAGGTAAAAGTCAAGGTCAGTATTTCTAAAATAGGAAAACAGTTTGCCATCAATGAACTGTTATTTCAAAACCTGCAGACTTGAGAGTGCAATGTACAGTTTACACTCATCAAATATTTTTTAAATATTATAGCTATGATTGTTCTATGTTTCCTTGCCATCTGTTGAAATCATGTGTTATCTCCATATCTGTCATCAAAATTGTGTTTATTTTCTGTATAGCTCCATTCACTGGCTCTCTATTGAAGGAGATAGAAATAATGTATTTTCTTAGTATGACATTTTCAATTAATGGGGCTTATTCTCGGGGAAAACATATTAGTATGATAGCTTCCTGCTAAGATACAGTTTGGGAAATGATAATAACAATACTGTTTTCTACCAACACTGAAAGTCAGAATTAATGTATTGTTACATTAGAAATTTCCCAGGAAGGTACAGGTGTGCCATTGTATATAACTGTAGAAACTCTGAACAAATACTCTTTAGTGTTGAGACCAATATAATCTCTCTTCTGCATTGTGTTATACAGTAAAACCCTGATTTGTTGACAATTACCATAAAGCATGGGGTAATTTATTACCCCATGCTTTATGGTAATTTTCAACAAATATAATATATATATAATATATAAATGCTTAAGGAAAACATATAAATATATATATATTATATTGTTATTATATTATAATTACTGTTATCATCCAAGTTATGTAAAACAACTTGAAGTACCTTGGCATATTTGGAGCAATGAACAAGTCATTCAAATGAGTGTAATCCCACAACTATCATCTGAAGTCAACAATTAAACTTTATCAACCTGGACTGGTACATTTGAAGGGAATCTTTAACATGTCCAAAGGTGCAAACTACAAACAATGAAGCTGCACTTTGTATTGTTTGTTTGGTTTGTTGTTCACGATAATGTGAACAAAATTATCCTATCTGATGTGAATTCGACTGGAGGAGTAACCTTTGATTTCCTCTCGATTAATAAATTGTATTAATGTTGTCCTAAGTTGACCTTATTAAGGAATTAACATTAAAAACATGTCAACCTCATTTTTCGGAGTTTGTTCCAAAATGTCATGAAATGCTAAAAGCATGCAGAACGCATGACTGATATAAATTAGCACCATTTTAATTCAAAATCATTTCATTTCAGAAAATAGATATGAACATGGTTATTCAATATATTTTAGTCATGGAGAACATTTATTGTTTCGTATAAATGAAAATTAAAATATAACACTGAGTTTCTAGTAATGTCTATTTATGTAACATCATTATTCATTTAAGAGTTACTGTGGTATCATTTATTTTCGTTGGGCTCAATTTTCGTGGTTTTTGGTAAAATGGCTATTTCATGGTGACGTAAATTTGTGGATTTTGAATTTTTGGGAGAAAAAATATTTTGCCTTTTTGTTCTCTTTCATTTTCTTCTTGAAATATCCTCGACTGTGAAGTAAAAATACTGCTAATTGGTCCCTACGTGTCAAAAGGGGACTCCATCAAAAGTTATACAACATGTGACAGATATCAATTGATAACCTTGAATACACATGTCAAATTTGATGTCTGTTATTTGCAAATTGAATGGTGCAAAGATGGAGCAAAATTTTATGGGACCTTTTATGTTCACACCTTTCTAAGGAATGTTGTGTCCATTATTTTAACACTGTTTCAGCATGGTCCTTGTATCTGGTTTGATATGGTATGTAAATGATTATTAATTATCATAGAACATAAACTGGGACCTGTTTCGTCACTGATTTTGGTGTAAACAAACCTTTCCTACTGATGATGACTCAAACAATAACAGATCGTCGGAGCTTGTTATTTTCCGGTTTTGGAACATACTTGAAGTTGCACTGTAGCGCAATTTCGGATATTGCCAAATTTCAGACGGTCGACAGAAATTTCAGCATTTATATTTGTGGGGATTTCATTTCGTGGATCAGCTGTCCCACAAAATACACAAAATTTAATCCCCAACGAAAATTAGTGAAACCACAGTATCTAATTGATGTTCACTCAACACAGCCATGATGAATTCAAACGTGTCTAGATATCCTAAACCATGGTTTATTTGAAACCATGGATTTTCTGAAATAATATTTCAGACCTATCGATTTCAGAAAATCAAGGTTCTACTGTATATGTTCTGATGAATCAACTTCATGTCCTTGATGATTACAAACAATATGGTGTTTCCCAGAAACAGCCAAACACAGAAAAATCCCATACTCCCAAAATACTGCCAGACCCAAAATCCACCAACCCAAAACCCCAACTCACAGATACATAAAAAATAGGAGTCAAAACGCAATCTCTCTGAGGGGTACCTTGGACCAGTCAGCATGCAGTCTCAGTATCAGCCTTGCCATAGATTTGTCTCACAACTGTCCAATCAGGACCCAAGGTTTTCTCTGGATGCAAACTTGCTATTGATGAATTCTAGGACTGAACTCGAAAGCATCCAACTTCAGTTTCCTCTCACAGTTCTTTAATATGATTATTGTTTTTTTTCCTTAATATACCAATTACAGAGATGTTTATTGCAAAAGTTATGTACCAGTTTATTTTATTTACGTAATGAATTTAAAACTTACTTGAATCTTTTTGTAAATGTTTTGGAATATAACTCAGAGCTGATCAATTGTCTTATTGCATTAGGATGATAGCACTATGATGGGGGCCCATTTACATGAAAACATAGACTGATATTATCTTACATCATCAGTTTTTGCAGCATGAAACTTAATTCTTCATATGGAAGGAAACAAACACATATGCTTTCTCTCCCTTGAATCATTTATACAAGAGTGTTAACCCAGTGCCAATTATTAGAAATTAATGTATGCATTACCTCCCTCTATGGTTATATCACGTTTCTTTTTCAACATTACTGTATGTTTTCATCTATCTCTTTGTACTTTTACACACATCTTGTGGTGTTATGGTGTACCCGGACAGCTGACTTGTTATGTCTATTGCAGGGAATGCAATAGCCCAGCTTGAAATAGGGTTTAAACCAATAAGCCTCATTTTGAACTCAAATGCTGACCTTTGTTCCTCCTTTATTTCCTATGATTATTAAAATTTACTTCAGCATCACTACAATATAAATTGAATTGTTGCATAATTTATCATAAAAATGTACTTACTTGATAGTTGTTTTCATTTAATCAAGAAATAGTAGATAATACCCATATTTTTGTCAGTATGACCTGGAGTTTGGCTGTAACATTAATATGTGTTCACTAATTCCAATCTAGTTCCTCTGGATGGATTATGGTCATTCATTTTTTTTGTGTGTGTGTATGGGGGGTCCCTCTCAGGTTAGCTCTGTAAGAACTTGAATGTTGATCAACAGATAGTGCTTGGCTCAAGACCAGGGCAAGGAACATTTTGTCTTTGAAGATTTGACTTAATATATTGTGTGTGACAGGTAGTCATTTGTTTCCCACTAGACTTATTCACTCTTCCAGTGGGAAAGTAGACAGTGTCTTACAGATTGTGAGGAGAAATGGTTAGAGCACTGTTTAAGTCTTAATGTTTACTAGATGTTGAACACCATGACATTTAACTGATTACAAAGTTTTCTATTTTATTGTTAAATTCATCATTGCTACTCAGTCAGAACTTTTGTCTGATATTGTATGCTGATTAAGACTGTTTATCACAGAGGCGTTATAACAATAAGTCATACATAACATCTTACCTTGTTTGTGTGTTCAGAGACATTAGTTAATGATGATGTAGTGAATCTTTCATTGCTCTTAAACATGCCCTCTAAGATGGAACTATGGGTAATAAATGTCTTGTCTTATTGCTCTGAAATGTTCTTTATTGACATCCGTCTGCTGTATTGTAATTGTTTACTGCTCGCTCTGATTCTAAATCTTAAAATAGGACGCTGTTAAATTATATTAATCTAGGTTACGATACTTAGTATGTGCTAGTCTTGGTGGTAAAATAGAGTATTTTATAATAAAGAGTTGCTTTGCTTCTGCACTGTGTCTGTCATTAGCTTCATTCATAGACTGACACTAAACCACCAGACTAAGCTAAGTTTCTCAAAACTTGTCAAAGTAACATTACCAAAAGCACATATCAAAGGTATGTCACCAAAAGCACATGTCAAAGGTATGTTACAAAAAGCACATATCAAAGGTATGTTACCAAAAAAGCACATATCAAAGGTATGTTACCAAAAGCACATATCGAAGCTATGCTACCAAAAGCACATATCAAAGCTATGTTACAAAAAGCACATATCAAAGCTATGTTACCAAAAACACATATCAAAGCTATGTACCAAAAACACATGTCAAAGCTATGTACCAAAAACACTTGTCAAAGCTATGTACCAAAAACACTTGTCAAAGCTATGTACCAAAAACACATGTCAAAGCTATGTTACAAAGGCAAATCTGAATGGTGAGATGCTGAAGCACATTGCAAAACTATGTGTCTGAAGATTCATTCTTGTTAAATTAGTAAGTAGAACGACTTGTTATGTTGATAAATTACTTTTTATGGTATTTTTTGAAGGCACAATTTCCATCAGGCAATCGCCTAATATTTCATGTTTAATGCTTTATTTTTCTCAGGAGTCTTAAGCAGATAAAAAGTAGCTTTATTGATTAATGTAATAGTTGTCACGAAAATATCACATCAGAAAATCACTCTTAATTACCTATAAGTTCCATAAAACTTTAGACCATTATTAAAACAACTTAAAATAATGTGTGTGATGCTTATATTGTAACCTAATACATTCTATTAGAGCAGAGACTTTTGCTTGGGCTTTAGCATTACTCTGTTTTGCTAATGTAACATTGATTTTTACTGCTATACATTACAGTGTTGCTGTTCTATTCCGTGTATGGCTTTACAAATTGGTGTTATTAAGCTGTGCTACTTTTTAATCTTCCTTTGGCGATTATAATGTAATGCACATGTCAGTCTTTGTACAATGTGTCAGAATGAAGAACATGATCATTTAATTGTAATGACAGATTTACTTCATTAAGACAGACATGGTTTTCTCTGTCAATAGCCTTAAAAACAACATTTTTAAATCCTGTTTCATTTGGAATGTGACAATAGCTCATGAGAGAACTAAAGATGGTTAATACGAAATGAATGAAATCAGTTGAGCTGAAGTTTTTGACGTATTCATAGCTTTATGATTCCATTGGGTATTTATAAACAAAGCAGACTATACCAAAACAACATTATTGTCATTTTTGATAAGCTTAAACTACTTAGGATATGAATTTAATGGCCATTCTGTGTCAACAGTGTTCACTTGTATTTGAGTATGTAATTACTATTGTTGCTTTGCAAATGAACACAAAAGAATGTGGAGTTCAGTCATGCATGTCAATAAATATTCCATGTTAAATCATAATAAATCCTGCGACTGTGCTGATATAATCTTTCTGTATTCTAAATTTTCAAAAGAATGAAACACTCTTAAGATTCATGGTTGATGATGATAGTACATCACCCAATCAAAGCATTTGCTCAAGGTATTGTGCAAATGATCCTTTCTGAACAACAGCGCACTGAATGCGCCTGATTTAGACAGTGCTTTAAATTATAACATTGTTATTTATGATAATGCTCTTTTTGCAACAGGTCTTGTTGATGACATTAATTTATTGCCCTTTCAAAGCATTTGTTAAGTCTCGCATAATGATTTTTTCTGAATGGCAGAAAAGAGCACGGACTTGATTTAGAGAAGGTCGAAATAATGGTGGTGTTTATTTGTTAAACTGCTTCTATAGCAACAAATCATGTCAATGCATATGTTTGTGATGTTCTTAATTACACAGTACCTTGTTGGTAATTACGGAAAATCTTCAAACATGTGAATTGTGTAACATATGGATAGGATATGTTTGGTTGCAAAAATACTTGATCAGAAAAAGCTATAAAAAAAACCTTTGAAAGCAAATATATATGTAAAAATCAGAGGAATGAATTGATTCCATATATATGATGCTGTTTAAGGGATGGTATTGCTATGTATTAAACAGATGTCCTGTTAAATACTGGCTCTTTCTGATGCAGATTTCATTCTCCGGAAACATATTTTCTTATTGCATTATAAGAGTCCAGATTATATTCTGTCATTTTAAAAGTTATTTATCTATCGGACTCTTTTGAACCAAACTATTATAGTGTTTGGCTGACGTGAATAGAAAAGCTGAGTGTATTTTACCATGGAAATGTTGGAATTTCCTTGTAATCATGACATAAATTGGAACTAGAATTGAGAAAAACACTTGCTGGGTGATTTGTCTGGTTTTAGATAATAATGTAACTTCTCTCTTTTTGTCTGCTCCATTAACTGACAACATTAATTTATTTCTTCTTTTTCAATGGTATTCTAGAGAACAGCTCGCAGTTTCGCTTCATTTGACAAATTTCATATGAGAACTGACGAATCATTTGTTGCTGTGTTACGCATTAATTGTCACTCTTCTCTGCATCATGGTTGGAAGAAAATCTGTCTTTGTTACTTTGTTCATATGTCATACTTGAAATTTATTTTAGCCTTTAATGAGCAAGGATTTTTTTCCATAGTTTGGGAAAGGTACCAGTACTGACTAAATTTGGGAAAATTGCACAGTTTTGTCTAAAATTGGGAATTGTTTACTCTGTGGACAACTGTTTTGTACGCTCTTTTGTTTCACTTAATTTTGCGAATGTGCGATATAGGAATTAAAATCCATCATTTAACTCTATTTAAAGAACAACGTCTTGATTCATATAGGGGCGTGCAGATACATTACAGAGGAAGGCAGGTTTGATTAATGCTCCTAAAAGACCAGATAATCACCGTGTTTAATATTTGAACATTTCAGTTGAAAATTCATTTAGGGATTTTTGTTCCAAATAAAGGAAAAGTTTGGCTATTTTGGATTGGAGGTAGGTCTTATACCTTGTATAAGGTGAAAAATCCCTTATGGGCCTCAGCTTATCACAGCCAAAGGGTAATCAGAAAAGTTCCTGCTGCAGACTTATTGTTTCCTTTCATGTAATTACAACCTTCTATCAGACTTAATGGTTGCCAAATTGTGCCAGTATAACTATTACAAGCCATATTAACTGCTATTCTGAAATTGTTAAAATTAAGTTTGATTTCTGTATAATAAGAGTTGAAATGAGTAAAACATGTTTCTGTTGATGAGGATTTCAGTTGCTTAATGATGAACTTTAATCCTGGTTTTTGTAACATATTGTTGTATTCATTGGATGCTTTTACAGGGGAATATCATGTTTGCAGTGTTTGCCAGATATTGCCAGATCAGAAGACTGACAAACTTGAAAAAAGAATACTGGACTGTATTAAACTTTATTTGCCCACAGCATATTTTGACTCCAAAATTTATTACATCTCATTGAAAATTTTGTTGGAGAATTGAGGTCTGAGTTTTTTTTTTTGCTTTGGCTGTATTTGTTATGTGTGAACAATGTATTCTTACCCTGAGTGTACAACAAGTGATTTTTTTATGGTTAACCAGTTATTCATATAAATGGTTACCGTACTTTAACATGATTTAGAGGTAGAGTGCCATGATTTAGTTCTGAATGGCATGGATTTAAAACTCAGATTTTACCATTAATTTTACATTCCCTGTAAGTTAGTTGTTTAGGACCCTGTCTGTATTACATGAATGAGACCTATAGCTGTGTGGAGACGAGGATAGGTAGATTGTATGCTAGCTAAATTTAATGAAAACAATATCTTAATCTTGCTTTGTTTAATCAAGTTGATAAAATGTAATAAAAATCTTTTCAAGGTAATTGTTGATACAAATTCTTTTGTTGTTAAGCAGTTATCAATAATATGTTGCAAAATATAAGAATTGACAACTTCTATCCACAAATGCCATTTGTTTACCATTCTTTAGAATGGATTTTTAGAGTTGATAATCAAAATGCAGCCTTGCCATTGGCTGCCATGTCTTATAAATGGACCAATCAGAAGCTTGAATTTCATAATCATGTTCAATGAAAAATGATTCTGTCAAATATCTGTATGTGCTGTGTTTATTTATTATCTAAATTATTAGCCTGCCCACGAAACCATCTCATTGTTTGTTTGTTATTTCATTCTGCACTTCCTTGAATAATATTAACATTATGTAAATCGATACAACATTTTTTTGTATTTTTCTTGACATCTGAACCTCAGCTTTTGTTAGGTCTCTTAGCACACTGATCATATTTCTGTTTTCCTAATGAGTTTCAAATGTTAGATACAATGAATGGTCCCCTGTGGGAATATGTTGACAAAATGATCTGAACAGTGTAGGAATTCCAATCATTGACTGTCATTAAGAACCAGTCTAGAAAATACAGACATCATTAAAACCTGTGGGAGATACTTTCTGATTGTTTGATTCACATATCTGTTGATAAGTTTTGATTTTTTTTGCATTTATCTGTGATGTTTATCTATGATACACATATCTCTATTAAATGCCCCACCCTTTATTGACATCCTCATCCTTTTTGAGAAAAATGAATATTGCGACTTGCCATTCATGTTTGGATAAATATTCTGATTGCACTCGAAAAAGTAACCAAAACTATTTTATGTATTAAAAGTTAAACAAATTTGAAAAAAAAGCAAAACTGAAAAGTCTGACTTCCCTAGGTGCATTTCTTAGAGAATATTCAGTAACTTATGGTGTATAATTCTGTACTTTTGACTATCTAGCTGATCATGTAGTTTTGAAAGCAATGATTGGCTGTTGTTTATCTAAACCATGAAACATTTTGTTGTTGTTAAATTCTCCTATGTGATTAAGATTTTGGTAAATAAACAATAAATTTTGGTAAAGCTTGGACTTTTAGAGTACATTCATGAGAAGTGTTTTTTTTTGTGGACTACATGTGCACTACTTGCTAATTTTTTTCATTGCTACATCAATGAGCGACAATAATAGTCTTCCATCACACAGGTCCCGGAGAACTGGGTTAAATAATGAAAGTAACATTATTGTTTAAGCTGATAGATACAGCAGTATGAGGGAATGTTAAATGTCAACAAGACTGACATAAATGAGATGTTGGACCAACTATGAACCATTAATGGTCAGTGCGAAAAAATCAAGCAACAGTCTGATTGGTTGTTACTGATCTGTAGTGTTTGCCCTACATTTTAAACCAATCAGATGGCTCCAATTTTCAAATTTTCTCGTTTCTAATCCACGTAACTGCTGAATTTTCATCACAATTAAGGAATGTACCACAACAAAATTGCTTAGAGTTTTATTTAGAAAATTATTCTTTATAAGTTGCGACACTTTGTTATGCTCCTTATGCTTCAGTTACTTAATTCTGAAGAATACTCGGTGTATACTCTAACCTTTACTTGTCAGTTGAGCATACTGATCTGCTGTTTAAGTGATTGAGTGTACATGTTCTGGCGAATGGTCCGCTGTGACCATTTTATTTACATTTTTTGTGAAGACAGTTTCTTTCCAATATATGATTAACCGTTTAATTAGGAAGTTGACTTTCAATGGCTGAGGAACAGGTTTTAGCTGGTTTATAACACAAGTTGAAAGACTAATTGAACACATTCGCGAGGGTGATGACATCACATATACATGCTGATGTATGCAATTAATGGAAAAAGCATAAAACCAGGAGCAGATTTAGAATTTCAATCTGGAGACATGTGGAAATTTCAGATTCATTTTCCACTGAATTTAACTATACAAAAGTTTGCTCATCATTCATATCATTCATAATTAGACACTGAATCCCGGTCACAGCAGGTCATACCCTTCTTTGAAAATTTGACAGAAATGTCAATTTTCCTCCATATGTGGAGAAGTTACCGGCTCCTTGTAGAAGGATAAGTTAGAACTGGTTAGTATACAATCCAGGAAAACTGGTTAAGTGAACCTGTCGCCGTATATAACTGAAAAATTGTTGAAAAATGGCTTTAAACCCCAGTGACATAAAAACAAAAATAATTAGTTGAACAAATACTTGTTTTCCTTTCCATGTATGGTCAGTCTTAAACCCATAAGTCATCTCTCTGCCATTCAATGGAATATAACTGCACAATATGGCTAATACTGTCTATGGTCAGACGTTATATAACTGGAGATTTATCCCCTATCTGAAATCTCAGATTTATATCAAAACTCTTCCTATAATTTTGTTAAGATGATAAATTTTTGGATGGTTTTCTGAATATAAATCAAGTAATCAAATTATCCACTTATCCAGATAGTTAACATACAAGATGGTCTAAAATAAGTTGAATACAAAAAAAAAACAGTTTGGGCAACCAGGCTTATAATTGATTTATGATCTCAAACTGTTTAATTAAATTAATGAAGGAGGCATTATGTTTTTCGCCCTTGCGCCTATTTCATGATGACTTTAGCCCTAAATCAATTATACATAACATTACTGAATAATTAGTATAAGAATAATCATGTCCAAATCTGTGACCTTGACTTGCACATAATTACTGGTGGAGATTGTGGATGATTCTCCACATCTGAATTAAATGACAACAGCATTAGGTCATGCTTTGTTTAAGTCCTGCTAGATAACTTAAAATTCATGACGAAAATGTGTACGCTTGTGTCTTTTGATTGTTCAATTGTCTAAAAAGTAGCAAAAAAGTGTGGATGTGTATTAAATAAGGTTGATAAATTGTTGCACTTTTTCAGTGGATGGCATGATAATGCAATGTTGCTTTGTTTGGCATATTTTGACTATTTTTTAATGAGTTAGGAGTACTTATTTCTGAAAAATACTACAAATACTTGAGGATGATCTCATGTCAACATTATTCGTGAAGAAACTAGTAGAAGCAATGGTTTTTAAATGTCAGGCAAGGAAACACAATTTGTTGATATTGGCTGTTTCCATCTAAGCCTTTGTCTGGTGATTCAATCAAAGACCAATTGGTTCCACATCAATTTAGTGCATTAATTGCTTCTTTGTTGCTGCTGTCTGAGAGTCAGGGGTGCTATTGTTCTGGTAAATATTGTTATCAAGTTCTGGAGTGTCACTTTGTCACAGGCCTTTTGCTGGGATCAACCCTCTCCGAATGGCCATCTAGCAAGGCACAGGGAAGGGGTTGTTGGCCTACATGTTTTAATATATTCCTACGGTTACGAAACCTTGTTGTGATGTATAATCACTGCTGAAATTATGAAGGAAATGCTCCATCATTTAACAGCAAGAAGCAATCTTGGTGCGAAAGATGTTCTCATACTTCTTGTTGATTATCAAATTGATTTGTTTTATCAAGAACATATTGCTGAGAAACTAGTGCATAGAATGTTATATTGTAGAAAAAAGTGAGAATCCCGGAAGATAAAAAGATCTATTATAGAGGTTTTTATTTCTTCTCTGTGGTAGAAAACAATATGCTGACGTGAAAACTGTATGATTACGGAATGAGAAAAAATTACCTATTTTCTGCAAACGTGTGAGATTTATCGTTGACTTATTGGGTCACAGTTGTAATTTCTCCCATAGGAATCGTATTTTCGTTAGAATAAAAGCTGTAGTTTTGTGTATAATCTTGTTTGTTACATTACCAAGGACGGGCTGTTAGTTGATGAAGTTGTGTAAGATTGTGTTGTTTATTTTGTTTTCATTTCCTGTGTTGCGTGTGGATTATGTTAAACAAGTTATTACAAAATGAATTATTTTGTTGTCTGCTTTAAAAACTCCTCAACAAAATTTTAAATCTCGTAAGTTTGTGGATGTTGTTTTCGATTTGCGGCAGAAGATAGCATGTCTGGAAATTGCTTTCTTTATGGTTCCTATGAGTTGGAAAGTGATATTTTTCGAGTGTCGATAATTACTCTGTGAATCAGTGATTTGTTGTTTCTTGACATTTAATTGATGGATTGACTTTTTGAAATGGAGATAATTGCGTATAGTTTATCCCTCTCTGATTGAGTGCTTTCTCCCAAGTTTTGAATGTATTAAGGAGTGAAATAGAATATTTCGAGACAAAATTCACTTGAGAATTTTAATCATCTCAAGGACCGAACAATTTTGAGAATTTTATTTTAGAATCGTATAATAAAATAATGAAATAAAAATTTTAAGGACATCTAAAACATTTTTATTGTGGCAATGACAGTTTTCGTTATTTTGATTAGTAAACTATCCTGGTTCATCTGTGCTAATCAAGACCACAGGCAGCAGTAAGGGACCTGTGGCCCATTTCATTGACATTTCTCAGCTAAGTTGTTAGCAATTTATAAGCTGCTCCTTATTTGTAAATAAAAGGTTTCATCCTATTAATTGTTTGAGGATCTAATATTGGCTGTTTGAGGTAAATGTCTAGAATTTATTTCCTTCGCAAGACCTGCTATCTTACCTGTGATATGTCTATGAAACAAGCCCGTGTGTTTGTTTAATTGTAACCAGAATAATTTTGTTTAGTGAAGCCAGCGCACATTGACTGGTACAATAAGACCCCTGAAAATCGAACCCTTTCCGGACTGGGACAAAAGTCTAGTTACCTGAGGAATACAGTTTTCAGAGAACTATTGATTACAGAAGAGAAAAGATGAGACTTGAAAATTTATCCGATTTTCAGAGAATTCTGGTTTTTGGGAAGTCCGGTTTTCAGGGGTTATACTGTACACCGTATAGAACTATTGACCTTCCTAAAGCTTGCTGGACAGTTTCTTAATGATTGGAATGTGAACTCACAGTGGTGCGGGGCTAGTGACAATGCTCTGTAGATATTCATTCTAGTTATCTGAATTTCTTTTCATTTTATGTCAATTCAGGGCATTTTAAATCATTTTGATTTTAACATTACTATTGCATGTCTGTTTCTACTGTGATTAAGACTTAAAGGTGAAATAATAATTATATTTGAACCAAACTGTGAAGTAATTGCCAATGTTTCTGGTCCTTGTGTTATCTCAAGTGATACTGGTCTAGTCAGGTCATTGATTTATTCTATTCTACTTAAGTGAGTTAAATCAAGTGATCATTATCAAGGATATGTTCAGAATGCTTCTATCAGGCTGTGCGAAGAATAATGATTACTGGTCACCCTAATAACTGATCACTGCTGTAATGAGACACCATTTTCCGACAATGAAAAATTAATTCCTAGACTCTTATTCTTCACCTTTCTTCACCCTTAGACAATCAGAAATGATCCATTTATTTCTCAGCGATTCTGAAGTCTTATCATTTCCAAGCTTTTCAGAATCTTACCTGAAAAGAAGTAAAGATGTTCGTAATACCTGCACTAAGAGTCAGAAGTATTGACATCTCTTTGCTTAGTAATGGCATGTCAAGTACAATTGAAAAGATGTGTTTCCTATATGGAACTTAGGTATTCTGACTTGATCAATTATGACACCAGTATTTGTAATATTCCAATGTTTTTTTTACTCAGTCTACTTGACAGACTGTCTGATGTTAGTCCTGTGGCAAAAATTTGATGAAGTGTTATTAAAGTCTGAGAATTACTGGCTTGCATGTCTAGTAAAAGTTTTTTGATATTTAATGAAGATTTTTTAAGTCATAATGCATTGTGAGACAGTAATATTTTGTCCAGTCTAGTAATGTTTTCAAGTGTGTCAGTCGTCTGGTACAGTTTTAGCTCGCTATCTTTTACATAAACAGTTTACTGGTGTAATAAACTTGTATTTTGAGGATGAATATAAGTTTGTTTGGTTCATCAAGTTCCTGCTGTATGCTTTTTAAAGTATGTTTACTTTATTTGAATAACAGCATTGTTTGCGAGGAAATTACAATGTCTGAGAATGTCTGTGGCTACTGTCAGGTAATATCCTTGTACTTCTGTTTTAATTAGGATAATAATTTGAAGCCTATTTAAGGATTGTAGATTTATTTGATCTGTCTCCTATTGTTTGATTTTCTGTCTTCATCCTTAAGTTTATCAACAAAAATGAACCTCCTCACATGAACCTATCCATGTCAGGGACAATTGGGAAGACCTTGATCATACAGTGTATTCTGGTCATTAATTAACCTGACTGCTCTATAAATGCATCCTTACTACTATAGCATGAAAAAAATGTTTGTTCCTAGTTACCTGATCTACCTTAGTTTTTCACCTTGACCTTAAACTTTTTATTAGGCTCAAGGAACATCCAGTGTCTCACTTTTTTACCTTTCTGCACAAAAATAATCTTAAAAGCAGCTTTCAAGAGTAATAAAAAAATCACTGGTGGAAAAAAGGGCATGTAACCAGAAACAGTTTTCTTACGCCTTATGGAAATGCTTTGCTTCTTTGAATGCCTTTTTCCCATTGGTCAATGCATTAGGTACAACAGTCCTCTGATTTCACCTTTGGTGTTAGTATTTCCAATAATACGTCCACAGTGAGTCATCCAGTATGATTTGATGGAATTAGGAATCTGTAAGCCGATTTAATGGCTACTTGTGCTCATAATATGAACTCTCTGTCAACTTCTTTGTCAATAGAAACAGATGTCTACTTGTTTGTTTCAGCACCACATAAATTCTCACATAAAATATCTAAAGGAAGTTTTACAGTTGACTGACACCTTGTTAATACATTGTATAGACTTTTCTCGTCATTATATAGATATACAAGCAGCCCTAATGGTTGAGTGGTTATGGTGTCTGTCTTATTCTCAGTAGCCCCTCACTACTGCAAATTTGAATCTCACATGAGACCGGAAAAAATTCTGTGAGGAAGTCTTTCAGCTGGCTTACAGACGATCAGTGGTTCTGTTAAGATGTTTGCCTTTGGTCTATCTCAAGGATTATAGCAGGAAACGTTACCAAATGACCATGACTGTTGGTGCATTGTTAAAACCCATAGAAAAAAATAGCTTTACAGAGTTGCCAATCCTGTGGCTTTTTTTCATTTGAAGTTTTACTTCGGAAATAAAGAAGCGTTAATTGCTGAAGTGCTTTATCTGTGGCGTCAAATGATGGTTGAAAGAATTGAAGCACTTAAAGGGTGGTAAACATCCAACTAACAACAGTTATTGGGTTTCTGGCTATTTTACTGGAAGCACGAGGAGATATACCAAATTAACTTTGTCACTATTAAAGCGTTACAAACAATAGCTGCATGCTAATACCAATATACCCTAGTAAATGCCCTATGGGGGGGGGGGCGTTACTTATAGCAGATTTTTTCAGTTTATACCAAGCTTTTGTTTTAATGTTTTTTGGTTGTGTTTGGTTTAAGTTTAATGATCAGTGATGCATATTTGGTGATTCTTAATTTTTTTGCCTGGAAACATGTTTGGGGCATTAATGAGATGGTGTGTGGTTATTAGAGAATATTTGGCTTTCATTTCTAGGTTTGTATTCTGATTATATAGTCCTCCTTGTCTGTAATACAATTGTTACAATGTTACTTAATGTGAGAATCACCAATCACTTACAGGATTACTTGATAATCATCTGATTTTTGTATGAAATGGTACAGGTGGTATGTGACTTTGTTCATTAGTTTGTTATAATGGTACTAGTGAAAGTCATTCTGCAGGAACTATGGGCATGTTAGTCTCATACTGATTTGTGGAGTAGCAGGTATTTGTGAAACATTCTCTTCCAATATCGGATTGATGGTAAAAACTTGGAATGGCGAATGCGTTACTGGAAGTGAATTATTTATAGTTTTCAGCTTTTTTTAGGGTGAATAAGATAATAGATGTGTTACTGAATGGATTTTTGTGTACAAATTTGGAGAATTCTATGCGCAATTAAAGCTCCAAATTGTTTTGAAATTTTTCTAATATAATTGTCTGGTTATGGAATTTATCCCATTGTTATCTTTAAACCAATCTAAAAATTGTGTTAAGTTTTTAATGGGGGATTAAATTTGGTGTGAGATCTAAAATCATACAATCAGCTGCAAATTGTTTTCTATTAGGGAGAGTCTACATAAAATGTACAGAACTTGCTGAGTCAATTATTCTGCATCTCAACTTTGAATAATAGAATTACAGCATTAATTTCTATTACCATATTGATCTATATAAGCATGGTTTAGAAACATAGTTTGGTCGTCTGCTGTTCAGATGTTTGTCTAGGACCTAATTTCATGCCAACAAAGTGAGTTTACACCAATTTTTAAGTGTTTTATTTTAGATTAGATTAAATCAAAGAATTGGGGTTAATGCTTTTGTTACTTTACAAGAGTACATATAAACAGGTTATTGTATTTTAATCTTGAGAAGATCTTTCGTTGCACAAATATTTGACTTTTGTCTGTTTTGATAGAATTTTGGAATTTTGTCCCATTTTGATTCAAACGCTTGACTTTGGCCCATTTTGACTCAAATGCTTGACTTTTGTCACATTTTGACTCAAGTGCTTGACTTTTGTCTGACTTTTGGCCCATTTTGATTCCAGTGCTTGACTTTTGGCCCATTTTGATTCCAGCGCTTGACTTTTGTCCCATTTTGATTCCAGCGCTTGACTTTTGTCCCATTTTGATTCCAACGATTGACTTTTGTCACATTTTGACTCAAGTGCTTGACTTTTGTCTGACTTTTGGCCCATTTTGATTCAAACACTTGACTTTTGTCACAATTTGACTCAAGTGCTTTTTTCTGACGTTTGTCCCATTTTGACTCAAATGTTGGACTTTTGTCCCATTTTGATTCAAATGTTGGACTTTTGTCCCATTTTGACTCATATGCTTGACTTTTGTCCCATTTTGATTCAAATGTTGGACTTTTGTCCCATTTTGACTCATATGCTTGACTTTTTTTTTATTTATTTATTTGTCCAAAATTCTATTATCATTCTCCACCAGTAAGTCTGTAATCCAATTAATGTCATTTATTTGTGGTATAAAGTTTCTCTGACTGAATTCATTGAGTGCTGTAAGCTTTTATCAGTCTCAATCTCCTTCCATTTTCTTCCATTTGTCGCATAATGCATGGTCAATATTGGTACTGCTTAGTTTCTTCTGTGTAATCTTGGTACATTTACATTTACAGTTAAACCCCGATTATTCGAATATACTTGGGCCCGAAAAAATCGTTCGGATAATCTGTGGTTTGGAATAATCTATTTCATAATAATGTACTGGTTGGAAAATGATGGTGCAGAATTCCCTTGAATGCAAACATTTGTAATAGTGTTTGAGTTCATTTTCCAATTTGGAATGAAATGCATATCATTTTGTACAGATCGTATTAAATATTTGCAGCAATTAGCATAAAAAACGTCACAAACAATACGAACAACTTTGACAACCAGGCATATTTTCTTACGTTTAACTCATCATTAATATAGACAACTAAGCAAATACTCTCCAAAGAAATCAGTAAACGTATAAAAACTGTTGGCACGCTTTGTACATGAATAGATTGTCATGTGCCGGTGCATTCTCGAAGGGCCATTGACGATCTCGAATAGGTGTGAAAATATGTACATACGTGATTGCAGGGACCAAATAATATATTCAAATTACTCCAGATATTCGTAAAATCCAATTCATATAACGGGGGTTCTTTTTATTTAAAATCTATAGGGACAAAATTGGGACCGTGGAAATGATTCGGATAATACCGGGTTTTGGGATAATCGGTTGTCAAATAACCGAGGTATTACTGTATATTGTAGATTGATCTAACTGAATACAGAGCACCTTTCTGTTTTGCGTGTGTGTTGTTAGTTGTTTTTGTGTTGAAGAAATTTTCTTGATTTATTGCTTGTTTTGCATAGGTACCATTTTTTTTATTGCATTCGTTAAGAATAATTTTTTTGTAACATCGTCTTAATCTGGAATGGGTTGTGTATGGGATATCTATTTCCTCATTAATACAATTAATTTCCTCATTAATACAGGATTAAATTTTTTGTTACTGTAAAACACGGTTAGATGGAACATGTATATAGTGAGGAATCAGTTACAGTGAAATCTTTATATTTTCCCAGAAAATCTCTCTTTATCTCATTGTTATGGATATAGAGATACATGAATATATGAAATAATTGTGTGGATCCTGAGGGATTCTCTTTCGCCGTGTTTTACTGTATTTGTTTGACATTGGTTGCAGTGTTTAATGATTTTTCTTTGATGAAATTTTTATCTATTTTGATAAAATTCATATTTTTCATGCTACAATATAAGCTACTCAGATGTATCTAAGATCTCTTTATTCATAAAGAATTATGTCTGGCATTTAATGATTTATTGTGGCATAGTCCTGAATAGTACACCGCCTGTAATTATTGGAAGTTTAACCTAGCACCAACAGTCAGGGTCATTTGGTGACTTTCCAGCTTTTACAGTGGATGAAGACCCCAGGTTTACGCTCGAGTTAGCTGGACAGCTTCCTCACATCTGAAATTTATTCCTGGGTTACAGTGTTCACACTTGTAGCGGTTAGGGACTAGTGATTACAAGTGAGAGATCATAACCACTCAACCAAGGAGCTCCCTCAGCCTGTAATCATTGGGTGCACTTCCTTCTGGGGCTGAAAGGAATTATCTAAAATCATTTATCATCCAAAGCTGATTATTCATAGGCAGAAGTTGGAAGTAACTTGTGGAGAACCGGGTTAGCACTGGAAGAGAATCCAGGATAATTCGTTCAATTGCTCACAGGGATTTAACTGACTTACTGTTAAAACAATGTTTGAGCTAGTGACATTAAGCTATAAAAGTACACTGTCAAATTTAGAAGCATAAAGGAATCATGTTTTATTTGACTTCTCCAAGTTATGATTTTATATTTATATTTAAAACATATGACTAAGTTTTGTATCTTGTTGCTTACAACTGAATTACTGTTAAAAACCTGCATAAAAACAGAAAAAAGTGTATTTTTTGTTTGTTTACTTGTTATGTAATGTCTTAGGTTTTTGTCTTGTCAAGATTATTGTGTTAACTACGCTTGTTAAGTTACATTGTGTACTGATTGAACAGTTTAAGTAGGTAATGATATTATATGTCCTTGTCAGCGTTCTACTTTATCTTTATAAACTAACAACTAAACAATACATGTTCAGTCATATAATATGGGTGGATTATAACTTTAGTTTGTGTACAGCATCAGTAGATCACTTCTGTTTTTATGAGCACTGTAAATACATCATGCTCTGTCAAGAAATAAACGGCATGTGTCTTACCATCTGACAAATTGGTTTAATTGATGGATTTTCAAAGGAAGTTATTAGTTTTGCATGAAATGAAGGTGAAAATACATTTGGTGTAAGCAAGTTATTAAATCATTGTCAGTGGTGTGGAGACATTTTGTTTTTTGTTTTTGTTACCATGGTGATGGTTTGATTATTGTTATGACAGTTTCCACCATATTTGGTGTTGGTTTAATTATTGTTATGACAGTTTCCACCATATTTGGTGTTAGTTTAATTATTGTTAAGATAGTTTCCACCATATTTGGTGTTGGTTCAATTATTGTTAAGATAGTTTCCACCATATTTGGTGTTGGTTCAATTATTGTTAAGATAGTTTCCACCATATTTGGTGTTGGTTCAATTATTGTTAAGATAGTTTCCACCATATTTGTTAAAGACTTCTTTGTTAAGTCAGTTGCCACCATATTTGGTAAATACTTGTTTTTGTTAAGTCAATTGCCACCATCTTTGGTAAATACTTGTTTTTGTTAAGTCAATTGCCACCATATTTGGTAAATACTTGTTTTTGTTAAGTCAATTGCCACCATATTTGGTAAATACTTGTTTTTGTTAAGTCAATTGCCACACCATTTTTGGTGATTTCTGCTTATATTAAGGAATCTTACGGCGGATAATGGGATCAGACATGGTAAAATGAAATTAATGCAATTTGATTTCTTCCTCGGTTAAATTGATTATTTTCTGATTTATCTTCTGTTGATGATTAAAATTTGAAACGAGAAAATTCCTAGCAATTCTGTTTTTATTCCGTGTTTTGCTCAATGATTATACATGATCATTTAATACTCAACAGATAAGTGGATGGATTACACTGACTTCTAGTTTCTAGTTAGATTTGTAAACAATAACGAGGGGATATGTACATATTGGAAAACTATATATCATTCTAAACATATCATATGCTTTAGAGCTTATGGTATTTTGACTCTTTGGAAGTCTTCACTGTGACAGATATCATAGCAAATCTACAAAAATGAATTTTTAAAGGAAAGTGAGGATATTTTATAAACTTGTGGATTGTTTTGGAACTTTTTGGTACTTTGTGTTGGATTGGTTCACTTGGAATATTATCAGAATGTTGAAGAAGATTGAACTTTGTTCCTGCATGCATAGTGCTACCATATCTTTCAAGGATAATCAGGTAGGAATATTTTGTTGTTGTTGTTTTTGCTTTTGTTGTTGTTGCTGCTGCTGCTGCTGCTTTGGTTTTAAGTATTTCTTTACCCCCCTTCCCTCCAAATATACATTCCCGCTTTGTTGGTACAATTGGTGTGCGAGCCATAATCATAAGAATGCCCCCCCCTCAAAGCAAATAACCATTTACATGATTTTTTCAATATCTTGATTCTTTTGTTTGAATATTTTTTGTGTGAATTAAAGGACCATTGATGGTGAGTCAGGATTTTTTTTCTCAAAATGGGAGGGGCTTTATGTGCGTGTGTGATTTTGTTCGGTTCTCCGGAGTTCCAGTCTCTGCCACTGGCATTATGCTTATTCTTTGTGTATAACATTGGTATCTCAAAGATTATATTATAGATGAATGGATCTTACCATGACCTTATGTTAAATGTGGGTGTGTATTTTGTTTATTTGATAAAGAGAAAAATAAGTGTTTTTATGAGGATTATTTAATTGAATTTTCCCTTTATGCATTTTAGAACTGAAGGTCTAAAGTTCTGTGGTGTTTAGATGTGTTGTTGTTTTTATCATCTTGTAAATGGTTCATTCTCTGAGAATACTTAAATTTTATTCTCTGGTCCCCATGGTTATATGAGAACAGTCTCTGAGCTCAATTTTCAATTCCATATGTGAAGCATTCTGGTTTGAAAAATGTTATAGTTTAATGGTTAAATACATTTTTAGATCATTTTAGCTGGTAGTATAACATAGGAATGAACTCTCCATTGTTTAGTAATAATTAAGTTAGAAACATCAAAGTGCATAATATGAGATTTGAGCTGTGAGTACGGTCTCAAGTTTTATAACCTTGGAGGCAGTATTCTTGTTTAATGGTTTGTCAATTTGTGATAAGCGAAACTACCAAATTGTAATGGCAATTTTTTAATCTAATTTATTATGTACAAAAAAACAGAAGTATGTTTGATCCAACTCAAGTAGTGATAATTGCAACTGAACATAATGACCAGGTATAATATACTTATCAATACATTACTAATTGTCCTCTCTGTGATAAATAGGTACTAATTGTTTTTGTAATCCACTGTCATATCCCCAATCATTTTGTCATACAAACAAAGTTAATTGCGTTGGTGTAAGCATAAAATTAACACTCCGTGAGATTGACTCACATATTTTGATTCAAGTGTTCCAGGATGACTTTGTATGTGAAACAAGAAATGTTCTTAAAAAGGACAAGCGGTGTTGAAATGAAACGAAGAAAATTGATTTTGCTATTTGCTGTTATTTACACTGTTGAAAACTTGAAATACAATCAATTTTTTTTTCGACTTTCTTATCTTTATGAAATTCCTGATGATATGCATAACAAGGCCATAAAATGTATTGTTGATGTTTACAATTGACCGCGGTGCAATGAATGAAGCATATCTTAGAAAATACTACACAAAAAAGGAGTTCTGCAAATAGTTGCACCATGTCTTTCTTGTATATCCTAACTATGTATAACTGTATGCAATATTTTGAAAAATAATACATCAATATTGAATGGTTAACATGCTAAAATATTCTTAAAAATGGACAATTACATATGCATTGTAATGTGGATTAATTAATGTACAGACAATGATAATTGTGAGAGAAAATGTGAAACACCCATAACCCGGGCATGCATATTTACAATGTTGTGGCTTCCAGCTTGTATTGAAAAATTATTGTATTCTGTGAATGAATTGTAAATGCTGTTCACCACACATAATTAGAAACTGAATTCATAACAAAGATCAAATGCAAAATGTTTGTCAAGAACGTGTGTATGACGTTATTTCAACCACCTAAAAATACAGTTTCGTACATTTCTGCTTTACAGATTTTCATAGGATTTTATGTTAGTTGAAATTAGAGCAAAAAAAAAAAATAAAACTACCCAAAAAGTTCAATATTCTGAATTTTTCGTTTCTTGAGGGCCACTTTATGCTATTTTATGAATAGTATAGGATTACTTTGGTTCTTAATATTTTTTATTGATGGTAAATCAACTCCATTGTTGTGCAAATCATAGCTGTCATTCTGTGTAACTTCTGAATACTGAACTCTCAAAAAACTTGAAACCCCTGAAGTTTTTCGGTCCTGACTTTTCCCTCTATAGTATCTATGTTTCTGATAACCGAAAGCTTTCAATTTTTCGAATTTCCAATATTTATATGATGTTTTTTAGACTGTTTTTCCATAAATGTGCTTCTGAAAACCAAACAATGCAAATAGTGAAGTGTCATTGTTTACTCTAAGCCTTGAGTGCTTATTTTGATAACATTAGATTCATAATGTGTCAACAATAGGTACTTTAAAACACTAAAGATCTAACACATTGTCACTTGATTTAACACTGTTTTTCAACATTATTTCAGTTATATATAGTGATTGGTTCACCTAACCAGTTTTCCTGGACTGAATTCTAACCTGCCGCAGCCGGGATTTGTACCCTGATCACCAGATTGCAAGTCCAGTGCTCTAACTACTGGACCATGGTCACGGCTCAGAAATAACACATACATAAGGGCAATTGCACTTGTTTGCACATTGGCAGGGAACTTCTAAAAACTTAACTTATTTACTGGTTCCATGGGTGTTTGATTCTCAAAAGTTAAATTGTTGGTGAAATTTATGCAATATATATAGACTGATATTGATATTGAAGTCTTTATGTATTTAGGTTAATGAACAGTTTTTTATGTGATTAAAAACACTAATTTTATGTACTTATTGACAATTCAGTTGCTTGGCTTTGCTTGCCAATTGTTTAAAAGTTTGCTGTGAATTTAAGCTAAAACAAATAAAAAAACAATCCTGTGTTCATTAGTTGTTAGTTCATTTTCTTCGAAATCATAAAAATTCCAGACAGTTTCGGAAACCTGAAAAACATTTTTATGTTGTTTCAATTGACTTGGGAGCAAGATAATCTTCGTAAATGGAGACATTAAAAGTGTCTGGCCTCTAGACATGTTTCAAAACCTCTCAAGTGACATTTTCTGAGATGCTGCTGTGTACATTTGTCACTTTGTACTAACATATTTTGACTGTGCCTTAGTAAACGATGTAAAAAACTGAACTGGATCTGAGTAAAATCTGAGACCAGTCTACCAGCTCAAACCCCATTTTCATTCCACTTATTTAAGGTCAATAAGCATGTATGAAATGTGTGAAAAGATATTTATTCTAAATATTATTTCAGCATTTACATAATTGTAATTATGTAACAATTAAGTTAAGGTCTATGAAAGCATAATGTGAGATCTGAGCTGGGAGATCGATCTAAAATTATATAACCTCGGAAAATGGATGCATCTGGGCTTTTGTGAGTTGATGATCATGTTAGCCAAACTGGAAGTTGATGGATGACTGAGTTGATCACCCATGTAGCCTTGACCCCTGTCTGTATCCATCGGTGTCCATTTGCTATGTATGTAAAATTTTATGAGGCAGAGTGTCCAACCACAGAAATGATTGAGATATCCCAATGTCTTCTTCATAAAATGATGATACTCCCTCACAAAACAATGATTACCCTTCATAGAATTACCCCATAAAATGATGATTCCCCTTTATGAATGATGATTCCCCTTCATAAATGATGATTTCCCATCATAAAATGATGATTCCCTGTCCTAAAATGATAAGTCCCCTCATGAAATGATGATTCCCCCCTTATACAATGATAAGTCCCCTCATGAAATGATGATTTCCCCTCACAAAATGATGATTCCCCTTCATGAAATAAAAAGTCCCCTCACAAAATGATGATTTCCCTTCATAAAATGATGATTTCCCCTCATAAAATGATGATTCCCCCTCATAAAATGATGATTCCCCCTCATAAAATGATGAATTCTCCTCATAAAATTATGATTTCCCGTCATATAATGATGATCAAGATGATTGTAAATATATGAATATCCTTTAACCCACCCTCAGAAAAGTGTTAAGAAAGCAGTTTTTAAACCTAAAAGTCTTGCTATTGGTATGTAGACAGTTACCTTTAGCTGACAAAAAAATTCCCAGAGCTGTCAATTATATAAAACACTGGTTATTTACATGCAAGATTTTTAAGTTAAGAATTCTAAGATACGTCTTTGACAGGAGCCTATGATGATGATTAATTCTTGTTTTCCTTGTCTCTTCCGGCCATCATTTCAATCATTTCAATCAAAACAATTTCATCAAAATCCACTCTCTAAGAAGTTTACATCCAACCAACAATGCTAAGATGTATTGTGTGTAGGCCTTTTGTCTCTTTGACATCTACTTAATTAGGTAAAAGAAGCCTTTAAAGTGATCAATGCAGTCTTGGAATATTATTATTACAGTAAGAAGTACTGTTATGTAGGAAATAATGGTTTGGTCTCAATGGTTGGTTGGTTAAAGCCTTTTGACTATAAATCACTAGCACCACCTTGCCATTGTGAGTTCGAATCCTTCCTGGAATGAGGATACATGAGGATACAGTCCAGTCCAGCTAGCTCACAGGTCGGTTGTTTTACCCAGGTGTACACCTGACTTTATCTACCTTTGTTAAAGATTTGAAAGTTTGTCGTATGTCCCTGGCTGCTGGTGCGTCGTAAAACCCAACAAAAAAGGAAAAGAAACCATTACTGATTCAGCAGTTTTAGTGAGGAATATTCCTTCAAGACCAGACCTGATTATTTTGTCCTGTATAATTTTAAAGAACCACATTCAGTTCGTCACCAATAAATTGTTAGTTAATATTAATGAGATCCAACTCGTGTTTAATTGAAATTGAGGTATCAGAGCACTAAATTTGTAGAATTATCCCAAGTTGGAGAAAGAGAGACTTTGTCACTGCTAATGACTAGATAATGATAAAACTAAAAAAATCTTTATTCTCACTTGACCTGAAAAATGAGAGTTGTTAAGTTGAAAAACCTTTCATATTTTTCAAAGCACCTTTTTCTGAGAACATGAGGTTTGATTCATTGGAAAATATTTTCGTGTTTTCAATTTTGCTATGAGAAATTTCAGGGTGGGTACCAAAAAAAGTTGAGTCCATTGGGTAAATGCAAACTTTACTATTTTTTTCTGGTCTTACCAATTTAGTGACATTTGACCTTTGGTTGCTAGATAATGTTAGAGACTTAATGGCTTCTATAGCCTTTCATGATGGCCAGGTTAATTTTTAGGGATCATGCAATATAATATCAATGAATAATGCTCCGGGAATTGTCTGTATTACATAATCATTAAGATGTTATGCTGGAATTTGTACCAGTAATTTATCACTAAACCACAAATCTGATACATGATTTGGTTTGATCAATGAAGTCTGATTGACTTGTCATAAAACAATAATGTAGCCATTTCTTACCAAATATTGGATATGACTTGTAACTTAAGAGCATTGGGGTTATAAAACTTGAGAATAAATCTTAATTTCATTCCCATGGTGTTTTAGTTGAAAAGATACTGTTGTGTATATCCGTACCATTAATAAAAACAAATTCAAGAACTGTTCCAGAGCAAGAAATATTCACAAAAAAGCACAGTTGATTTTAAAGACGTTGTTGAATTAATCACATAGGGTAAACAGGTCAGCGTCAGCTGATATGTTCATTGTCACAATTAGATTGACAATGTATTTGAAGGTCACCAAAGGAAGGTTTCTCTACCATTCCTTCTGTAATACTCATAATTCTGACTCAGAGCAGTTTTCCAAGAGATAATAGATCAGTTAGTATTCATGGCTGCTGTACAAACTTTGTCAAACTAAAATTCATTGACTTAAAATATATGACAGTCTGGGATATTTTAATTTCTCCTATTGTACTTCCTAATTGTATGTCACGAAAATATATTCTCAAAATGACTTCTCAAGTTCTACTACAATTGTTCAAGGACAAGAGATGTTCAACACAGTTGCTGAACTTTGTGAACTGTTCTTGAAGTTCTAAAATAGTTCTAGAATTAACTTCCAGCTGTTGAACATTTTTAGCAACAGATATACTGTTACCCATTTCTGCGCATGGGCTTGAGTGTATATGAAAAGTCATACCTGGCTCATACCATTACCATTGAATAAAGAAAATATTTGGCACGAAAGATGAGAATGAAGAGACAACATGTCATGTCTAAGAACCGTTTTGCTAGTACAAAGGTCAAGGTCACAGTTTTCAAAATACCGCTACTTTTCTGTGTCTTCACGTTAAGAGCGGCATTCATGATTATGGATACATTTCAGTTGAATACAATATCAGATCAATTGTATCATGTGACTGGTTCAGGGCTAGACAAATTTTTTTCAGGCTACTTGTCCTGCAGGATAACCAGCTAAGAATTTTAACATAGTTTTACAGCCATTTCAACTCATTCTTAGTCAATTTCTACTCGTAATTATGAGTGGACAAGTGGGTTTGTCAAGCCCTGTGGTGTATGGGAATCGTATGAAACATACGCATTGTGAGGATTCTTTTCTTTGTCACGAAGGCCATCAATTTGGAAGAGAAAAAGAATCTACTGACTTAAGAATGGGCAATATTTCCAATTAAGGAAGTTAAACACAGAATACTATCTCACAGAATTTTGTGGCAATACCATGGTTTAGGAATGTAATGTCGTCGGCAAATTGTAAATTGTCTCAACTTTGAACTTCAGCGGTGCATTGATTACTGTTGGTGTTGTGAAGAACGGTGTAGAAGCTGATCTTGTGGTTCTTAGATGTGCAAATTTGATGAAGATTTGCAGAGAAAAATCAGCATGTGGTGTCGTACCAATTCCCAAGCAAGATAAATAAAGACCAAATTTGTTGTTCTCACGGCAGATTGACATATTGGCTGTCCATATTATGATTCCATTGTGTGTCCTTGTTAATATATCAACATGACTGATGGTGTGCTGAATTGGTGTTGACAGGAAACTTGAGGCACTTGATTGTTGTTTTCTAGAATAAATGGAATACTATATATTTATCCTAATAAACGCCTGTCCCTTAATTAATGCTGGGACACTTGTTTTTTGAGAAAGACAAACATGTCAGGGATGTGATATTTCTTCTGAAGATTCACAGATTTCGGCAAGTTGGATGATTTTAGGGGCCATTTTTTGTGGAAAAAATCTTAGGAGGTACAGGGGGGGGGAATTAGCTCATTCTGCTCAAAAGCTCGCTGAACAAATGTTGATGCATTAGAATTGCCAATAGAATCATAGGTTTTAGGTTCCACTATTTATTCAGTGCTGTAACAAAAAAATCCCCTCTGAAAAGTGACCTATCACTCCTCTAAAAATTAGGACTTACTATAATGCTTTAATAATTCCTTCAATAGATATAGATTGAATCAATCTCTTTCAGAAATTAATCAAACAATATATTGATGATTATTAAAAAATCAGTATAAATGTTTGTACCCCCCCCTCCTCCCCCCTGAGGCATTGATTGGGAAATATTAATTTGGTATTTAATAAGTGGCTCATGAATGTTTACTGTCTTATGTTTGCTTTTGTAGATTAAAGTGGTTTCTGTATGATTGAATGTATTTTATTTTTATGCTACATTTTGAAGGTGATTTTGGTATAAAGATAATGCTGTGTATGTACTGATTTGAGAAATTTAGTGCTAGTTTGGATAAAACTTCTTATTCTGTATAACAACTGTATTAACCCTTTGTCTCATAAGTCATCTTTGGATTCTTAAATTCAAAGCAAATATACAAAACATCGATTTATGTAAGACAATTGGGTTATTTCTCTCTGACAGTGTGGAAAAAGTCGTGACAAAAGAAGCCATTCTTCAGTACAAGCAATGGCTTCTTTTGCCACAATGTTTCTCAAAAGTCGTCTGCTTCAGATGCGTGGGGGGATGCGGTATTATGGGCAAAGGGTTAAGATCACCTTTTGGACCGAAAGACAAGGTAAAGATAAAAAGTTTGATTATCAAGTTGAAATATATAAATGATGCTGCTTATAATCTGATTGAGACATTGAAAGTTTGTTTGGAATACAACTTGCCTTGTTATGCTGTGAAACAAGGATATTAAGATTAGTGATCCAACAATTATTATTGTTGCTGACAATTGAAAAATTTGGTGAAAATCAATTGTTAGACACCAAATTAATTTGAAAGGTAGCACTTGACTCCTGAGTTAAATGATCTCATGTTATGTGACCACTCTGTCATAATTTAGCTACTTGGTGAGAAAATCTGTTGGCCATTAATCAGAGTTAGAAGGTGTCTGCTAGCCACAGATGAAATATTGTGAAAAATCAACAGGAATGGATTCAATATGGTTGCTGTTGAGAATTGACTGTTGCTAGAGTGTGTCTGTTAGGGGAGGTTTCTTTATATTAGAATTACTCAATATTTTAATGGTTACCCTACTGAAAAGTTCTGAATTACCTTTTCAACTTCGACTTAACAATGGATCTGTTAATTAATTATTTTTTTTTTTGCTCTGAACCAGGTTATTGCCTCATTCTGGCATTTCTATACTCCAGCAGTTCCACAAATCCTTCAACTACAAGGCTATTGTTGTCCTCCATTAATTCGGACGCTCCTTGTTCTAGCTCCAATTGAGTAACTTGTAAACCACTGTCATTTTTCCTCATCTTTGAAGTAATCTTCTATCTTCGTAAATGCTGCCATCTCGGGAAAAATATTATAGAATACACTTCGGTTTTATTTTAGTATTTTGTCACAAACATGGCACAAAATCTCATTAAAACAATGATACAAGTATTACATTATGTAATAAAAAGCAAAACATTGTATAATTTAGTTACTAGGCATAAAAAAACATTTTAGGTTACATCGAGGAATAATGCTGGATATATTGAATTACAACTTTTTCCAGAAAATTGCCACTTATTGAAAAAAAAAATGGGAAATTTGAACAGCATTATGTAAATATCTTCGTAAATACCCAGTCCCAAATTAACACTCTACCTTTTTAGAAAAATAAGGCCATCCTTATTACTACATTAATATTGGTTTATGGTAAAATGACTAAAACTTTGAAGGCTTAAAAATAGCTTGTTTCTGCTACCCTGACAAACCCTATTTTTTGCTGCCAACTCTATGATTTTTTGGTCAAATTATAGTTTTGCGCTATAAAAACAATGTCAGTCATATTCTGAAATAAAAAAATAAATCACTACCTACCGACCCTATTTTTTCAGAGCTGGTAGCAGAAATAGGCCTAGTAGTGGGTAGATTAGTATGCATTTTTTTTGTTGTTAACATTATAATGTAATGTTGGTACTGGAAACAAAAAATTGAAATGAACAAATAAGAGATCTTTTGGGTCAAAGTTTTTGGGTAGGAGGGTTTTGGAATGAATTGGCTGGATGACTGCAAACCAACACACAATAAAAGATGAAATAATATCACAAAATATGCTCCAAATTAGCTCAGTCAATGACTTGAAAAATGTCATTTAAATCTGTGACAAACTGTGGGACATTCATAAAGTAATATTTTGTACCCTTATTTCCATTCTGGTCATGAATGCTGGCTGATATATCCACTCAACAGAACCAGCACCTGTTTTCTTGCTTAGGTAGAGTGCATGGTTTGCAAACCTTGTTTGTTTGTTTTTATGTGACATATTGTCACTTGGGTTTAACGTTGTTTTTCAACAATTTTCCAGTTATATACAGTGACTAGTTCACCTAACCAGTTTTCCTGGACTGTGTACTAACTTGTCAAATTTTCATAGAAGGGTATGAATTACTGGGATTTAAACCCAGATCTCCGCATTACAAGTCCACTGCACTAACCACTGGACCACGGCCTCTTACAAACCTTGGGCTTGTGAGTTCAAGCTCAGTGCATGTAATAATCTGACAGGTTCAGCTGTGGTTCATTAACAGTTTTCTGCGAATTTTTTAATAATATTGTGTAACTCATGGCTGACCTCATAATACTGAAGGATATTTAGGTTATTGGTCAGTCAGTGTCCTGAATTGACCGCAATGTGTCCCCCTATATTTATGTGTTAAATCAACTCCTGATCATTGACCAATCCTAATCTTTCTTCACAAGGGTATCAAGAGTAAAGAGAATTACTGTTATGTAGGATAATAGATTTTTTCCTGCACTGTCATATATGACTTAAATAACCGTTACAATCCATTGTATGATATTGATTTACATCGAGAGCAAACTCTGTTCTTCTAATTGGATATCTACTTACTTTGTAATACTTGACTTCTGTAAAGTTTTGTCCTGTTTTATCAGTTGTATACTCTGCCCACTTTAATCATACAATTTGTCTGGTTTAATCATACAATTTGTCTGGTTTAATCATACAATTGTTCTGGTTTAATCATACAGTTTGTCTGGTTTAATCATACAATTGTTCTGGTTTAATCATACGTTTTGTTTCGTTCATTCATACACTTTGTCCAGTTTTATCATGCAATTGTCTGGTTGAACTATATTAATCATACAGTTTGTCTTGTTTTTACTCATTCATTTTGTCTGGCTTAATTACGCATTTTGTCCAGTTTAATCATACGTTTTGTGGGTTTATTCATACACTTTGTCCATTTTAATTGTACATTTTGTCTGGTTTAATCACACATTTTGTCTGGTTTAGTTGTACATTTTGTCTGGTTTAATCACACATTTTGTCTGGTTTAATCACACAGTTTGTCTGGTTTAATCATACGTTTTGTCTGGTTAATTCATACACTTTGTCTGGTTTAATCACACATTATATTTTGGTTTTGTTTAATTTTACGTTTTGTTAGTCTGATGTGGTTTTATTGTACATTTTGCCAGGTTTAATCGTTCATACTGTCTGGCATAACCACATATTCTTGTCTGAATTCAGCATACATTTTTGTCTGTTTCACTGGAATTGATTGTGTAGGAACTCTTGATTCTGCGTGTTCTTTTTTGTAATGGAACCACTGCTGAAACATTGTTTTTAGTCCTGCTAGAGTTGTCTCCCTTCCACTAAATTCTGTTTCTATATCTTGGATATAGAATTCATCTATAAGATGTCTTGTAAAAAGATGATAAAACTCTTTCTTTCCTTCTGTGATTATCACTATGTATGTTTCAACAACTGGTTCCTTTTATCAGAAGTTTAAAAGTCATATACACTTTCTTGATGTTATATTTTTATGTACAATAGCTACCAACAGGCGTGGTAAAAAGGGAAATATTATCTGAACAGGGAAATTCGCATTGTCTTATAAACCAAAAAAATCAACAAAATTAGACTCACTCTCATTCTATTCATTACATCGCTTTTCATTTTGATTGCATACCGTATATTCCCTAATAAATGCCCCTGGGGGGGGCGTTACATTTTTGAAAATGAGTTTGTGTCATTCCTTGTATTTAAGAAGTGTTTTCTACTAATTTTAATTGTTTATCTCGGATTAAATTAGCCTGTCATGATAAGCCACTTTGATTTTCTCTTGTCCGAAAGGGGAGGGGGGCGTTTATTAGGGGAGGGGCATTTATAAGAGAATATGTGGTATGTGCTTATGCTTTGTAAATTAATAATATATGTGTATATGTATAAATAAATGCTAATAGCCCAGTAATGTTTAGTGCTAATCAAATTAAGTGGAATTAAGCATTTAAAATTCTGTTCTGTTCAGTCCATTGATCACTGGGGTTGAATGCCGTTTTTCGACAATTTTTCAGTTCACCTAAACACTTTTCCTGGACTGTATACTAACCAGTACTAACTTACCCTTCCACAAGGAGCCGGCAACCTCTCCACGTATGGAGGGAAATTAACAATTTTGTCAAATTTTCATAGAAGTGTATGACCTGCCACGACCAGGATTCAAACCCAGCACACTGACCACTGGACGACGGTAGCAGCTGCTCTGTTCAGTCCAGAATTACCTACTTTGACATCGTGTTTGTTATGCACATTTTTATGTCAACAAGTTATGGTCAATAATATATAGTGTCTACATGATAAGTATCACCTTTCGTCATAGTAAACAACCCAATCATTTTTAACGAGGCCAAAGAAAAAGGATTTGTTTAATTGTCAGCTCTGTATGTCCTGGTCATAAATACCATTACTTCCATACTCTTATCATTTTATTGAACATTTTATTTTAGATGGAAATGCTAAATGTTGTCAGAAATAAATAATGGGATTACATCCACGCTTGTATGATATTTTTCTTCTGCTGTGTAAAAGTTTTACTGCATTTTCTTTCATTCTAGTAACTTTCACTCCTCCTACTTATCTACAGTGTTTTTGCTCACCATGAGCGGGAAATGGATGATCTTCTATTACCAAGATTGTTCAAAATGTGTCCCCGGGATCAAAATTGGCCCCACCCCGGGGTCACTTGCATTTAACTTAGATTGGGTAGTGAATACTTTTCAAAATCTTCTTGGCCAAAAGTGTATGGCCTTAGGAGGTTAGATATTTAGTGCATGTTATTGTCTGGTGGCTCTCGATTTAGATTTATCTAATAATGCATCTGTGTCAACATTGGTTCTGCACTTAAGAGTCACTTGTCTACCAAGTTGTCAGTCCATTCAGGTGAGAGATATATAGGGCCATCATGGCCCTCTTTTTTATGAAAACAGAACTGGGCCCTTAATATTGAATGTTAACACATGTCTAAAAATCTGATAGTGGTTCGTAATTCTATCTTCTTGAACTTCATGAATCTTCATTGTCTCGTTTTTTTGTCATTTTCCACTTATATCATGATATAACTATTTGAGTTATGCTTGATTAGATTATGTTCCTCTGCCTGCTTTGACTGGTGAATAGAATTGTTTGAAGTACGTTATTTGATCAGATTTCAATCATGCATAAATTGAGTGCAGTTATTGACCTTTAAATTTGAAGGTTAACTAAAATGGTATCAATCGGGCCATCTGTAAAATATTGTTGGTTTGCAGTCATAAGATTTTTGTAGCAATTTTTAAAATTTTTTTTCTTCTTTTTTTCATCTTTTGGTTTTCAGTACAGGCACAAAAAAGTGCTTACTTACATACGCACTGTCAAAAGCTTGGATCGCATGTCGGCAAAACAACATTTTTCTAAGAATGGCTTATAGTCTTAACAATGAACTAAATTGATATTTTTTACTTCTTAAGTTTAACATCCCATTAATATATGTAGAGTTAAGTCCTAATTCTTCTGTTCCGGCATTTTTACGTGGTCATTAAACTTGGCCATTAAACGTGGCATTGAACTTGTTCCAAACAGCACTTAAGTATTGTACAAATATGTACTGTAATGTAATAGGATTAAATTTTCACAGGGAAACGTCATGTTTTACTAACCTTAAACACTTCATACAAATTTTCTAAGGCCAGAAATAAATATTTATGTTTCTGGTGATCCTACTTGCCCTATTTTTGTGCGAACCCATAAATTTCGAACAACAAAGTCTGAATTACAAAAATGTTTGGGGGATGAGTTGGGCCTCTTAAAGTATGAAAGATATGTTTGGAAAAAAAATTGAGTATGGAGGTTTTTCGATCTGCCAACCCTGTTTGTTTGGTCTAGTAACTGGAAACATGAGTGTTTTTTGTCTGGCCTAATACCTTACGCGATAAACTCGAAATAAGTTTTTGATGCCATTTTTAGAATCGAATATTCCACGTTAGTTAGTGTTAAGTACTATTACACTGTTATTTCTTGTTTTATGATCATATCACACTAGTACGTATTTATTTATCAGACGCATATTTTGGTACCTCCTGTGCATTGGGACGTTTTTTTTTTGCGTCTGACTGACATTACCTATATTAAATATTGTAATTGATTGGTGCAATTAACAAGATATATGTAGTTTTAATTGGAGTTTAAGTGTTTTCTATTTATGTATGAAATCTGATGGACTTTTATGAATTGTTCAAAGTGACATTTGATGCGTAATCATGTGATTAACATGTGATTAATTCAGTGCTAGTTTTTATGGAATTCTATTTATATCATATTGGAATTAGTGTATTCATTCTGTAGGTAATTTCTAGCGTGTTAAGTGGTGAATATCTGCAGCGGTGTTATTCATTTTTTTTTTGAAGAAATTCATTAGTGCTTTTCAAAAAGTTGTTTTCTATGAGTGGATGTGTATATTTTCAGTGGATTTATTTTTTTTAAAGAAATCTTGAGTGTTTGATTTTAATTGTATAGAATATTTTTATAGTAATGTATCTCATACAATATAACAATAGTTGTTAAATAGCATTATTGTGTTCTCTATGTAGTTATTATTGTAGGGAAATCGTTCTGTAGAAATGTTGATTAGAATTTTGGGAATTTTTGTATTTTATTAAGTGACAGGATGTTTTGGCATAAGTTTGGTATTTAATCAGATTATATTAGAATTTACTTCGCTAGATGTTTGTAATTTAGCGTTTTGTTTTGAATTTTTTTATGTCTATCGTGTGAGGAATTGTTTTCAGTTATGGAATAATTTGAATTCTGGGATGTGGAATACTTGTTGAAATTAGGGTTGATTTTGCAGAATGGTGATCTATTGGTTGAATTGTAGTGCAGTAATACAGTAAAACCTCACTTTGCAACCACTTCAATATTATGACCACCTCATTATAACAACCACTTATTTTTAGACTGATTGTCAGTTTTTCCTCTTAATTTGACAAGGGGACAGCTTCAGACTGGTTATTTTTTCCTAATTTGGTCGTAATGTTGAAGTTTTACTGTGTATGTATGAATTGTGTTGCAAATGAGTTTAATCTTTGCTGCCTTTCATTTGTTAGTTAGTTTTATCGCTGATCCAAATTATTGTGGATTTTATAGAAATCAAAATCAAAGTACTGTAAGTGCCGGTATTAAAAAAAAGTGATTGTCAGTTGCTGTCAAGTTATAACATCATTCTTTTGTTTTAATATGATTCATGTTTGTGTATATCTTTATTATAATTATTATGTGGCTACCAAATGTACAGTCAGACCTTTTTGTTATAACCGTGATTGGAGAGATGAATCATGACCTTTATTCACATTTGTCTCTCATTCAGGGGTTTATTTCCTTTCATATCAACAAGTGAATACTATGAGTGATGATTATCTACAAGTGACAATTGTTCATAGGTTATTTACAGGTGACTTTAATTCAGGGATGACCATTTTTTTCACTGGTGACCATTTTTCACAGGTGACCACTATTCACAGGTGACCATTGTTCACCAGTGACATTATTCACAGGTGACAATTGTTCACTTGTGAACATTGTTCACAGATGACCATTGTTCACAGGTGACCATTATTCACAGGTGACCATTTTTCACAGGTGACCATTATTCATAGATGACCATTTTTTCACAGGTGACCATTGTTCACAGGTGACCATTATTCACAGGTGACTGTTACTTGAGGTTTGACTGTAGTAAATATCTGTGGTGTCTAAGCTTATTTCTCTGGGACTATTTGTGATTTATTTTCATCTTTCTATTTGCTAAAAAATTCAAATACAATGTATGTTTAAATATTAAGTATTTGCAGAAAATTTCCATAATTTCCATTTTAACAAGACTATTATTAAATTCATTAGCGGCATTTATCAGACGGAAAAATGAAAACTAAAAGAAAGGTCATGTCCTTATTTGGTTTGTACAGGCAAAAAATAAACAATAGTTTGTTAGAACCCAGGACTAGACTAATGTAAAGTATGTCCTCATTAAGACAACCTTTAGAATAGTTTATCACGGAGCACTTGAATGATATAATCCTTTAAAAGGGGTAACACAATCTCATTGTGTTTCTGTAGTGTTAATAAATGCTATTATTTGGTTTTTTGAAATTTTTGTAAAATAAATGTAAAACTGTGTATAGTCATAATGTCTCATTACATAGGGCATGATTCTTTATTAATCTTAAAATTCACGATTTTCTTAGACTTATCAATTTTTCCTCTTATATTTTTGTGGATATTTTACCTTAACCCTTTGCCTCATAATGCTACTTTTGCCCGCCTCGGAAGCAAACAACTTTTTGAAAACATTGTGGCAAGAGAAGCCATTGCTTGTAATGAGTAATAGCTTATTTTGCTATAATGTTTTTCACTCTGTCAGAGAGAAATAACCTAATTTTCTTAAATAATTTGATGTTTTGTATATTTGCTTTGAATTTGGAAGAGTCCAAAATATGCTTAATAGGCAAAGGGTTTTATAATTGGTACCAGTAAATACAACAATTCCCAATACAAAACAATTACTCTTTTTTCTCTATTTCGGTAAAATTATCCTAAAATGAAGTACGAATTTTTTACCATATTGTTTGAATACTATGCATGTAATTTTGCTTGATTCGACATCAACAAATTGTATGCGCCCATTTGTACCAAATTTTTGCAACTTTTTATAAATCAAGAGATTGTACTTTAAACATCATTAAATTACTGAATTTTCAATTTTCCTGCCTTTGTTGTGCATTTCTGAATTAAGGATCATACAAAACTACTCATACTGGCATAAAAATACCAATTTCTTTGCAAAATAACACGATTTTTCCCAATATAGTCTCAGGACTGGTACCTCTCCTGAAATGTGGAAAAACTTCCCCGAATTGTATACAGAAATTATTCATTTGATGTATAAAATGGTCATATCATGTAGGTAGGATTGCGTCCATGATTTCGGACAAGTACAGCTGCACCCAGACTTCGGTCTTATAAATGAATGAGAGAACTGTTTGTTGTAATTCTAAAGGTCGTGGGGGGCATTGGTCAGGGTAGGAGCATTTATTATGATATATTTGGTATAAAGAAATTTTTCCCAGATTTCCCACTGATCTTTGATATCAACTATACAACTGTGAACTTGTTTGTAATTCTGATATAATCTTACTGTATATTTGTATGAGGTCTTCACCTCACATTGTCTGTCTCAAAATCTTACATTAATGTGTCATACACAGACAACATCACGCCAATACAGGAAGACATCAGTTGTTATATATTAATATTTTGCTTATCCCTACGCATTGAAAAAATGAAAATATGTTGTTTTCTGCTCTGTGAAGTCAATGCATCACTACCTTTACGTGAACCTGGCTGACAATATGCTTTTGTCAAAGCTTTTGTGGTAAACAGCGCTTTTCATAAAAGCTTGTCAATATCCTTGGTATAAATTATCTGAAAAACAAAGGCTTTGGCTCTTTTGTATATTGATCTGTACAAACAATATTTCTTTTTGCTTTGTCTGAGACAAAAGCTTGCCCTTTTCACATTTGTTAATGATCTTAAAATCTTTTTTTATTATTTTTTTATAATGAGTAAATGTGCCTACAAAGAATTGTGTTATTGTCAGTTCTAGGTCAAGGTCATATAGTAAAATAAAAACTTAGGTAACAGAAATGAGATATTTCGTCAAACTAAGTTGCAAAATTATGTAAGTGAGGCGATGTGAAATACTGTCCAACCTTAGCTTGATAGCAAAATTGTTAGAAAAACACAGGTACAAAAATATCACACTTCAAAAAACAACTAAACACACCAACCCAAAACCCACTCAACGCTTTTAAACATACAAAAAAGTGGAGGACAGGACACAGTCTGCTGTGGGTACTACCATGGAATGTGCAGTAGCAAAGCTGTAGGGGGTTTAAAACTAGTTTTGTGAGCCTAACCTCACACTGTCCTCCAGGGAAACAAAAAATATATAATCATATAAATGAATGATAGAATAAAACAAAAATAAGAGGTCTGGTAACATTGAGAAAATTTCTAGTCCTGTGCTGACTTTTTCATACTCTTTGGTAGGATGCTTAAAATGTACTTCAAATTGTCCATGGCTTGTTATTTGAACAAGTTGCTGTAGTCTTGAAGAAAAAAAAAATATATATTTAAAACTTTGTCACCTTTGTTGAAAGTAAAAGTTACATGATTTGGCTTCTTTTTGCTTTGAATCAATTCTTTATAGATCAAGATATTCATTTTATTGTTTTATTGTTTGTATAATACCTTGGTACAGAAATTATTGATCATGTAATCTATGCTTGTGTTTGAAATGCATGCCAATGGGTTTAATTAAAATCTATCTCTATTGATTTCTATTATTATCATATTCAGGATTTGAAATTTATAACTCCCTAGCCTTCGCCAGACGAAAATTGATTATTAGACAAATAAATTATGTTTCGTAATAATAATATAGCTACTAGTGCCTTAACAAAGTAATTAAATTTGATTATGTTTCTGTATATGCCTTAAATTATGATTATATTGTGCTAATATAACTCCTAAATCAATTAACTGTTATACTGAGGTTAACTTACAAACTCTGAGAACTTTCAGTGCTTTGATTCTGCAGATTACTCCAAACCATTACATTGATAATGTCTTTTTGTAGCTTTAAAATATATGATTACTAATAGAACTAGAGGAATAATGTACTGTAAACCTTCAATTTGTGACCACCTCAGTATTAAGACAACCTTAACACCTTAAGACAACCTCATTACGACCACTTATTTTTGACTAATATTTCATCTATTTTTGAACTAAATTATGTGACAACCTCAGTATCAAAACAGTGATTTTTTTGCAATTTTGGAAAAGGTTCCGGTTCCAGTTCAAATGGGAAAAAATGCCGCTTTGATGTCAAAATTGGGAATTTTTAAGTTGGGAATTGCGAAAAAAAATTTTTTCAATTGGGAAGGTAAAAATTATGTTTACCAGACCAAACAAAGAAGGAAAAAAATCACTGCAAGAGCATTTGATTTGGTCCCAAATGTAGTCTTTTATATTTAAGTCTCATTGTATATTTCATTATTCTGACTTTAAAAGATGAAGTCACTGAACATGTTTGTTGATTGGAATATGGCAATTTTAATGTCTGTTAAATATTCAATTAACAGCATGGTCATTGTACAGGTAATTAATTGTACAGGCCATTAAATATTTCTGTTACCAGCATGAATTATCCATCACACAGTCATTTTGTAGTGAAATATCGGTCATTCATCTTTAATGAGCAAATGATCCGGAAACTAATGAGTACAATCTCTTTTGTTATTGGTCTTAATTAAAATTTGTATCTTTTTATGCCTTGCAAAAACTACTGAAACAGTTTGTCATTAAAAAACTGCGCAGATAAAATATGTTCCATCAAGTTAATGGTACACTTGTTGATCGAGTCTGTGGGATAAAAAATGTTTTTTCACTGAAAATAATTCATCACAACACTGGGATGTTTCTCCCCCCCCCCCCAAAAAAACAGTTTTGATGAATTGCAATGTCTTGTCTATTTGCTTAAGTTTTCAGAAAGTCACGATATCCAACATAAACGGTCACTTATCCAAAAGGGACTGATATTCTCAGCCTTTACAGTAGCTTATCATAAGATAATGCTATATCCAAGCTAAAAGAACAACTTTTCTGAAATTTTCAGTGCTTTGATTTTGTATTTCATCATTTTCTTGTTGAGTCCCTCACAATCAAGGTTATTTTAGCATTTTAAGAACATTTTTTTCCAGTCACTTGTTTCAGGTACAGATGATATTTATTTATGTTCATTAAATGTCAAATTATTGGCTTACAGTGCCTGGGAACATTCATGGTCTGAGAAAGAATATTTGGCATTGATTTCATGTTGATAAAATCAATCTGGCTAAGGGAAAATATATCTACAGTCAGACCTTGGTTAATGGCCGCCTGTGATTAATGTTCATTTGCGAACAAAAGTTACACATTAACACATGCGTTCTGATATGAGAGACAATATTAACCACTAATTAAAGGCCAACTATGTATAAAGGTTATACTTTTCCTCTCCATTAGGTGAAATTTATTCACGAATTTTACTATATACATACTCAATGTTACGTAGACTTACTGTTCCTGTGTAAGCAATATCCCAGTTACTGTGCAGACTTGTGTTTGATTTTTAGAGTTACACCAGAGTTATCTTTCTTGAACTGTGGTCATGTTTACCTGTATATTACATGTATAAAAATGTTTTGTAGATCTTCTGTTTCCTTATAAGGGTTCCTCCATGGTTGAGTGATCATGGTCTCTGACTTGTAATCACTAGCACCTCACAGCTGTGAGTTCGATTCCCACCCCGGGCCAAATATCCTGTGTGAGAAAACTGTCAAGCTAGCTTATGGAGAGACAATGGTTCTACCAAGGTGTAAGCATGGGGGTCTTTCTCCACTGTTAAAGCTGGAAAGTCTCCAATTAACCTTGGCTGTTGGTGCAAGGTTAAACTCCAGTGGTTCAAATTTCCTTATTTAAGCAATATCAGAGTTATTTTGGGGGTTACAGCAGAGTCATCGCCCTTGAACTGTAATCCCCATCAGTGCGATTCCCTGAATTGATGAATTAGTTACCACTATAGATATTTTACTATAAATGACATTTATTGAACCAGCTGTTGTATATAACAATGATTGCTCTTTGGATGTATATTTACATATGTTGTTCTATCAAGAAATCTCATTTATATAACTGACATACATAATACATTATTTGTTCCTACGTCATATGTATGTTAAGCAGAAATTCACACTAAGAGAAAATATGTTCACCAGCAGTTTCTGTTATTATATATGTATACTGTATTGTTCCTAATTAATGCACCCTGGGATGAGACAGTTTTAAAAAGAGGGTGCTAAATAGAACCTCTTTTATGCAACATCATTAACAGTTTCCATGCACTTAAACATTGATAATTAGAACTCAGCATTCCTAATGTCCTGTAGAGTGTTCATAATAAATCAGCATTATTTATAAACTGTACTAGTGATTATTTTAAATAATATGATAGTGCCTTGTGAAAAACCTTGAGGGAGATAACCAGTCCAAAAGGATCTGTTTTTTAGGGGTTATACTGTACTATATCTAACTAGAATAGTAATGTAAGTTCAGCATGGGATTTATTCTTTTGAAAAAAAAAATGTTCGAAATTGTAAAATTCTGTTCATGCTAGCATTGTGCTCATCAATTTTCACTTGTCATGGATGTAATAAGGCAAGAAGCCAAGTCACAGACTGTGTTCACTATGTTCTGAACCATTGTAACTTTAAAATATTGAAAATTTCATCTTACTAAGTATTGTTAATCAAAGATTTAACCGATATGTTTCTGTGTATATTTTTGTTGAATTTTGATGTTAAGAATCAACATGTTTTAAACATATTTGATTTAATAGTTAGGCATGAAATTCTCTTCAGAACAAGAGAAATACAGCAAAACATGGTTATAGTGAACTCTGATATAGTTATATGTTGAAAAATTGGAAATTGAAGTTTTTATTTCCCATCAAACATGCGTTTATTTATTCTATTGTTTTGGATACAGTACAGCATGGATATTAGGAAGTTGCCATTCAGGTCCCCAGGAGTTCACTATAACTGTGTTCTACTGTATTTTCTTGTGAAGCTTTTTCTCCCACAAATTCTCAGTTTAAACGTTCCAAATCATATTTTATTGAATCATATGGACAGTAATTGCTGAAAGTGTAAACCTTGTCTGAATTATTTATGGATTTTATTAAACATGCATTACAATGATTCTTTGATTTTGTATACTGTTGCTAGGGAACTGATTCTCAAAATGCTACATAATTTTTATTTGAATATACAGTTAAACCTCTGGATTAATACCACTTTTTTGGGACCCCCTCCCTCCAATAAAATGGCCTTGATATTGGGGTGGTCTCATTATTTAGTTAAAATTTTGACGAAATGTTGCAAGCTATTCCAAAAAGTTAGTGGTTGTTCTAATGAGATTGTTGATATGCTGAGGTGGTTGCTGGGTGAGGTTTTACTGTATTTGAAATACAGCAAATCTGTTCATGTTGCTGTTTGAGATTTATGGAATTATTAAATTTGCATTAAATCATTGTTTAAATGTGAGTAGAATTCTCCGCTCTTGTTTTATTTAATGATGAAATTTCACATATTTAAACAAGACTTGCTTTTGGTGTACGCTGCAGTCAATGTGAAAGTCTGATAGACCCAGTCCTCCACAAACATTTTGCTGAAGTCTTGTATTATCCAGAAAATTATTGGCCCTCTTGTGCAGTAAAATTTCTTTGATTTTTAGCTTGTTGGTTTCAAAGAATGTTCCTAAATGTTACCAAGAATTTTTTCAGCATGTTGTAGAGATTAATTTTAGAATACTGCTTTGCCATTGGTCAATTTTAAAAACGGTCCTTGGAACCAACCATTCAGAAGCTTGGAAATTTAGACCAATCTCCATGTTGAGATTTATTACCAAACATCATCATATTGTTGATTACTGTTCATTTGGTACAATTACAGTTGGAAGGATTTTTTACCCATTCCTCATCCAAGATAGTGATTATTTTCCTTAAGGAAGGAGAGGTTTTCAACTGAAAATGTTTAAATATGCTTGCTGTTCTTCCCAATTTTGTTGGTTCTGGTGTATTTTCCAAAATATGGGAAAACTCCATGAGGTATACAAGTCACATCAAAAACGTCAAGAATTAATTGCGTTACAGGCATAATATTATACCACACAGTAATCATATGACAGTATTTAGGTAGATGTATGTGTAAGTTATTAGCTGTCACCTGTAAGTTAAGGTATCAATAATGTTTTATACCTGAGAATCTACGTATAAAACCAACCCTAGATAGTGATGTGTTTATATGATCCCCGCTGCTTCCAATGTCAGGTTCATATGTTTACTCGAAATAATCCGAGATTAGTGCCAACTGTTAATGGCTTGCATAGTAAAAGTTGTGAAAACATATGATATTTAATGTGAAGCGAGTTTTCTGTAGTTGGAATAAACCTGTGAAGGAGTGCAATATCAGTGAGATGATTATTTGATGCAATGTTTCGATGTTAGGCTATAGAAATATAATAAGTAGATTCTCGTCCAGTCAAGAAAAAATTGGGTGGGTCCTTATTTTTTTCATTTTTCAGTCTAGGTGTAATTCACCGATGACAGAAGTGTTTATGTTTTAAAATGAATAAGCTTTCAAGATAGACTGTAAAGGTTTTGTGAATGCCAAAATGTTGGGGACGAGAATCTAAGACTTCATTTTCTATTGCTTTAATGTAACTTTGTAATGTGGATTTAGCGAAATGAAAAATAACTGATATGAATTATTGGATGCTGTAAAATTCTTTACACCATGGAATTTAATCACTTAAAGTCATGTGCTGTGGTTTAATAATTGAATTAATACAGTCAAACCTCACATAACAACCACCTCAATATTATGACCACATTGTTATAAGGGCCACTTATTTTCCGACCGGCTTTCAATAACTCTCCTATAATTCAACTTAATAATGCATGATTAAAAGTCTTCCGGAATTTTCCGGAACATTCGGTTTTTCCAAGGTCCGGACTCTACTGATTTTATTGTTTCCTTCACATCAAGGTCAAGATTTCCATTTTTTTTTAGTTTCAACTTTCACCCATGATAATGAGACCTTCTCATTATTATGACCAACTTTTTTTTGGTGTCCCTAAGGTGGTCTCATTATAGAGGTATAACTGTATAAGTATTTCTGTAGTGGCAATGTTTAAAGACATCATAGATTACCATTATTCATTCTGTGCTATTGGTTGGCTAGGATCTAGCGTAGGTGATCTGAAGCAGATCTGCGGTCATGGTGTGGCTGTACTTCATCAAAGTGTTTCCATTTGTCTTATAATCAGAGGTACCTGTGTAGATTGATCTGTGAGTTTTAGAAGAAGGCTATCTGTTTGTAGATGTATGATAAAACATATGTTTGTAGTGGACTTCATTGTACCTGTGTGTTCTGTATGTATTCAGCTTAATGAGGATTAATGGATTATTAAAAGTGGAAATTTTATTCTTGATAAATCTTCCTACTTAAAAAATGTTGATTTATCCTTGACTCATAAACCATTTTTTTGTGTATTTCCTGGTAAATGTTAAGAGCGATCCTTAGTTCTAGTGTTTTCTGTAAGAAGATGAGTACAGTAGAGCACGGTTATAATGAATTCCTTTGGACATGAATACTTACTTCATTTTATCAATATTGTGCTAAGGTTGAGCACAGTTTTAGTGAATTCCTGGGGACAGGAATACTTCATTCATTATATCCATATTTCACCATATACCCATTAATGAAATTGATATTTTACTGAATCTAAAGCTTATTTATATCTGAGTTCATTATAACCATGTTGTACTGTATGTGGTGTTGTGAGACACTGTCTGAAGTACTGTTATTTTGTTGCCCTCTGTTATGGTAGCTCATATAACTTCTTGTAGCTCTTTTTTCAGGTTTTATGCTCATAACTCAGTGTGTAGCTCAGAGTCATGTTCCGTTAACTCAAGCTCTGTTTTACTTGCAAATTTTGGTAGCTCAGTGTTCGGTTGTGTTTTGTGGCTTTGTAGCTCATTCATCACCTCTGTGTTTTTGGCAGTTATGTATCTTTGAACCTTCTTTACATAGCTTTATGATTTGGATGCTCTGTGTTTTTGCAGTTATTTAGTTATTTTTGCAGTTATTAGCTTGTGACCTATTTTCCTCAATGTTTTGGTTGTCCTAATGTTCAATAGGTCTTGCTCTGTCTTTGATTCCTTTATGCCATAATAGCTTTTTTATGGTTTTTTTTCATTGGCTTCATGCTTCTGAAGTTCTTTGCCTTTTTAGCTCTATTTTACATTATTCAGTGCAACCTCTCCAAAAGAAACGCCCTTTGGGGGAGGCAAAACTATATTGTTGTTGAGAGGTTTTTGCTCTAGAAAGGTTCAGTTAATGGTTAAAATTGTACAGTAGGAAAAAAATCATGCTGTTGTTGAAGGGAGGTAGTTGCTCATGAGAGGGCTGTTCTGGAATGGTTGCAGTGTGGTAATTTATTTTTCAGTTCATCTTTCAAACTGTATGTCTGACATTCTGTGCATTAATGACTCTGTGTTTTGGTTCTTTTCTGAAGTCACAGTGCCTCTGTATTCTTTGTGAAGTAAGTCTACGAGAATATGTTGTACATATATTAAGGTATTTTAGTACTGTTCGTGGCATTAGTACAATATGGTGAAGTAGTTATGTGTAAGTGCTATGATTTGTGTTTTTGTCTTGTGTGCTGTTGGAATTATTCAGCTTTTAAAGTTTATGGTTAAGCGAATTGATTTTGCTTCATAAATAATCAGTTTCCTATGTTGACAGGATCGTTCTTGAATATATCTTGAATATCTTAAAGTATGATATCGTTTGTATGTCTGGTATAGAAACAGTTTTTGCTAAAAGTCTCAACAGTGTTTTTCTCAAATTTATGATTTTGTACATAACCGTGGAAACGACCCATTTACTAATTCTGATTGAGTTTCACTCCGGACCGTGTTTTATAGCAGTTTTAAATGTTCTTTACGTAATTAGTTTGCATACAGAATTAGATTTTGATGTAGTAGTGTGGTACTTAGTAGTGATTGGTACAAAAAAAGAATAACTAACTTTGTGGTAGGACTGTATTTATTTATAGGAAATCTTTATACTTGAAGGTACATAACAATTGAATGTGGAAATAACTCTCTACTGACAGAGGTAGATAAGGCCTTATTTAAAATGGATTTTTGTTGTTCGTTATGGAATTCTTTCCCCTCAGAATGACGTCAGCCTGTTCTGTGTAATTGTATTGTCTTTTCCCTGTCAGTGAATACTGAACCTTTGAATGATAGGGATTTGATTGTAACTCAGGAGGAATTGTGTGTATGTCATGTGATTGCTTGAACGTGAACCTGTTAGTGAGCAAGTGTGACATTACCGTGGAAATGGAACAGAATCTTAGCAACAGGAGGTTGTGGAAGTGACATTTTTGGTGGACATTGTATATCTACTGTGAATGTGGATCATTTGATTACAATTTATTATCATTGGAATTTTATTAAGAAGTTTTTCATTTTTTTTTAATTGTTGGAATTAAAATAAGATATTGCAATAATGGAGGAATTACAAAAGAAAAGATTAGCCCATCTTAAAAACAAGAGGAGCTTATTTGAAAGGATGAGAGGATTCCGTTCTATGGATGAGCGTCAACGACCAGAGGTAACGAAACAATTACTGCGATAATGAATTACTTCATTTGTGATTACATATTTATACAGATAGTGGCATTTTGATGCATTGTTGGCTGTATTAACTAATTGATTGACTACTTGAATCATTCAGTAATGCAAAAGTTGATTGATTGAATATTTGATTGATATATTGATTGGTTGATTGAAATATTCACAAATACGAAAATAGCTTGTTTTCTTGCTTGCTTTCTTGTTTGCTTGCTTGCTTGCTTGTCTGCTTGATTGATCGATTGAAATATTCACTTATGCGAAAGTAGCTTGTTTTCTTGCTTGCTTTCTTGTGTGTTTGTTTGCTTGCTTGCTTGATTGATTGAAATATTCACTAATGCGAAAGTAGCATGTTTTCTTGCTTGCTTTCTGGTTTGCTTGATCGATTGATTGTTTGGTCAGTTGATTGATTTTAATATAATAGTTGTTGAATTGATTTATTGATTGATTAAATGATTGAATTATTCATGTATGATCTCATTGATTGATTGAATATTCAATTAATGGATAAGTTGGTTGATTGATTGATTGATTGAATCATTACAGTTGATTGATTGATTGATTTTTCAAGTACAATACCTACTTATATATCTTAGTTTCTCTCCATACCTATGATTACCCCCATTGCTGATGATCATTGACTGATAAATTTAAACTATTTTTTTTTAAAATATAACAAATTGATTGATTAATTAATCATTGAATCATGCAAACACCTGTTCAATGATACTAAATGGGCCATAAATCTGCTATCATATTGCATTGTCAAGTCAATTTTTTTCTTCTTACTAGGTAATTATGAATACAAATTTTGTTCATGACACTCCGTCATTCACTGTAATTATTGTTCAGGACTTAATTATTGATTTGTATCTGATTCTGATGTATAAATAACCGGTTTAAGGCCAACTCATTGAAGACCACTTATTTTCAGGCTGATATGTATATTATTTCTTTTATCTCTACTTAATAATGAGGTCTAAGGCCAGACTTAAAAATTGTTAGTTTGCATTTACACAACCGACTCGTAATTTGTGAATATGATAATTTTTTTCTCTATTTCAGTTTTTTGATCTCAGTACATACATATAATGTTAACAAGAAAAAAAATGCTTACCTACTTATACACTGTTAAAAAATGTTAGGGTGGTGTAACCACAACTCAACACTTTTTTATTGTTATTTCTTTTTAATCTCAAAAGTAGACATAATATTGAGGTTTTACTTTACTGTGAAATTTTTCTTCACTTCGGTTTTAAAACCACCTCATTATACAGAACACTTAATTTAGACCGGTTGTCTTTATTTCTGAAGTATATGTATTTTGTTTCATAATTCAATTTGATAATATGACTATTTCAATATTAACACCATGTTCTGTGTGGTCCTAAAAATTGTTTCATTGGTATTGTTGCTGTGCTGTTATACGTTGTGTTTCTAACCATGTTCATGAGAAATCCGTTGTGTTTCTAACCATGTTCATGGGACATCCGTTGTGTTTCTAACCATGTTCATGGGACATCCGTTGTGTTTCTAACCATGTTCATGGGACATCCGTTGTGTTTCTAACCATGTTCATGAGAAATCTGTTGTGTTTCTAACCATGTTCATGGGACATCCGTTGTGTTTCTAACCATGTTCATGGGACATCCGGTGTGTTTCTTACCATGTTCATGGGAAATCGTTGTTGAGTGGTTATGGTCTCAGGCTAGTAATCACTATCCCCTCACTGCTGTGATTTTTAACTCCACCTGGGACTAGAAAAAAATTCACATGTGAGGAAGCTGTACAGGTAGCATATGGTTGATAGTTCTACTCAGGTGTACACCTAGGCTATTCTTCTACTGTTAAAGCTGAAAAAGTTGCCCAATGACCTCGGCTGTTGGTGCAAGGTTAAACTGGTGAAAAAAAATGTTTGAAAGATGGACTGTCCTATTGGATGGTATAAATTAGAGAAAATCAAGGTTGTGTCAGTTCAGATCCTGGCCATTATATTTTAGTTTTATACAGTGGTACCTCGCTAATCTGGATTGGAAAGAAAAAGTTTAGATCAGGCGGTTTTCCGGATTGAAAGGTTGAAATGTACAGAATGCTTTATATCATTAGAAAATACTGGTGTTGACTTTTTTTGAATAAATGTGTCAAGTCTGAAGTGATTTCTTGGCCGCGATCGTGGTCCAGTTGATAGTGCACTTGACTTGCGACCCGGAGATTTGGGTTCAAATCCCGGACGCGCAGGTCATACCCTTCTATGAAAATTTGGTAAAAAAGTTGATTTTCCTCGACATGTAGAGAAGTTACTGGCTCTTTGTAGAAGGGTGAGCTAGTACAATTCAGGAAAACTGGTCAGGTGAACCGGTTGTCCTACATAACTGAAAACTTGTTGAAACACAGCATTAAACCCAAGTAACAATATGTCACATAAAAACAAAAAAAAACAACAAATGAAGTGATTTCTAGATTGGAGAATTTAGATTCAGGAGATTTTGTTTTTTTCTGTAACCATATGATTTATAGATAAGGATTACTATCCTTATAATATCAAGTGTTTTTCCTCTGGAATACTTGTGATGAGTCAATGATCTATAAATTATGTGCAACCAATCAAATATTTAAGGGGGAACTGTCTGGCTATTTTGGATAAATCTTCAAGAAATAATTGTTGCACAGACCAGCCTGCATCGCTCAATTGGTCGTGTGATAGGTCTTGGGATCTCAGTCTTGTTGGTTTGAACAAATTTTCTCTGTATCAGTTTAATTAACCATTTGCCTCATAAGCATATTTTGGATTTTTCCAAATTCAAAGCTAATACACAAAACATCAATTTATTTAGGAAAATTGGGGTATTTATCTCTGACAGAGTGGAAAATATTGTGGCAAAAGAAGCCAATACTCAGTACAAGCAAAGACTTCTTTTGCCACGATGTTTTCAAAAGTCGTCTGCTTCAGATGCCAGGAAATCTTTTTGTCTAGGTCCATTTATCCTCCACCACTGATCATTCATGCGGAGAAGTTGACAGTTACTTGCAGATAACAAGGTTAGTTCTGGCAACTACAAAAATAAATGGCCATTGAATTGAGGTCTCACTGTACAGTAACATGCAGTTCCAATACTAACATACTATCTTCCTTTTGGTTTTTGTCGACTCACATGTCTGCTTGTACAATGTACATTGGTATATTCCGATAGAAGAATAGTTTTTTTAAGCACTCAGTATTGCCCGAGGTTCTTTTAGTTAGTCAGACGAGCTTGTTTTATCAATAACTGTAATTTCTCAAATAAAATTGATTTGAGAAATTACTGTTGAAATTGCTCTCATTTTCTGGAAATAAAGTGATTCATGCGATTTCTAAGTGTTGGTAGAATTATTCATAAAGGTTGCATGCAGACAGCAATCCAGCGACAATCTTCTATTAAAGTCAAGTTTCCTTTGTCTAGAATGCTGCCTCTACTCTGTACTCGGGGGCCTATTTCAGAGACATATCTAAGTTAAGACGGCAGTTTTGAGATTTAAAAATCTCGTTTATTTTATTCGTTAATATATTTACTGGAGGGGCCTACATGGTCAAGTGGTTTCGGTCTCTTCTTGGTAAACACCTGATCCCTCACTGCTGTGAGTTTGAGTCCCACTCAGTACCAAATTTAATGAAGGAAGAAACTGTCCTGTTAGACAAACAAAAGTGAATGGTTGTGCTCAGATGTATGCCTGGGGGTCTTTCTTTTCCGTTAAAGGTGGAAAAGTCACCAAATGACCCTTGATCTTTGTACAGCATTAAACCCCAGAGAGAGAAAGAGATATTTTCAGTTTACAGTAAATCCCAAAACAATCAATACTTCTTTTGCAGTCAGTTGGGTGCAAGATTTTGAATTTAAAATCTGTTATCTTTACTAAGAAATGTCTATGAAATGGTTCAAGTAAAGAGATGCTTAGAATATATGTACCAAATGTGTCCAAATAAGTGCCCGCAGAAAGTTGTATTTTACTGTGTTTTGGGGGAGGGGTGCAGTTAATTAAATCATCGTTTGAATGATTTTCGTATGCATTGATAGAATATGAAGGGTTATTGAAAGGTTCATTATTGGTGAAGATTTTTTGTTTTCTCAAAAAGGGACGGGGTGTTAATTTGGGAATATGCATTTATTTGGGAATATTTGTTTTTTGGAGGAACTGAATTATGACTTAAAGGTTTCATTTGGTAAAGGTTTTGCAAGAAAAATATTACTATAATCTCTTCTGATACAGGAGTAAGCCATTGACTTTGACCTTGTGATATTTACCTTCAGGTCTGAGGCCGTCTGCTTACATACAAACTGATAGATTTCTTATCTCCATTGTTAACAGGGAATATATGTAATTTTAACTTTAAAACAGACATGCATGCATTTATTACATTATTTCAATTATTATCATGAATTCTTATCATTATTTAGTTTCATGTAACATGAAAACCGAAATCATTCGCTATCAAAATAAAAAAAAAAAAAAACTTGGCCTGCAGATGAAAAAAAAACTTGATTTATATGCGCAAAAACATAAAATTGCATTTCAATCACTATATCTATTATAAAACTAATTCAAAATATATTGTTCATATCATTAATCAGTTGAATTACCTAGTTTAGACTTTGTCTGATATTTCTTCAGAAACAGTAGAGTTATGGTCCTTGAATAAGATATGCTATCTTAACAGAGTATTACCCCTACCATCACACATCTAATCTAGGACTTCCGGTTTTATGTTGTACAAATCCCTTGATATCTTATTATTGTTTCATAACTTACAATTGAATCCTAGAATTTGACAGTTCAATATAAAAAATTATCACCTTTCTGTTAATTATCTAGCATTTGATGATTTTATACCTTATTTGGTGATAGTTACAAATGTGCCGTCTGCATTGGGAGGTATAAATGGAAGTTTTGATGTGTCTCTGTGGAAAAAAATGCCACTCTGAGTATTTGGTTTGATGTTATTGTGTTAAATGAGCAATAATCTTTTGAATGTGTGAAAATAAAAACTTGCCCTTCCTGTGGGATACAATGAGATTTTGAGAAACATTGCAGTTAGAAATTAGCAGTGTGCAGACTAGTGAATTGCTGTATTAATAGCATGGGTTCCTTTGTATTAATAGCATGAATTATTTTGTATTGATTGCATGAATTATTTTGTATTGATCACATAAATTGTTTCATATTAATAGCACTATTAAAAATTCCTGGATATTTATAACATAAATCCCTTTGTTTAAATAGCATAGATTCTATTGTATTAATAACATATTTTTGTATTAATAGCTTACACATATGTTTGTATTACAGCGCAAATTGTTATATATAAATATCAAGAATTCCTTTGTATTAATAGCATATTTTTGTATTAATATCTCACATATATGTTTGTATTAATAGCACAAATTCCTTTACATAAAGAGCATGCATTCATTTGTATTAATAGCATAAATGCCTCCTGTTGGTACTTATTATATTGACAAGTAATGAATTCTCAAAATAACCTATCAAACTGCGTCTAATACCATGTGTGCCAAATCATTGTTTGAGCTTCAATCACTGGTGATATAATCTTCAAATAAACTGCATGGATGTCTAGTCTTTAACAGCTTCTCATCTCCCTCTTGAAAATCAGACTGCCCCAATGAATTAATTTTCAGTTTCTTTGATATTTGTTGAATTTGAAAAACATATTTGAATGCTTTATGCATATATTGAAAAAAAAAATAGATCAAACATGTGCCCAATTCTTTCCAAAACTTAGTAACTACTTAATAACAGTCTACAGATATAAAGAAAAAAAGACAAAGATAATCATGTTTGCTGTAAAAGTCGCTGTGACACAAATTATTATTATTAACCCTTCCAGTGAAAAAAATAAAAAATTATCCTTTTGTTACTATTTGTTGCTTTCCAGAAAACAATCCCTATCTACTTATCCACTGAAACAAATGTTGGACCGCATTTCAGCAAACACACATTTTTTTAAAGGATGGCCTTATGTTGAGATCTGTGTCTGGTAGCTTCCTTTCCATTGGTCAGTTTCTTGAATATGCAGTTAGGTACCAACCAATCAAATGACGTCTTGTTCAGATTGACATGTGAATGTGGTTACAAAATATGATTTCATGCATTTGCCTTAAGGTAGATGACCTGACCAAATATTTCTAGTAGGCACACCTAATCTAATTCATGCACCCTTCCATTATTTTTAGAAAAATGGCTTGCCATAACATCTCTGATAATTTTATCCAATGTTTAAAATAAAACTACTAATATACAATACAAATAACAATTGATAACGAACATTGTTTCAATTAATTTTAGTGCTCATTGTAGATTCAGTGTGTATATGGAATTGTACCTTTTCTTAGAAGAGCTCCTAAGTAATTCAAGTTTCTCCGGAACATTTTCTTGGAAAGATGTGATTTGTATGAATAACATTTTGTGTCATTACGCACTTTGTGGTATCTCTGTTTTCTGCAGCAAATTGATTTTGAAGTAATTTAAAATATAAAAATGGCCATAAAACATCTCAAATTAAAAGCATTCCTCTCTTTAATGATCGACTTTTGATATTCTTCAAAATCTTGCAAAAGTTCTGAGAAATATCTTGCTGTTACCAACATTGCTCCTACATGGAATCAATATTTATGGAAATTTGAATATAGTCAACAAACTCTTCAGTAATGAAAAGCATATTAAGTTACTGAATGGCTTAAAATTGAAGATAGCTCAGTCAGTGAACTCTTCATGTAGAACTCTTGTGGAATGGACAAAGAAAGTTAGAAAAATCTGTTGCCTTATTTGTTCATGTGCTCCTTAGAACAACTCTACTCTTATCTTCCTTCAAATGATGAAATATTTTGATGATATTCTCCATGTTAAGATATATGGCCAAACATATGCTAAAGCCTACACATGATTACAGACCACCTATCTATGAAGGCCACCCACTGGAGGGTAGAATGTTCTGTTTTTGAGATTGTCTTTATTCTGAGGTTGATATAATAGCACACACAGTCAAACATGTGAATAAAGACCACTCTTGGGAAAGGCATAATGTGGCCTTTATTGACAGGTGACCTTTATTCAGAGGTCAGTTTGTTCTAAATAATCAGTGACAGTGTTTCAAAGAATGACCTTTATTCACAGGGTGGTTTTTATTAAGAGATGGCTGCAAATACAGGTTTAATTGTTCATTTCATACACCAATCTGGATAAAACAATATTTGGTTAGAAACTCATTTAGTGGAGAGGCTGTTTTTGTGACAAACTTCACCTCTTTGAGATTAAATCAAAATAAACTCTTCAAAATGAAAACAAAAAAGTTGGTTGACTTTTTGAATTTATAATGTTCTTATGTGTTAGATCTGCTTATCCTAACAAATGCAGTTATATGTAAATTCATGTATAATGTACCTAACTTGTATAAGTACTTAAAAAATCATGAAATACTGCGATAACGTGATTGCATTTAACCTATTGTGAAGTACAGGGTTAATACGTTTGTGTCATAATCTTCTAAAAATAGATTCTTTGAAGGTTATATTGTAATCATTTATTGAGCCTGTGAATATATGTTAATTTATCACCATCCATAAAATTCAGTTAATGCATGCAAATCAGATTTTGTGTCTAATTTATTATTAGCAAATAATATCTGTCTTTGAAGCTTATATTTCACGTTTGCTTTTACTTGCGTTCATGCAGTATACAGTCACAGATTGCATTGTTTTATCTTGTGATGAAAGTACATGCGAGTGGTTTCACTACAAATCACATCTGTTTATGGCAGCAATAAGACTTTATTCTAGAATTTTTTGTTACAACGTTTGCCTACTGAATAATATGTTGATAACACTTTGCATGATGTATAAATAATATCTTATCAAGAAGCACAATGAGAGTTGTTGTGGACAGACCATGAAGTGATCCGAATCATCCCCTTGCCTGAACCCCGGAACAATGAAGTAAACATTGTGATTGACATTTGTCCATCTGATTCAACTGGTAAGAGCTTGTCCACAAAAAAACGATAGTGTTTGGAGCGTATTTCTGATACTGTTCTGTAGTCTGGAGGTGGGGACCTCCAAGGCCTTGTGGTTATGGTATCTGACTAGTTGTCACAAGTGTCTTGCTTATTGAGTTCAAATCCCACCTAGGATCACACAAGTTGTGCACGCATGGAAACTGTACTGCTAGCTTATGGAAGGTTGGTGGCTCTACGTGGGTCTACACTTTGTAAGCTCCAATGCACAAAAACTGGAATTTGCCAAACGACCAAGGCTGTAGATATGACATAAAAACTTGGAGAAAATTAAAATTACTTTGCAGTTTACAATGATTTGCTAAAATCTCAAATTGTGGACCAACATCTCAACTGTCAACAACATTAGCTCACTTGTTGTATTTTAGTGCTGTAGAATGATCGATTAAATTGGTAGGACTACAATCTGAGACATATATACGTCTCTGGTGCAACATTACTCTGCCGTTTTTATGATCTCTGACTTCTTTGCAAGAAAAAAAACAAAACACTTTCTATGATTGATTTATTCTCAGTATGTTTAAGATTCAGAATCAAGATGAATCTTGTCCCTTGGTCGTATTAAGACACTTTTATTAACTAGATTTTCGTCAAAGTTGAAACGCCTGGTTATTAGGTTACAGTATGTCCTTGGTCCTTGGGTGTACAGATGAGCAGCAATGTCAACGTGTTTGTTAGTGTTCAATGACTTAAGTTTATATTGACATATTGCTGTCAAACTTGGTATATCATAAGTTGTTACGGAGACCTAGCTTGGCTCTGGGTTGATTGTTATTGAAAATGATTTCCACTCAATAAGCTGTTGACCAATGAACACTATGGCATTTCTTGTATTACTTCTCGTAATTATTCTACAATTTATGGAATTATTGTAAGCTTCTGTTGTTGGAAACAAGCCATAGGTTAAAGTATCGTAAGCATCAATGCCCGTGTTTTATGATGGAATGTTGATGAACCTTTTTATTAGATAGAACCTTATCTGATCAAATTTATCTAGCTGTTGTTTTTATGATGTTTCCAATGCAATTTAAGGTGTACGAATTATTCCTCAATATATGTCTCATCTATGAACTCCCCCACCTTTTTTGGAAAATTGAAAACTCATGACTCACTAAGGTATATTATCCTTTCGATAATGCTCTTTTTGTATTTTGTCAAAGATATAGTTTCTTCAATGATTTGTTGAATTGAGAAAAAGGCATATTATTACTCTGTGGGGCATTTATTAGGTAATGTGTGGTATGATAAGTATTTATATCATCTGACTTATGGTCAAAATGCACTTCTTTTGGTACCATGTGGCATTTTGTAGCATTGCGAATCTAGTGATAACTCATCGGTGGATGTATTTATTATTGTCTCCAAGAGATCATTACTGTGAAAATAATTACATTTAATATCTACGAAACCGAGGAATTATATCACACGGTGTACAAGTAATAATTTGTAGGCTGATGTATCTGCGTTTAAGTATATCTTAAATTCATGTTACTTGTGTTGTACAGCATGTGCAAATCCTAGACTATAATTCAGTTAATTCCTGTTTATGTATCTGACTACCATCGAAAGACACTACAAACACTATGTGAAATTCTTGTAAGCAGCTACCTTATATAACATTCTGGGTTCTTTTCTTCTTAATGTAATGTCACAGTGGAGCGTAATTAACCAAATTACTACGCACCAAATGGGACAATTTTGCTATTCCACAAGCAGTGGATGTCACCACTAAAAGTTGGTGATATTTTCCTTTCGTAACCATACCTACATCACGTTATCAAGTATGCATCTTGATTGGATCATAGTGTGTCCATTAGGTCATAGATATAAATGTATTTGTCAAGTTCTGTATTGAATTAATGACATTCGTCTCTGTATTTCACAGCATTTAAGCAATGCTCATGCTGTCTTTTGTGGCTGCGTCTACTCTAGAATTCTACTACAAGTTTTGTCATTAATGTCATCTTCGCAGACACTTTATTGAAGAATTATTCTTTGATACAATGGTCAAATCCGTGTGATATTCTGATCACGGAAAGGGCTGATTACTAAATGATTCAGTCTGGTAAAAATAGCAAGATACTAAGACAATGATCACTTTGGCTTTATTTCATATCTTTAGCTCCTACAAATTGTTTTTGTGTATATTTAAAATGCATAACCAGGCTCCAATGAGGAAAGCATACTGTTGCCTAGTTCTCCCATCAGATTAGTCCGTTCTGGTTAATTATTTTTATCAGAAAGCTTTGTTGTTGCTTGTACTCAGCACTACAGTCTATGGAATAATGCCCAGAAGGAAATGAGAAGTTGTTGTTTTGTTGTTACATATTGCTGTTGTTGAAAGAAACGTAATCAAAATTATTTATGACGAAATAGAATGTGGTTATCACAAGATGTTAAGAAAAGCCCGCTTTGCTCAATAGGAAACATGCTTAAGATGTCGTTCTAGAGGAATCTTGAGATGGTGAGTTCAAATCCTAGGCTTGTCTCATATTCTTTGTGGCAATTTAGGTGAAGACATAATGCCATTTGACATCCATCGTGATTATTTTTGTGGAAAAGTTGACAGTTTCTTGTGGAGGACAGGGTAAATACTGGTACAGGGTTCAGAATAACTCGTTAGGTTTTGTACTATTGTTGATAATGGTTAGGTTGACAGCCCTCAGATATATGTATCTGAAATGTTGTTGAAAACAGGGGTAGATCTGAAAAAAATATAAGAATATTTATAAAATATTGTGCTCTCAGTTTTTTTGTTATTTCATTAGACTTAATTGATATTTCATATACTTTGTTTGTAGTATTTCAGCCTTACTTGCGCTCAGAACCTGTACTAAGAACCATTTATATATTTTTTTACATTTTACAATACTATAAGTTTGCCCTAAACCTACATCACTTTTATGATATGAAAGTATGATTGTCTGTTTTTTTGAAATACATTTATCTTGATATCATGATGTCACATTGTCTCTCTGTCAACATTTTCTGGTTTAGTAATTATGGATGTAACAATCTCCTACCTATTATACAGTACAGGTCCCATAGCGTGCCTTTATGATTTAACTCATTGATTTGTATTGTTCGGTGACGTGGCATTGACTGATTTTTCTTTAAAGATGCACATATTGAATAACCCTCGTGTATTAGATCTATGAAGTTGAGATTAGCATGCCAGTGTCTCTTACGGATATTTTGTTGTAACTTTCTGCTTTGCGTGACTGAGTTTATTTTTAGTCAAAATTGCTTATTGAATAGAATGATGTAAAATAGACGAGCGTTGGCGCCACTCTGCAGAGCCCTTTTTACTTATGATATAATTATTATGTGATGATAAACTGTGAAGGCTGCTAAAGGTTAGTTCATGTACACGAGAGACAATGAACTGATTTCCATTGACGTATTCACTCAATTCAACTACAGATACAACAACGTGCACAAGGGAATAAAAACACAACTTTGCCTACATGACTTACACCCAATCCTGCCGTATCCAAAACAACAATGCAATTCATGAAGTGATACAAAACACAAACTTGCCAACATGACTTACACCTAATTCTACCATATCCAGAAACAAACCAGTCCACATAGCAATGACCTTGACCTGCAACAAAAGCCAAACAAGTACATACAGAAAACAGAACATTACAAAAACTAATAAAATTACAGTAACATAGGAGTATTACCTTGATGAGCAATGTAGAGACATGTTGCGTCTCATCTTTCATTCAATGATTATAGTCCCGTCATAATAAGACCTCTGTGGTCTGGTGGTTAAGATCTCTGACTAGTAATCACTAGCCTTGCACTGCTTTGAGTTCAAATTCTACCTAGACGAATTTCACTTCTGTGGAAGCTATCTAGCTAGCTTTCTGAGGATAAATGGTTCTACCCAGGCCTGGGGGCTTCCTCCTGCTAAAAGCTGGAACTGGTCACCGAATGACCCTGGCTGTTAGTACAATGTTAAATGTTCCATCATACTTCAATGATATTTTTTTGCAACTTTGGGAAAGGGTCTGGTCCAGTCCAATTGGGAATAATGCATGGTGTGATGCCAAAGTTGGGAATTTTTAGGTCAGGAATAGGGAAAAGAAAGTTTGTTCTTCAAACTATATGTTCTCATTTTTTAGTTAGTATGACTATGTACTTAGGTTATAGATCGAGTTTTGTTAAGCCGTGATCGATTCCTAATGCAATAAGGCAAACATTAAATAAGGCAAAGGTAAAACAATCTAAAGCTTAATTGATTGTGAGCACATGACAAGAATATCCACTATTGTTTCCATGGTTACAAAGCCTTTGTATTCTGATCTTCCCTTTTAGAGCATGATTTGGCAACAATATACAATAACGAGTCAGCGTTATTGGTCTTTATTACTAATTATTTCTGTTTCAAGCAGTATCTGAACTTTTATATCATTCAATTACATGCAGAGTGATAACGATGTAACAGTATGTGCTTCTACCGCAAAAAATATGTCATATTGTATTACATAGTTGTACACGTTATCTTGGTGCTTGTACTGAGGCCATAAATATGCTATGATAAGCTAATTTGGTCATTGGACAAATACATAAAGTGTTCAATTGTACCGAATATGTTTCAAAGCTGGTTCTGAGATTTATTGTCTAAATTTAGGAATGTGGTGACTAAACATTTTGCCTCATAATACCACATCCCCCCACCCCGCATCTGAAGCAGACGACTTTTGAAAACATTGTGGCAAAAGAAGCCATTACTTGTAATGTGCAATGGCTTCTTTTGCCACAATGGTTTCGATCTGTCAGAGAGAAATAACCAAATTTTCTTAAATAGCTTGTCGTTTTGTATATTTGCTTTGAATTTGGAGGTGTCCGAAGTACACTTATGAGGCAAAGGGTTAATAATGACTTTGATCCAACTTATCATGTCTTAGTTTAGAGAAGTATCAATGCGTCTGATTAGCTTGTTCTGATTGTAATGTAAAAATTGACCAATGGCTGGGCTGCTTTCTGAGGCTGGTCATCAGAACAATTTTTTTTATCTGTTTAGTGGTTTTTATATGGCCATAAGTAATACAAAACTGAGCTCTGCTGGATTAATCTTGCTTGTCATTTGTCAGCTTTGGGGTTAATTATTTGATTATATTATGCCATACTTTGCAACTTCTTTTATAAGATGGGCCGCAGACGTCATCCAGTGGTTAGTGCGCTGGACTTGTTACCCAGAGATCCGGGTTTGAATCCTGGTCGTGGCAGGTCACACCCTTGAAAATTTGACATAATGTTGATTTTCCTCCATATGTTGAGAAGTTGCCGGCTCCTTGTGGAAGGGTAAGTTAGCACTGGTTAGCATACAGTCCAGGGAAACTGGTTAGGTGAACCAGTCACCGTATATTACTGAAAAATTGTCGAAAAACGGCGTTAAACCCCAGTGACAAGAAGTCCCATAAAAACAATCTTTTATAAGATGCTCACCAAGTACTACAATATCTGTCAGTATGCTTCTGAAAGCATGTGTACTTGTTGGATTTTTGTGTTGTTATTTATCTCCTAGATGTGTTATCACTGATACATCCAATAAAGTCTTCGGCTGTCATTGTAATGAAACTAATTTAGATTTATCCACATAGAGTATTCAGTATATCTTTAAAGTTTTCCTTTTTATTTTCTAGTGATGGAAAATTGTTTCATGGTCAGAGGCAGCTAAAAGCAATGCTTCCCATGGAAACAACAAAAACATATTTTTAGAAACCAACTCTATTAGTATAAGGCTTGTCAAAGTGTTTGTATTCCTGCAGTGTAATGGAGAATTTGTTAATTAAATAAATGGCTTTCAGTGTTACTTAGAAACAGAAAGAACGATATTTATCTGTTACACATGATTTTCTAGAATTGGGTGGGTAAAACACAAATCTACTATTGTAATGGAGAATTAGTAAAACAAACATATAGCCTTTGGGGTTAAGTCGAAAATTAAACAAAACAATTTTCATGGAGTTCTGTTAGATTTCCATTCTACTATGTGATGCTCTATCTTGTATAAGTGTATTATATCATGAGTGCTCCTCAATGTTTGCTGTTGTTCAATGGCTCTTGAGATGGTACGAAAAGTGATTTCTCGGCTGAACACGTTTCATAAGCTGGTCCATCTGTCTGTCTGTCTGTCTGTCTGTGTGTTGTAGTCCCTATCATGCTGTGTTATATATTTGTTCTGTCACATTTTTTTATGTCTATTGTGAAAACACCATGCTCAAAATTATGGTGTTGGAAACTGCTGTGTTTGATTAATTTTGACTGTTGCATTATTTTCACATTTATGCCAAAATTACGGTCGCCAAGATCATGAATATTGAAAGTACGGTGTTGCATTAATTTCATACTGTCACAGTTTTAAGTTTAAGCTAAAGTCACGATGCCTAAAAGTATGATGTTAGAAAATCAAATAAGTTGTGTTGAAAACTTGATGGTCCAAACGGGACTCCATACTATCAACAACAACAAATTGTGTAAAAAGATTGATTTTGTTGATTTCATTGAAACTCCCTTGATGTTATAATCATCAAACTATCAATCAAGTGGATCAAAAACATGGTTAACATACAATATATAGTGTCATATAATTTTTTTGAGATGTGCAATTATCTTGGGTGTTTTTACTTGTTTGTTTTCGAGTTGGTGTTATATTTACCTGTGCCATTTGTTTATAACGTTTTTATTAATTGTTAACATATGGTGGTAATATTAACTGATTTCCAAACAGTGTTTGAAGGTTACCAGAATGTGTTATTGAGGCCATTTTTAAAAAATTGTTGGTTTATTGTTACATGACCAAATTGTGTGAAAATCCCTTAACCCCTAAATTTTTTGTGGAATTTTGACGAAAATTTTGTTTTGTTCTTTAGCCCAGCTTTCCATTTTCTATACAAGAATTTAATGTTTTAAAACAAAATGCCTACCGACCTACCCTATGTTAAAACTTATGAATGGCCTGTTGTTTAGCCTAGGAGAGTGTTGTCCACTATGAAGTTTTTTTTCACAATGGTCTGTTGTCCTTATTCTTAGCCTTGAAGAAAAAATGAATTTGTACTGAACTTAGATTTGTATCAACAACTTGATGCTATTTCAGATGCATTAGAATTAAATTTGAATTTCTGAATTTGTTTTTCATAGAAACATTTGCAGCTGTAGAACTGCTGTTTTATTTGTTATGTTTATTGATAATAAAACTTGATGTTTACTTTTCTTCTATTTTCAGGTAAGTTGGATTCTTAGTTCATCTTTAGAGCCAACTTGTGAAGTTGTTTGCACAAAACCAGTCGGGTAATATAAAACAGTATGATTAGAATTTCTGTCAATAATTTCTACTCTGAAAGTAGAGGAATTGGACTGCTTTGTTTGTTACATAATGACTGCAACTCCTTCTTAGATAGAAATTGTTTACCATAGCTTTGCGCTAACTATTTTAGTCCATGTTTGCATAGTATAAAACCATGAGGAACGTTCATCTCATTTCTTTGTTTTCTAAACTGTTTTGTGAACAGGTGAACACTTTTAGTGTGCCATATGCCAGTAGAATGTGTATGCCAGAACCTGTGATCAATGGATTTATTTAAAACAAAGTACTTAGAGGTAATTTCTAAGTACTGCATGCAATTCTGTGGAATTGACCCAGATTGTGAAATATTTTTGCTTGATGATCTAAGTCAATTACTTTAGGCCACAGTTCATGGATTCTTTTGTTTCTCAGACTGCCGACCTAATTTTTACAAAACAAAAAAAAAATAAAAAAATGTATATAATTTAAAGCTTCTTTTTTTCTGATATGGTATAATTTTTTTCATATATTTTGACTTGTTTTGACCCCAAAATAAACACTTAAGTCATAAGCGCGCCATTATTTTATTGCTTGGGTAGTTACCTCCCTTACATATATTGATTTTTCAGGTCTAGTTGTTGTCATGGACACCACCAAAATGGTGGCCTCTATTGAAATCACTTTGTTCACTGGTTTATTTTTTTCCTTCTACTTGATTTTTGTTACAAAATTCTGAGAAACAAAACCTATAAAAAAGTGTTGCGCTACAACAACCTCCAAATGAGACACTTGTGAATAAGGGTCACTTTGTGTTCTCTATGAATAGCATTTTTGAACAACACGCCCGTCTTTGCAGGACATATTATGGAAACACCCGCCGTGACTGGTGTCCACGAAAGTTGTCCACTCTTTTAGTTGAACAGTTCTGAGCCAGTCTTCACGAGATAATTGACAGGGGAATATTATGACTGTTTGGCCGTCTTGTCTTTTTTCGGCTTTCATGGGTAAACTTGACACAAACACAGTCCCTATGGGCATTGGATTTATAAAATTCAGTCAAAATAAAGCATATATCACTCCGGTCCATGTTTATAAGAAAACAATCAACTAGCGTGTGTTTATCTGTAAGGAACTTTATTGGTTGAGGCAAGGTGAGATCATTTTGTTATGCACCTTTACTATTATAATTTACTGGTATACATGAATATGTACAGAAAACATTTGACAAAATGTTGATTTTCCTCCATATGTGGACAAGTTGCCAACTCCTTGGATAAATTAGTACTGGTTGGTATACAGTCCAGGAAAAACTGGTTAGGCGAACTGGCTGCTGTATATAACTGAAAAATTGTGGAAAAAACGGTGTCAAACCCCAGTACGAAAAAAGAGATTCAGTGAGGCAAGCATGTGTGATCATGTAATTATGAAGGTTTACATAAATCATGCGTTTTATCTCTTTGCTCAACTGAATACATGCGATTGTGTGGTTTATACATGTAGATAATTATCAATGCATTTTATGTACAACTTGTTAATTTATATACAATTTTCAAATGCGTTTTATGGCCCTTTTCCAATTTTTAGCTAATACCATATAGTTTTCAATTAACACTCCTGGAGGCTTGACTATATTTAATTAGGGGTATAAATAGAACCACTTTAATATGACATCATAAATATTTTCCAAACACCAGAACATAATGGCCACTTACAAACTCAATATGCCTAATTTCCTGTAATGTAGTGTTTAAATATAATTTTGTATTACGATATGTGAATTTGTAATGAAAATTTGTGGATTTATTTGTATGTTTTGGATTCTATAGACCTAGTGCAGTACAATTTGCTTTTCTGGAAAAACTAGGGGTGCTAATTAGAGGAAGAGCTTTAATTAGAAAAAATACGGTGTATACATAATACGGAATAATATCATTAATATCGTATACCTACTTGCACAAAAAAATTTTGAAAATGTTTCAAGGTTGTTTATGTTACTAAATATATATTTTGTTCAAGATTTGGTGATTTCTCAAGTTTGCTCAAATAAATTTGGTCAGCCTCTTCTTAGGGGCCACTAGAGCTAACAATAGAAATACCTTAATGATTTTTTAAGTACAAGTACAGGATGTTTTTCATTCAGTAGGTATGTATTAAATTTATCAGTCTGTAGCTCAGATGAAGTCCCTACCTATAAACAATATGAGATTTATTGTTTAATAACATTATCCTCCCCCTCTCCATGGGTTTAATGTATATAAAAGAATTCTCGGCTGATACCCATAAATCTGCCAGAATCCGACAGAACTGTGCCATAAAAAGAATAATAAATTTCAATTGCCATATAATACCCGAAATCATTTTTCGCTGTTCATCATATATAAGTATGTGGTAATTTCATGTTTACAGTTTCACTGATCAGTGTTTAAAAAAGTCATGTTTTATGAAAAGAGATCGGACGATTAATTCTTGAGACAAAACAATTTAAGTAAATTAGTACAAACTTGTTTTTCTACCTTGGAATTATTGCGTTTTTCCTGCGAATAAATTCTCTAGATGTCGAAAAGGAAGAGATTAATGCGATATAATCGATCCTCCAGCCTTTGTGAACTGAGGGTAACAAATTTTGATGAAATCTTAGATGTTTGAACTACAATATCTTAACAATGTCTTTTTGTACGTACTAAATTTCACATCTAAAGTAAGTCATAATGAAGTGACACTTTTTTTTAAATTTTGAACTATACAGTACATTTTATTCGTTCATTACATACAAATATGTACCAATAAGGTGACAGAGAGACAATGTTTACAAGGCTAAATTTTACAATCTATAACAAGCACCTTGTTGTCCATAGTGAGTAGTGTTACATAATGGATGTTCATTTTATTAATATTTGTTTAAACAAAATCTTCTGATGAACTTCTATTTTGTATTCGGTAATATTATCAAAACTTATAAATAACATGGTTAAAAGTTTTCCAGAATTTTCTGGAACATCAATTTTTTCCCAGGTCTATTCCCTGCTGGTTTTTATTGTTTCCGTGACACTGATGTTAAGACTTCCGTTTTTTTTTTAAAAATTTCAACTTTTACCTCTGCAACTATGAGTCGGTTTGCTTTGTATTATTATTGTACCAAGTTTGTTTTATCAAATATTTATGAAATTGCATTCAAAATGTTAAAAAATTATTCAATGATGTCTGTATTATTTAAAGTATTGAAATATCCTATCAAAATAGAATAGTGTAATAGTGGAATAATTCTTTCCAATCAAAACTTGGGTCACTGTACAGCGACATTGGCACCAACACAGTAAAACAGTGAAAAATTCCTGACAATGGTTCTGTTTCAGCTGAATAATATTGTTTCTATGTACTTAGGTCACGGTTAATTCCTCAGACTTAAAATAATCATTATAATCAGCAATGTCTGTATTCATTTATCAGGAGAACACTATAGAAAATCTTTGTAATATGATCTCTGGAATATTACTTCTGTATCAATGTCTGAGAGAGTTTTTGTACGTTATTGCCATAAATGATGTTTATTGTCAGCGACTGTCATCTTTGATGCTTGGAATCTTTACATATACATATGCAAAACTATTGTAATGACATACGAAAATGTTTGTGATAAAAATATTGTATTACTTAAACGAGCATTAATGCATTATACAGGGTATTGTGTTTTGGAAGAACTAATGCATTTTAATGGTTATGTTGTCTGAAATCTTGTGAACTTTGTCAGATGCTGAAAATTTAATACAAAATACTCCCTATGTGCCCCTACCAGAATTATCCCCCCTGACCCTAGGGTGAAATTAAAAACTTGCTACCAGCTATACTTGCTTCGACAAAATAATGACAAATGTGCCCAAAAATTGTTCTAACTACTATTTGGAAAAAAGGAGAAACAAATCTGTAAATTGTCATTCTCTAGTGGATGTTTATTAGGGAATGTATGGTAGTGGAACTACTCCATGCTGTGGTTATCTCCCATTTCTGTAAATTGAGCTATTTTGATGGAACCAGTCTAGCATCTGTTTACAAGCTAGAAATTCAATGATAGCTGATGTTTATAATGACCATAACCAGTCTATACAAAGATCAGTGTTTATACTGTCAACATTGAACCAGTCAATTGTTTAAATTGCAGATGTTACACTTCATTCATGTTATGTTGATAATATTTACTATTGTGCTATGCACCTTTAAATTGAAATCAGAATATGTAATGGATAATGTTTAATATTGAAATCAAAATTCTGGGTAAAGTTTAATATTGAAGTCAACATTCTGGGCAGTTTTATATTGAAATAAAAATTCTGGGTAAAGTTTTATATTGAAATCAAAATTCTGGATAACTTAACCAGTTTCAAGTACCAGTTTGTGTTCATTTTGTTGTTCAGTGACTGTAAAAATTGACCTTAACAATAGTCAAGTCTTAAGCTTCGTTCTTAAATTTGCTTTGAAAATAGTATTATGTGACTAATTCAAATATAAGTTGTAAACACAACACTTCAGGTTGTTTACACTAGTTGTAGGTAATTAAATTTATTATGCTACATAACACATCAACAATAAACATGTTTATACATTAGATCCTAACTAAGTCAGCCAAAGATTATTTCTTAGGTAATTCTCTCCATGATATTGGTTTTGTTAGTGTTATTGCCTTTATCAATAAAGGGAGGTAATCATTGTATTACTACAGGTACACCTAACTGTGGTGTATTTATCATGTTCTACTTGGTTTAACTCATGATCATGATTATCTTACTACAGTTAGATTCACTAAGTACGTTCTAGTTGACTAACTGTATGCCATTGCTGTACTTGAATGATATTTAAACTATACTTGTGAACAATTATCACAGAGGTCTTTGTGTGACTAATATGCAAAAATGCCTCACTGCGTATACTACATCTTGCCAACAACTTAATTACACTTTTTGTTCAGCTATGCCTTAATTCCTTTTTATTTACGCTGTTTGTATTTCTGTAACATTTCTTGCTTTTTGTCCCGTTTTTCAAAAAAAAACCTTTCAATGTTAATCTCCCTCTGATTATGCTGTATGCTTTTCAACGTGTTAATCTTACTTTAAAGATGTGTGTTGTATCATTCTGCATATTCATTTATTCGTTAAAAGAAAAATGCTTGTATGAGTTACTTATTAAATTATAAATACTATTCTATTCTGTTCTGTGTCTACCTTCTGTAAACAAAGACTTAAAGTATAGCATGTAATTTAGGCAAAAGAAATGCTGTGATTGCTGTTAACTGACTTATCTCATTTTTCGGTGCCAACATTAAACTTTCTAACAGCAGAATTTGAAGTGCGGACATTTTTGCGGTGAATCATATGTCCAAAATACAAAAAATATGTTTAGAAAAAAAATATTGAAAGTGGAACTTTTGTGACCTGCCTGTCCTGTATTTATAGTAAGGTAACTTTGATCATTATTATTTCGTTTTTGTATCCTTATGAAATGGTATTTTTGCAAGTGGACTTGAATTCCGATTTTGAGGTCCAGACCTTGAATTTCCTTATCACTAAGAGGCCCACTGAATGCAGTAAAACCTTGATAATAAGACCACCTCTTAAAATGATCCTTTTATTGATATGGTCTTACCGTCAAATCAGAATTCATGTCAAATATTGAAAAAAAGTCTGAACATAAATGGACATTTGATTTAGATTGTATTTATGCTAAGGTAATTACTATGGGAAGCATGGTGGTCTACAGTTAGAGTGTCCGACCTCTGATCCACAGGTCGTGAGTTTGAATCCCGGCTTCGACAGGTTTTTGTTTATGATTTTCACAATCCAATTTTTCGGATGCTATACTGGTGTAGCATCCAGAAAGCAGACTTAAGCGTGATTAATATAATCGAAATTGCTTATTTCACAATCAAAGTAAAATAAATCAGTGTAAAATGAATAATCACTTAATGAGATTTTACTGTATCCTTTAATCTACTTTGGATCTTGCTGTACCATGTTTTCTTATGCATATAATATTAAAATTTAGATTCATGAACCACCCTTAACCCCTAAAGTGACTTCTCCAAGTTTTCCTTATTATTATTTGAATATCAGTCAAGCTTTCAGTCTCTTCAAATAATTTTGCATTCAGATCAAAGCGTTTGTCTTCTCAGTATTCTAAACTAAAGCTGATTAATTAATAGTTAGACTGTTTGTTTTGTAATGGATTGTAGGATTTTCAGCCAGTGATTAAATACTTTGTGTATACATGTATTGTATATTTGTGTCTTGCCTACTGATTTGACTGTACTTGTCTATAATATGTTCAATATCTTGACCTGCATGCTTTGACAGCTTTGGCCTAATTTGTCATAAACATTGACATTTTTGTCAACTTTAGTTGTGATATTTTAGTGGCCTGTAACCAAACATTGAGATAATTACACTTTTAGTTCAGTTGCACCTAGATGCCATAGCCCTGTAAAATACTACAGTCAATCTCCCAAGAGAATGTTCAATGGAGTGGAACTTCTGAATGGTACTGTAGTGTATGTGGCTTCAGTTAGCTAGTACATAATTAAATATTTGTTTACCTTCGACCACATGGTCAAGTGAAGTGTTGATAGCGGTCAGAGTGGATAGCATTGATACTTAGTGATTAGAGGAGTTACCTAGAAATTCTTTGTTAAGTGAGTACTTAGATTTATTTGATTAAAGTCCCATTTATGTCATCTTACCCTAGCATTGATTTCATTGTTGCAATTGTGCACGTAACTTTGCATGTTTTTTTTTTCTGTAGTCTTTGTATGAAAAATTGATGATGAAATATCATTTTTCATTGAGTTATTCAAGTATTTCAGTAAACATTACATTAATGTGGTTTATTTTCTCATAGTTTCATATAAAAATCGATAGAAAACCCCTAGCCCCTGTTTTCTTTGTTGACTGGCTGTCTGGCCCTTTATTGTGATGGTGTTGGAACTGGTGATGCATTAAGCTACAAAAGTCTTGAAGGTACTTTAAATACCATGTTTTGAAAAGGGGTCATCCCCTTTGAGTGTTGCTTGTTTATATAAATTTGGTTAGAACTTTTTTTTTGTCACACTGACTTTCATGATTTTATTGTAAAATCTTTTACGAAATCAGCTTGCTCAGTTATGCATGACCCCAACTGATTATTAATTGGATTCATGTGGTGTGCATTGACAAATGCATATACGTTTTTTATTATTTTGAAGAATATATCTAAGTTTGGAGAATATTTTGCAATCTAACTTGACAGCGAAAAACATGCTAGGTTTGATAGAGGTTTTCTTGATGAGAATAAGAAATATTCAAAATACATCCAGTTTGCAAAAAATATGGTTCAGACAACATTTGACAAATAATTGGCAGAAAATTTTCTGTGAAATGTAAATGCATTTTATTGTGTATACTATTCTATATTAATTATTGGTATTATTCTCTTATGTAACTAGACTATATCCACACAATCACAGGCATAAAACATTGTTGAATTATTATTGTTTTACATGTACTACTCCGTCAGTTCTTTCCTATTATTTATTGACCTGTCCTGCAATGACCGTACATTGACATCTGTGTGTTTATTTCGAATATCAACTATTTCTATGATTGAAAATATGTATGTTTGAGTTGGGAGTGTTCTGATCTTTCATCTAACCAGCTGTGGAAATTATCATCTTTTCTGTTTTAGTTCTGTTCTGTTCTGTTCTGTTCTGTTCCACTCTGATCAGATCTGTTCCATTCCATTCCATTATGTTCTGTTCAGTTCAGTTCTATTTTGTCCTGTTCTGTTCTGTTCAGTTCTGCTCTGATATATTTTTAGCATTTTCTACACTGAAACAGGAAGTGACTCATACTGTTCTGTTTTTGAGATTAGCTCCATACATACGTTAATTACATGTTATAACCCTGGGTTATTCTAACCTTCCTGGTTTTTACCGGAACAAGTGGTTCATCCACCATCCATGCAAAACATCAACTTTATCATTAATTAGGCCAGAAAAAATAGTCTTCTTTCTAGTTTCCTGGCCAACCGGATATTTTTGGCACAGACCTAAAGCTTCAAATAGCCAAATCCGAAGTATGAAAGTATTTTGGGATGAATTAAACCTTAGAAGTCTGAAAAGTTTGTTTAGAAAAGAGCGACTGTAAACGGGACTATTTTTTCCAGTATTTTGACTGACGTGGTGTTCTGATAGAGTGAGGATTTCGAATATAATAGATTCAATCATCTGGACCTACTTACCCACTGACTTAAAATCCAAAGGTTATGTGCAAAGTGTTTGTAGCTCATCATGTGATCGAACAGTTATGTAACTTTTGTATAAACCCTCATAATTGTTCAGACTGCAATCCATTACATCGAATCTAGACAAAGTGAAAAATCCTATAAATGGAAGAGTGCAAAACTTAAATTGTGCATCAAGTGATTTTACTGTTGGGTAACTTCCAAATTGTTAAGATTGCGATCCATTCCATAAAATCTAGGTAAGAAACAAATACATTCATATAAGGAATAGTACAAGTCTCTACCAGTGTTTCTTGTTCATTAGCATGCATAGAGTTAAGACCTTATTGCACTGAATGAAGACAATGATTGACACATTGTTAGTTTACATAATTACAGATACATCATAGTGTTCAACTATTTTTATGTAAATCTTTCATGGCCTGGATTCAACACTTCCTAGCATATGTTATCTAACTAAGTTGATATCAGTGTCACTTGTTTAGCAGTGTGACCCCTGAAAACCAGACTGTCCGAAAACCAAAATTTTCTGAAAAGTCCATTTTTTTCTCTTTGATAATTTATAGTTCTCTGCAAAACGGACTTCCCAGAAAACCGGAGTTTTGACCCAGTCCGGAAAGGGTCCAGTTTCCAGGGGATTTACCGTATAATATTTTTATCCCGGTATACAATTTCACCATTGGTCAACAGAACTATTGGAAAATTAGTAATGTTTACATTGGCTGGTTTGGTGTGAATCAATTATTGATGGATGTAAGTGTTTATCAATGGCCTTAAACAAGACGTTAGTGTCCAGGGTAACAACCTGCCATGCCATTTCTGTGTATAACTTTGACAGTTTTACACAAGAGGTAAACAGAACATGAAGATGTGTTCAAGCAAATGATTTTTGATATTCAGTAAAACTTCACAAAGTGACCACCTCAGTATTATGACCATCTTGTTATAACAACCACTTATATTCGGTTGGCTTTCAATAACTCCCCTTTAATTCAACTTGATAACAAGACCACCTCATTGTTATGACTGTTTTTTTGGATTTGAAGGTTTCAAAAGTGGTGTCATTATTGAGGTTTTACGGCAGTCAATGACTGTGATACATTTAAGGAATAATAAATGGTTCCCTGTTTTATCAGTTGGTTAAGTATGAGCTCCTCTGTGCTGTGAAAGAATTATTTCACTCGAGAAAAGCACAGGTGATTTTAACATTCACATCTTAACGATAAGCATAATATGAATTCATACTGTTGCTTGTGATGGTTGAATTGATGTCTTCATATAAATATTACTTAAGTTACTTTCATTTTTTTTTAAAAAAAAAAATAAATATACGTTTAGGACCTCTTTGGTTGAGTGGTTATATTATCTGACTTGAATTCTCAAACCCTTCACTGCCGTAATTTTGAATTCTGACCATGATCAGACAATTTTCACATGCGAGGAAGCTGTTCAGCTAGCTTATGGAAGGCAGGTGTTTCTGCCCAGGTGTACTTGCGGGGTCTTACTTAACCATTTAAGCTGTAAAAGTTGCCAATGACCCTGGCTGTTGGTGCAATGCAAACCCCAAAGATAGGAAATCAAATTCATATCAATTTAACTGTTAAGATTACTATAAAATATGTTTATGACACTTGCATGCTGTGGCATTCTTATTAGTCAATAAAAATGTGGTATAGTGTCTTAAGGTTGACATTTATGTCAGTTAGTTGAAAATTATCCCTTGGATTTGACATGCTTAATGTGTTTGGTCAACTGCAATGTACAGCGTGTCGTTTTTCAAGCACATTTTGATGTATGAATTATTTTCATAAACAGACACTTCTCTACATGTATACATTAAATCATATCTTGTTTACTGACTGGAGATATGTAATTATCTTTTGGCTGATTTAGTGTCTCTTTGCCTTGATTTGATATTTGTGTCATAAGGAGAGCGTTAGATCTGTAGGTCGATTGACCTACCTGTGGTCACATGTTCAAACGCTGCGTACGGCACATATTTTCTGTGACCATTTACATGCATAGCCAATCATTCTCCTCTGCTGATCTTTAAATGTGGGGAATTTGGAGATACTTGCGGAGAACGTGGTTAGTTCTGGTACAAAATCCAGAGAAAACTGGTTGTAAATGAAATACGGTTTAAAACTATCACAAATCAGAATAATTTACAAATTTACATCATCATCAAAAAAAAAAAAAAAATTGAGAAGAACAGCTTGTCACGTATTTGTGTGATCTTATTTTTGTCTGTTTATTTATTAAAGTAGTTATCTGTTTGTTGTTGATACTATAAATGCTTGGGAAAAAAAGTTTGCTGTTTGCTCAAAGCAGATATTTTGTCTCAAGTATTTTGCACATTGTGACATGATTGTAATCAAGTAAAAAATGATAAAATTGATAATGGTAATAACATGTTCTGTTCATGTAAACATAGTCATTATGATTTTTCTGTTTCCATTTACATCGAAATTATTTCCTTGAAATTATATAGTGCATGTATAATATGAAATCAATGTAGGATGTGGTGTAATATTGTACAGATATTCAATATCAGTATTGTTTGTAGGCCAATCATTTTGACAACAGCCCTTATAGTATGGTTGTATGTCAATGAATTTGTAAATTGTTTAAGTTTAATGCAGTTTTCAAAGTGTTTCTATTATATACCATGGGGTATAGTTAACCTAACCAGTGTCTGTACCAGTGCTAAGCTGGTACTCTGCAATTAAGTGCCAACTTCTCAACAGAAATGATCAGTGGTGGTGGATGAATGGCTTCAGAGGCATTGCCTTCAACCAAACTGTCACAGATATCATTGGCTACATCCTGGGTTCAATTTGTTTGTTTGTTTTTTATGTGACTTATTGTCACTGGGGTTTAACACCAGTGAGGATGATGGACTGATAATTGATTCTGTTTTTGCTTTTATGTGACTTATTGTCACTGGGGTTTAATGCCATTTTTCAACAATTTTTCAGTTATATACACCAACCAGTTCACCTTCACCTTACCAGTTTTCCTGGACTGTATACTAACCAGTACTAACTTACCTTTCCACAAGGAGCTGAAATCTTCAACATTATTGTCAAATTTTCATAGAAACGTAATACCTTCTGTGACCAGGATTCGAACCAGGATCTCCGGGTTACAAGTCCGGTGCACTAACCACTGAACCATGGCTGCGGCCTCTGGGTTCAAACTCACACCTTAAGATCCATAGAACTAACATTCTACAAGTTGAGATAAGCTGGTGGGCTGGTTTTATGTTTTTTATTGAGTTTGAATGTCTCGTTTCATAGACCTATCATACCTAAGACACAGAAAAGCCATGCTTATAATTTCACTTTGTCTGTGAAGTAAATATGTTGTATTATGTCAGTCATTCTGAAGTGCTTTACCAGCTGCTGGTTATTGACTGAATTTTGTGTCACTGGCTTGATTAAATTATTAAACATGTGCTAATGTAAGATTTTATTTCAAAATGTCACCAGATCCATGTTATTTCAGAATAATATCTTGTGTTAGCATTATCCTGAAAGCAGGCTTGCCATTGGCCAATGTTAGGACTCTCCTGTTATATGAGCCATTGCATTGATCAGAAACACAACTTCTATGATCTTAAATTGAAAGAAAACAGACTCAGAAATTTTCTGTGCTATAATTTGATGTTCAGTTGCAGACTACTAAAGGTTCATAATAATTTTCACAAAATAGCACACAATAGCGGAAGCATTTGACTTCATATAACATCATTAACTTCTGTAAAACTCTGTTGAAAGCCAAATGATAAACCATAAACAACAAATTAACTTTATCAGTAAACATGAACAACATATCACTTCACATTTCAACTCGAAATTCAATGACTTATGAGCACAGTAATCCTTGACGATAGCAGCAAAAAGGGTACTATCGTAAAACCTCAATTAGCAACCACCTTGTAACTGTAACATCCTCAATATAATGACTTCTTATGTTTTTTTTGGATTGAATTTTCACATGGGAAATTGTTTATGGAACCACCAATGTTAAGTTCATTGTCTGTGGGTCACTATGGTGATCTTAATATCAAGGTTTTACTGTAAATATGAGTAGTCTGAGTAATGCAGTCTATCAACTAACAATTTCATGGAATATGTACTCTCATACAATAACAGTGGTGAAGAAATGAGCCAGAAGCCAGAAAAATCAACCAGCTATTTGAACACTGTCGCCAGCTACTTTTTCCCCTGAAAGGTAGTTGCCCCTTTGCACACTACTGGGGGAATCCACAGACCCCCCTTATGCTTATAGTAGCTTACTGGCTACATGAAAACATTTCAACATCCCTGCAATAGCATATATGATAAACCTAGATCTTAAAAATTGCATCAGTATGAAATAAGTATATTAGTTAGAAACACAATTGCTATGAGTCAACTGCACAAAGCAAGTTTGTAAATGTTAACTGATGTCATTTTGGTTAATGACCTAAAATTCATTATGTTTTATCAGTTTATACATTATGATCATATCATAAAATTATCATAATAAAACAATGATGTCAGATAAACTTGTGGTTTTGGTTATGTATGTTCATGTTTGTGAATTTTGATAGACTGGTTTGCATTACTCTCATTTAACTAGTCACTGCTTTTGGCTCCTTTCAGCTCTGTCAAGGTAAGACTGGTTTACATTACTCTCATTCAACCAGTCACTGCTGTTGGCTTCTTTCAGCTCTGTCAGGCTTGGCATATCAGTTTGTCATCTGTGAATAACACATGAAGTTAAAAGTTGTGACATTACTTTAATCATTAAATTTAGCTTAAAAGTTGAATAATGCATAACCCTTAACATTACTGTACACTGGTATGATTCTTGTTGCTTTGTGCCTAATGTTCTGAAGGTCTTTGCAAGTGGTCCTTTCTGAACAACATTTATGGCCAACATAAGTCATCATGGAATGGTTTCACTTGAAGTGTAAGAAGATTTAACTCTTTCACTGCCAAATTTCTGGTAAGATACATTTCTCATTGCCAAGTATTTCTTACTTGTGCTCACCCTGTCCTCTGCAAGTAACCGCAAACTTCTCGGCATGCATTGTTTGAATTAGTAGTGGATAATGCTATCATGTGACACACGCAAGGTTTGAACACAGGAGCCTGGGATCTGTAGACTTCACTGAAATTTGTAGACTTCTCTAAAGTTTAGACTTGTACTGGTCACTGGAAGGCGACATTGGCACTCAGCATCAAGTCACCGCACAGCGACATTGGCAGCAAAATGACTAAATTAACTTCCATTGATAGCTTTAGTTTTTGTTGCGACTAAAGTGTTTTGTTATGACATATTTTTTAACAGGCGTCTGGCTTCACATGTAGATGTAGGATTTTATACTGGAATGTATTCTACTTATGCTGAAGTTCAGCCTCTGGCTTTATTCCAGAAATGACCCTCATCCTTCACTAAAGCTTTTTTGTTTATCAGAATTTCCTTTGCATTTTTATTGTGCATTTATTTGTTGTGAGAAACATGTTGCCTGTTAAGTTTCTTTTTATTAACTCAAAGAGAATCAGGTATTGTGAATATTGAAACATATCCTATGATCGTTTAGCATGTCATTTGGATTAACTGTGTAATCAGAGATTAGAAATTATTGTATGACTTGGTGACCAAGTTTGTTGTTAGTATTTTGAGTGAATTTTGAGTAAAATCTGTTATAGTAAAGGAATATAAAAGATGGGGAATATCATCTGAATTTGCTTTTTTCTTCCGCATGTTATGTGAAGAGAAGAAACACAAAAATCCAATTTGCCCAATAATTGTAATACATGTATATGGAATCCATGTTACATGAAATTAGCTTTTAATGGCCTTGTTCTGTAGTGTGTCAGTATTCATCAGTATTGTCAGTACAGACATATAAATGGTGCTGATCACAATTTATCACATTAGGGAATAGAACATAGTGGTGAGTAAGTAAATAGTTTATCTTGTTGTACATATTGAACATGATGTTGTGAGTTTATTTGTTTTACATGGGATGACTCAGGAGAACAGGAAATTTGGAAATCTGTTTTTGATCGTTTGACCCCAGGACAGAGTAAATCATAAAGAATTTTTTGTTGGCATACTGCCAAGCTGGCCAGGAACCAGTGTTATGAGTACAAACCTGCCTGACTGCAAAAACAAAATGTTAAGACCTAAATTCCATGCCTGAACAATAAGCACTTTTGACTTCTGAATTTATCACTCCTGTATGGATTTGATAAGTTTTTAGCTTACCAGAACCAAAAGTTTAGGATGAGCTACTAGTATGGGAAGGTGGATGCACCAGCATCTGTTGTCCATTATCTATCGTCTGGTGTCAACAATGATGTCTCTGCTGAAAGTACGGGTCAGATTTCCTTCAAATTTTCTGTGTAGTATTCTTGTGACCTTCCAACTGCATTTTGCTCATATTAGACCAGTTGACCCCTTTTAGAGCTAAAAATAGAATAATCTTTAAATGTCTCAACCAATGGATGGACCATCACCAAACTTGGTCTTCAGCATTCTTAGATAATCTTCTATCAGATTTGCTAAAATAAAAGCAGCTGGCCCCTTATATGGGCCACTAGAGCTAAAAATAGACATACCTTTAAACATCTTTTCATGAACCAATATATGTGTCATCACTAAACATAGTTTGCAGGATCGTTAGTTGGTTAGTTGTCAAGGTAGCTAAAATGAATTTTGATAGTATTTTTTTGACATCTGTGAATGTCACAGATTTATTATTTACTTGACACTATGAACTTCAACAGCATTGAATCATGGTACTCTTGGCAAATGTTGTTAAGCATGATACATACATGTCAACATGGCTTGGGTGAAAGTGCAAATTTGTCTTCTGAAACAAGAGTGCATAATATTTTGGTCTCTTATGGGAAGGTAATGATACATATGTATGATTCTGATGCTAGAAGTTTGTTATTTGCTTGAAAATAATTGAATTTAGTGCCATTTGTAACCCTACCCTTATATAAGGGTAAGACTAGTTAGTGTGAATGTATGGATTTTTATTAAGTATGTAATAGCTATTAATGTGATGTATAGAACACACCTAATGCATTTATTAGCTGTGTTTGTCCAACATCTAAGTTATGGAAAAAATTTTCTCTGGCAAGTTCATTATTACTTTTTTTCACATATGGCAAATAGAAAAATTAAAGAATTTCATCATCTGAGACCAGTTTTCAAATCTAACGTCATTCACTGTTTCAGTTCATTAATTTAATCAGAAGTTCTTGCTGAATGATTGGCATTTTTGTTCCAATATGCAGCCTTTTTACTTTGTACAGTAAAACCCTTGAAAACCGGATCATTTCTTGACTGGGCCTAAAGTCTGGTTTATGAGAATTTCGGTTTTCAAAGAACTATTTTTGATCAAGAGAAAAAAGTGGGACTTGAAAAATTGCTTGATTTTCAGAGAAGTCCAGTTTTCAGAGAGTCCGGGTTTTAGGGGTTTTACTTTATTACTTGTTGTATGTCTCCATTTTATTGTTGTTTTTTTTTATTTAAATTATATCGAAACTGTGATATAACATTGTAGTACATATTACACAATTGGTTTATACAATTTCAGTACCTTAGACCTCGCGGTAAAAGTGTGGTAAGTTTTAATGTGTGTCTCCTAGAAAACTTAACACGTCACTTTATGAATATAGTATTAATTCACTTCATAATCTAATTAAGAGAAAAGTATTCATATAAAAGTGTTTGTCATAAGATAAATGCATCATTGTGAAGAAAATTCGACTAAGATTGGAGTAATTAAAATAAATAGTGTGGTGCCTAAACTAATATCAGGATCTTTGAAGGCCATTTAATCATTCTGTCTCAATGTGATCCATTTAACTATTATGTCTAGAACAAGTCACTCAAAATACAGTGCTCCAGCCCGTAACGTCACCCCGAAGTCCGATTCCCGCCAAGAAACGACAGTAAAAGGCACATATACACATACTAAAAAACACATGTCGTGAATGTATCGATTCCCTCCGAACAACAACTCCTTCTAAAGAACAACACTCCCAACAAGTGATGCTCTTCGGAGAGAGAGAGCACTGTACTCAAAAAGTGTCTATTCAAAGCATTCTTCTGAAATACTGATCAAAGTGTCTAATAAGGCTTCCTATTGGAATTCTAAAAAAAATGTGTCTATTCATGGATACATGTTGGGATTCTAAAAAAGGTGTCAGCTGAAAGATTCCTGTTGTCATCCTAAAAGGTGTCTATTCAATGCTTTCTATTGGCAAAATTGTTACTTCCAACCTCCGACTTTCTCAACAGCTCTCCAGTAATTGTAAGACAAACCTGCAGTGTTTTATTGTAGAATTTAATTAATTTTATTACTAGTAATGCACTTTGTCTTAATATTTGTTAATCTTAATATTGTGTTGTTTTAACTCATTATTGTGTTCCTTTTATACACAACCTGGATGTTTAATTGTTTGCGTTTAATGTGTTGTAGTTAATATAACAGATTTTGTATTATGTAGTACTTTTATATTGTGTTACGATTATTAGTATATTTGGTTATTAGGATATAATTTGTATTTATTAGTTGTAGTACATACTTGTTATTCCTTATACATTTTATAGCATCATTTATGTTGCATATTATCTGTTTTTGTTGTCTATCAGCTGACTAATCATCGTTTTGAGTCTACACCTGCGTAACTGATGCATTTTACTGTATGTCATCAATTAAAATTTTTTTTGATGTATTTGAATGTGCGTATAAAAGGCTTTATTCATTTGTAATGTCAAGGTCGTATCATCCGAAGTGCCTAAAAATTTTAATTGTAAATCTAAGGGAAAACTTATAGCCCACAAATGTTCTCCACATTTGAGTATCACAATGCCGACATTTATATACTGAATATTTCCTACTATATGCTTCTTGGAGTGCAACAATTACAGATTATTTGTTCAATTCCTTTTGTTTTTTGGTTTGATTATTGGAAAATATTTGGACGCATTGGACCTAATTTAAGGGAAAATTAAAGCTTGTGCATTGACTTTCAATATTTTCTTGAATAGGGTAGGGGCATTTATTAGAAACTATACAATGCACGCAATATTGAGCAAGTCAGAATCATTCTCATTTTACTCTGGATTACTGAAAATTCTATAAAGTTGTGTTCTATGGTCCAGTCGTTAGTGCGCTGGACTTGTTACTGGGTGACCAGAGTTCAAAACCCGGTCGTGGCAGGTCACACCCTGCAATGAAAATTTGGCAAGACGGTAAATTTTTCTCCATATGTGGAGAAGTTGCCAGCATCTCGTAGGAGGGTGAGTCCTGGTCAGAATACAGTCCATGAAAACTAGTAAAGTGAACTGGATGCTATATGTAACTGAAACATGGTTGAAAAATGGTTTATTTAAATACAGTGAAAAAAGGTGCATTCATTAGGGAATAGTTGGTATATCTATTTTATAGAACCAAATGATGCAATCATTGATGCAACTGCCAGCGGCCACTGCAGATGTAGCAATATGTAACAAATGGTTCATTTTATACTCTGACACAAGTTACAGATCTTATATTTACTGTTACAGCTGCTGTGTTGGCTTAATTACAGAACATCAGATTTATAGAAAACATATAAAACATTGTTTATGTACCGTGTAATTAATGATTAGACTACATATATCCCATTACACATTAATAGTGAATCTTTGATTACTTGTATTAAGTCATCTAACATCGATGTCTCACAGTCATTGCTTTCATTATCTTTGTCAGCTTATTTATCTAAGTCCCAATATTTATGGGGAATGTCAATACCAAGTGTCAATATTTCCTTGCAATATTCTATCCATACCACTTTGATAGTGTGAGTTGAGTTTCATATTTTCATTACATGCTTATAACCATGATAGTGTCAGGTATATGATACAGTACATAATTTTAGACCAATTTGGCTCAATATCTTCAAATGTGACTTTACAAAATTTGATTAGATCGCATATATCACCATTGTACAGATCACATGGCACACTCTAAAGGAAACCTCTCAAATTTCACCATAGTTGATGTCAATATAATGTTGTCAAGGAAGATGTGAGTATTTTATTTATCAGTATGAATTAACCATTCCTGTTTTTATGGCTTACATGTTTCTATCTTGTTCCATATGAAATTGCCAGTAAAAATGATGTGTTATACTAAAATTGTGGACTTCACCCAATTGCCCTTTTGAAACATTGTTGTTTAGACCCAAAGGTTATCAAACTTGAGAGCAGTCTCCCAGTCCAAATCTCAATGTTACTATCAAAGTTTCCCTGTTTAATGTTTAAGATACTTATTCAGATCGATTTTGCGGATGGGATTATGTGTGATCTATATCTTCATTGTTTTATCATAATTAACTTAAAATTATTCATTGACAAACTATGAGATTTGAGCTTGGAGACCTATCACATGTGTTATAACCTCATAGTGCTACACAAACCATGGGTTTTGACTTAAGATCTTGTGTTATGAAAATAAATCTCAAAATGAACCCTGATTGGCTGGTTTGAATCAACCAATGGGAAGGCTTGAATGCAATATTTTACTAACAAACTCAGTTGCATAGCCTTGGAATCAGGCTTGTCAGTAGGATAATCTGTGATGTCCCCTATCCATGACATAATTCTGGGGCTCAGGGGCCATATTTCTTTGACATATCTTTTTCTTTAGTTTGTTTTTTTTGTGTTAGATAGGGTTAAATAGGGTGAATTTAATCAAGTTACCATTATGAAACAGGATCAAATCATTGGTCAACAACTTTTTCCTTATTCTAGTTCATGTTTTTATTTCCATTACCTGCTTTGTTCAAGTCTTTTTATCACAGTTTCCTGGTAAAATTTATGGGATAATTTCCTGCTTGCTATAAACTCATTTCATGACTGTAAACAAATGGATTACGGCTGTCCTCTATGTATGGTGCTATTGACCATTTAACATTACTTCTGAACGCAAAATTAAGATCATAATAAAAATAATTGTATCAATAGTTAACCAACCAATGGCTTGCCATAAAACTCTAGAAATCATCGGTGTGTTTGTTTAGCAATTTTCTGTAAATGGCAGTTTGTGTTCTAGATGTTGATTTTGCCTGCACCCATGTTGATGCTGTAACAGCCTTGTAAATGAGAAATCCTACAGAAATAATTGACCTCAATGTTGCATTCAATTACCCAAACTTTATTCAATAGACAATATAGTATGAATGCTGTGGGCATGTTTTACAGCTCTCCTCATCTGTAATTGTATTACAATGTCAAATCTTTCAGAGTCAACTTGCTTTAAGGCTTTTGTATAATTTTTCTCCTGTTCTTGGTATCATTTTGATTTGTTTCACGACAAAAGTAACGTTATCTACGTCTATTTCGTTCTCAGAATAAATTAGGATAATATGTTTACTAGGATTAGCATTCCTCAGGCCCATTCATGGATATTTATGGATATATATCTGAGATAAGATAGCGGTTTTTCATCTTAAAAATCTTGCTTTTTCTTGTTTGTAAATAAACACTGTTTTGTCTAATTGATTGTTTTGGGAGTCTTTTGTCAGGGTATAAAGGTATTTGTCTGAAATGTACACCATTTGTAAAATTTTTAAGTTTAAAAACTGCTTAGACGAAACAGGGCATGGGTCAGGAATATCATCATCATGTTTCAGATCACTTTATTGTGAGCAACTGGATTCTATCTATTTTACATATGATTGGAGTCCTGTCTTCATTGTAATGGCTGCTTCCTATCTAATCCTGTACATATTACACCCGTTGTTATTAGGAGCAAGTTACTGCCATCCATAGTCATCACTTCACTGTGAAGATTGTGAAATCATTTTTTGTCTAAGGATTAAATTTCAAGTCCCCTCAGGTACTGAATTTTCGTTGATAATAATTATTTGGAATGTAGAACTATGAATCTACTATATTTTTCTCTTGATTAAATTTTGAATTTTCATTTTAATCTGAACTGTCTGGTATTTCTGATATTTCTTGAAAACTAATTTGGAAATCTCGTGAAAATCGAAATATTGTAGAGTTCATTAACATCACTTTTTACTTGTCTGTGTCTGTTGTATTCCTTTTTGCAATCATCTTCTACACTTTCAGTCCTCTTCTTTTTTGCAACTACAACTTCAGTCCTTTCTTCACTATCGTCTTCTATCCTTTGAGTTCTCTTCTTTTATGCAACTACAACCTCAATCCTTTCTTCACAATCATCTTCTGTCCTTTCAGTCATCTTCTTTTTTGCAACTACAACTTCAATCCTTTCTTTACAATCATCTTCTACACCTCCAATCCTCTTCTTCTTTGCAACTTAAACTTCAGTTCTTTTTTCATAATCATTTCTACACCATCAGTCCTCTTCTTTTTACGAATGTCTTCTACTCCTTCATCAACTTCTGTTTCACAGTCATCTTTTATACTTTTAGTCCTCTTCTTCTTCACAATCAGCTTTTGCACCTTATGTCCAACCATAGCAATAAATTGCATTGTCCTCTTCAGCTTCTCTACATTTCAGAACGGCTTTCTGTCATGTAGAAGCATCTTCATAGACATGTAGAACTGGTTGTATAATATGATCACAATCTGTAATTGTCTGTGATTGGTACTTAATTACTCTTGATGTATCTACTGGTGATTAAGATAAGACTTGATGATGTATCAGTTTACTGTACAAAAATAAGATCACTTTCTGACAGGATATGAGGGTTAATTACGCACAATCTTGAAACATATCAAGTCAAGTGGGGCGGTGTAGATGACTGATAAAACAATACAGATAGGATCTCATTGATTGGACCAGGATTATTGGGTCTTCAGGTGGCTTTCAGCAAACCATGTTGCCCCATATTTCTAACTTTCATATCATCTTTTCTGTTCTCCTAAAAATTCATGCAGGGAACATGACTTAGCAAAAGTCATTCGATTGATTTTATCAACGTTCTTATCAACAGAACTCTTATAATTCTTCCATGTGATGTTTGTACGATTGTTTATTGCTTTTAATCAATATTTTCATATGCAAACATGCATTTATAGGAATTTAAACACTTGGAAAAAATCATGCAAATCACATAGGTTGGCCGTAAGCATTATGCAGGTACCATCTTAACCCTTTGCCTCATATGCATATTTTAGACTCTTCCGAATTCAATGCAAATATAGTACAAAACTTCAATTTATTTTAGAAAATTGGGTTATTTCACTTTAAAAGAGTGGAAAACATTGTGGCAATAGGAGCCATTACTCATTACAAGCAATGGCTTCTTTTGCCACAATGTTTTCAAAAGTCATCTGCTTCAGATGTGGGGAAATGCGGTATTATGAGACAAAGGGTTAATGGGTGAATATGGAACTTGCTCCTTAGGGGAGGGGATTCCATTTCATTTTTGTGACTCTTCTTTCTTGTACATCCAAAGAGATTGTAAGAATAATACAGGTTCACTTTGATGTATATTTTGTCGGATAGTGAGTGGAGACATTTTTTGGAAAATATTGAGGCTTACAGGAGCATTGCTCTCTATATGGGTCCTTGTGGACAAACTGTATTCTGAACTAGAAGTCATGCAGTTCTGATTTTAGTAGTATTTTGAATGCATTTACATGATGTGATGTAATTTAAAACCAGGCTTGTCAGACAGACATCAAAAGGTTGATGAAAGATGGTACTATGTATTTGTCACTTAGTCGTAAGACCTCATAGGGGCTGGTAGTCAATTGATTAACTGTATCTATCAATTGTGCACACCTCAGTGGCATAAAGAAGTTCTATCCTTGAATATGCTAAACTAATTCACTCACAAATCCTTCCTGAAGTTAAATCAGATGACTCAGCCTCCGAATTGTGTACTTAACTATTCCTAAGAGACAAAGATAACACAATATTATCTTATTATAATATTGCATTTGTATGTTTCTCTTTAAGATGGAATAAAACTTGTTGTTTACAGCTATTTTGCGTATTTCTGTTCTATGAGTAAGATTTATTGTATCTAGTCCCTGTGTGTTCCTGGCTTAAATCAGATTTTATATCTTCAGATGCATTACTTTCCTATTAATGTCTCATTTAGTCTGGTATCTTGGTGTATTAGCAAATTAAACTGTATTTGTATAGCCCCATATTGATGATTATTTCCAGTTTAAGTTTTAGACTGGGTCCATAATTTTATTTATTTTGTATGAAGTACTTAACATATGTTTGCACAGATTTTAAAAAAAAGTCACGCCCCAATAAAGAGTCCTACTGTTTGGTTTGCAGAAGGGAGGTAATCCTGTCTAATTATCAGTGACTAAATTGCTGTTGTAGTTACTTCCCTTTAGTGAAGTGTGTCAGTTTGCTTTACTTTGACCTTAAAGTTGTAAAATCAAACTGTATTTCATTCTATCTAGATGATGATGTCATTTTTTGTTTGTATTCATTGTTAGGAATAATGCAATATGTTGGTTTTTATATTTTGTTTAATAAACATGGCTCGACAAATCTAATCAGCTGCTTATAATTACAAGTAGAAATCAACTTGGGACTAGTTGAAATTGCTCTTGTTCTAGTTAATATTCTAAGCTGTCAGTCAAGGAGAATGAGAGCGCTGAAAAAAATCATTGAACCCTGATAAAGTTAAAATGGAAATGATAAAGTTAGGACAAAATGTTGGAATTAATTATTAATATACATATATGTTTGTCAGGTGGTTACTTTTCACAGATATGAGTGACCAGACTACTAGCTAAATAAGTCACGTTTGAAATATTTTGACTAATAAAGTATACTGTGTAAGTTCAGGACACAAAGTCATTCACCTTTGTATTGTAACTGGAACAATGTGCAAAAAGCATGATTTTTTTACCCTTACGTTTTGACTTTGCATTGTTTGTACAAAGCATTACTGAACAAGTCTAGATTATACCAGAAGTGTATGAACAAGAATTTAGACAGAGAGAGATTTACCATGAGATATGACAGACACATAAACATTTGTCTATATTGCATGACCATTGTGTGTCACCTTGATGTCAGTTTTGATGATAAAATTCAACCTTTACTGTTATATATAATTTATTTTCTCTGAAATAATCTTACTGTTCTTACTGCTTAAAAATCTAAATCAAGCTCAAACATTTCTCATTCTGATTTAATGCCCCCCTGGAGGCTGACATTGACACCTCCAAATATAAGTATTGAGATACTACATTTACATGTAAAAGGGGTTTTAGTTTGGTATAAATAAAACAAAATGATGACTTATGAACAGTAGCTATGGATAAGGTAATGTTGAATTATCAACAAAAGCTATGAATGAGGGTATGATTAATTATAAACAGTAGCTATATATGAGGGTGTGATAAATTATAAACAATAGCTATATATGAGGGTATGATAACTTATAAACAATAGCTATATATGAGGGTATGATAAATTATAAACAATGGCTATATATGAGGGTATGGTAAATTATAAACAATAGCTATATATGAGGGAATGATAAATTATAAACAATAACTGTAAATTAGGGTATGATGAATTATAAACAATAGCTATATATACGGGTATGATAAAATGAATGAAGGAATGATGAATCATAAGCAGTAGCTATAAATGAGGGTATGATAAATTATAAACAATAGCTATGAATGAAGGAATGATAAATTATTATCAATAGCTATGAATGAGGGATTGTATTTAGGCCAAATGCTCCATCTAATGTTTCATGGAGGTGGAGTTCACCTTCAAGACACACAATTGGTTTTGGAGCTAAGAGATAAAGTTTATGTGATAATTTTGTAGTAGTTTTTGTGATAAGGTAAAATTTAGTCATAAGATTACCTGCTGCTCATGATTGTGACAATACTATTAAACTTAGTGATAAGGCATAAAATATCTCCAGGTTTCTTACCTGACTGACCCTTTTTGCGTACTCTAGACTTTTCAGTTGTGGTAATTTTTTTCCTGTAGATATTTTCATTTGCATATGAAATACATCTCTGAACTGAGAAATATATTTTGAAAAAGAAATCTTTTGATCATATATGTGTCGATGATTTTTGAAACTGGGCGTTTTTTCCCTAATAAAACGATAATTTGGATGGTAATAAAATAGTAGGTCAGATCTAAAAATAAATTTTATTATCTGTACTTATATGATTTTATAATGGCTGCAATAATATTTTGTCCATAATGAGCACATTCAACTCATACTAAAATCATCTTTTAGCGAACTCCCGTTGGCAAAATTAATTTAATTCTAATTTTGGCACGTAATTGAGTATGTATGCAGTATTTTATTCTGTTTTCTTGTTGACTTGAATAGTTATCATTTTTTTTCCATATTTGGCAAATGTGCAGATATTTTTTGCTCTGAATCAACTTCATAAAACACACCATGTGCCTCTTTTATGATATTTAAGCCTTGATCATTTATTTGCTTCACAACTTGTTTGAGCGTTTACAAACGAAATCTAAAATTGAAGGTCGTGTGCTGCATTTTCCTGATATCCATCCTGTAATCATGGATGTAATTTATGCTAATTTTATCATTCTCATTGGTGATAAATATTTGTATGGGTTTGTCTATTTGCTGAAGCCGGGTTGACCTACATTTTTCCATTCAAAGTTATACTAGGTTTTATCATGTATTGATTTCACACTTTCAATTTACCTAGAGAGATGGTGGCATTTCTTGTTACAAAAACGTATTATTTTAAAGTTAAAACAAAACTCCTTTTACCTGTATTTTAAATTTTGTAATATTTATTTTTCATGCCGGTTACAGAAATACCCGGCTTTTATGAATATATCCACTTTTTATGATTCAAGTTAAGTTATGGTTGAAGGAAGATATATGTTATGTACCATATCATACACCTATGGTCTATATTAGTCCCGTTGTGCGTGTTTAGTTAAACTTTGGGCAATACCGATATATATCCTCATGAAAATAACATACTCATGAAAATTACTCAAATTGGATTATAGTTTATTTGTTAAATAATAATTGTGATTGGATTTGGAATTTTATATATAATGGACTATGGTAATTTAAAAAGTTGATCTGATTGAGTTAAAGATTGGTGTACAATCTGTGTATGTATACGGACTGTCATAAATGGAAGGGGGGACATATTTCTTGTTACACGATTTATATTGACGGGAGTTGTCACTTGTGCAGTATGACCTACTTCTATAAATCATATTGTCTGACCGTCTTATTCTGTTCATTAATTAATATTAATTAATTGTATTCTGTTATGGCTAATATTAAGAATCAGCAAAAAGGGGTTGGAATATTAGGTGTATAATGCATGTATATAGGGAAGTTATATCACTTGGTTTCTGTGTGCAGATCACAAAATTTTGTATCTGATAATCTTTGTCATTTTTACAAGATGTCAAAATGAGATAAAAAAAAACATGTATTTGTATGAAAACTTCTGTTTATTATCTCTCTGAAGAGCTTCAGGCTTCTTTACTAGTGTCAGTTTTTTGCACCATAATATTTACCGTAATGGCCCCAAGGGGCCAGCTGCTGTACTTAACATTAACCTTGATCCCTTTTAATTGATGCATGTAATTGATAAAGTGTCTGTCCCCAAGCTATTCCCATTTACTTTTGCTATTTATTGTGGAAAAAGGGGCCACCAGTCCCTAAGTGCTGGACGTATAATGATGGATTTATGATACTGTGATACAACTGGAATTATTTACAGAACTGTTTTAAATTATTTCAGAATCACTGTGATAAAATATCAAAGTCTGGCTTATTACCAAAATATTTTTTGAGTCCATATCTTTTGATAGCTTTAGTACAAATATTTTGTTACTTTGTAATGAAGTTTGTTTTCATTAATAAAGTCATGTGACATTGTTTTTCAACCTTGACGTCTTGAATTTTAGCTTTTTTACGGTTCAGTTTTTCTTACAGCTAGCGTTTTCATTATTCTACGTTATTGAAACCTTATATCTGTAACACTTATGTTGAATTATCAGGCTTATTTTCTTTGTACAATGTTTTCATTATATTTTTTTTCTAAGATTGATTACATTTTAAATAAAAGTAGTCCCTCTTTACTTACCTGGTACCTGGCAAATTATTCTGATTTTTCTTCTGACTTGATTTATTTTACAAAAAATTTGAGTAATTCTTTATGTATTTTTTTTTTGTAAACATACCATGATTTGGCTGGAGTGACTAGAGGATATTGAAATTAATGCCTTTCTAATGGCCCTTTTTTGTTGATTTTTGCCATGCTCTTCGCTAAAATGTTCTTTGTGAAAGTATGTGTATATGAGTTAAGAATAAACGTTTTATGAATTTTTATATTGTCCAATGTCAATGGTACTCATTTGGCTTGCGGAATTAATTGCACATTCTTATCGACAACTTTATAATGATTCAAAACAAACATGGTGGGGTATTGCGGTGTTACAGGTTGATTTTTGAAGTTTCGCCTATTATATGATATCTTAATTTAAACGTGAATGATAAGGAATAAATGTGTTCGAAATAAAAATTATTTAATGATTTAATTTTACAGATGATAACTTGTAGAAGTGAGAAGTAAAACTGGATTTTTCTCTTGATGATATAATTTTAAGGATTTCTGATCTAATAGTTACGATATTGACCTAGATTTGTGATCTAAGAGACTCTAAACGATTTCTCTAAGCTCTTTTACAGAAGCCCAAAGACTTCCAGTGATTATGTAGTCTTTGATTGATAAAGTCAACTATCCATTCTTTGAGTTCCTTATATAATGGAATGTATGTTTTTCTGGTACTTTAGGAATTTAATATCTTAGACAAAAAGTTTGTATGAAGTGTGCTTAGCATTATTTGGATTTTAAAAATTGGATTTTTGTAACGTGCACGATGTATGGTAGGGCCAGATCGAGTTCTTATCGAGAACCGAGGGAACTGCAGAGTAAAATCAAGGTATGTAAACTGTGCATTGAGAAAATTCACCTGTTTGTGTTATTCATAATATTTCTGTGTATCTGTGTCAAAAAAATGTCTACCTATTTACATTGGTAATAGAAGTGGGTGGGGTGTGGGAAATGTTATTGAATTCTGATTTGTCTGTTTAAAAAACCTTATTTTGCTTTTTAATTAATTAATTTTCCTAAGAAAATCTTGGTGTTATTTCAAACATGCTATTTTCACTTACACCTGTAATAAGTGATGTACATTAGGAACCACATACTGATGTTTTGAACAAAATCGACCTACTTTTATACACACAGTTTGAAAAGATGACCTGTTGCAAATTTTAATGGGGTCAGCTATTTTACCATGGAATGATTCGGTATTTTTATATAATTAAACTTTTGATACTTACTTGAATAATACGATTGTGTTTACATACTGAGATTGGCGTGGACAGTCATTTTAGGCCAGAAAAAATTAGTTGTGTTAATGGTTATCCAACCGACCCTTTTTAGCATGGACCCTAAAGCTAAATCCAAGGTAGGAAAGTATTTTAAGATGACTAGTGTCTCATTTTCTCACAAAAAGTGCTTAGAAAAAAAATTAGTAAATTTTTCAACTATCATACCGTAATTGATTTGGTCAAGTATCCCTAAACTTGAATATTTTTTTTCCAGCCTTACCAGGCAACAAGATTTCGAAAGTGATGACCGATTTATGTATTCATCCATGATTGTTTGACTATGGCCTTAAGATAGTAGATATTAATCATCCAAACTTTAGGATGCCAGTTTGTTCGCTTGATAGCAAATGTTTCACATACTGATAAATCATAATTATTATTTGAAATGGAGATTTTCCACTTACATTCGCTAATGTAAATACTAATTTGAAAACTTGATTCAATGGAATTGGATTTAGTCCAAGCTCATGAATTGTGCAATTTTACATTTCATTATTACCTGGGCAATGGTTGAATTGTTTTCACTCCAGGATTGGTCTGGCTAGCCATGTGCATTACCCTAACCTGGTTAAAGCTTGGGTTTAGACTTAAATTGGGTCCTTATTTAGCTCTACCTAAAGCAAACTTGATTTCATTCCAAACTTACGATGATAGGTTTGAAGGCTGGTGTCCAATCTTCCTTGGGCTGTGCTGCTGGGTTTTAGACCAGTTTGTTTTGGCTCTTCTTTTACTCTTTTCAAACCAAACATGATTACCAACTTATGTTGACAGACTTTGTAGCTTGAACACTGATCTTTGGCCTGTTTCACAAATATGTCCTAAACTAATGTAGCAATGTATAAACTTGTGAATTTTGTACATTTCAGACATTCTTTTTAAGTTAAAACTATCTTGGCTAATGTCTAAGAAACGGATCCGTGGCCCCAAGTCTAAATCCAATCCATCTTGGACCTCTGATGCATTCCAGACAGGTGGTCTGTCTATTTACTTTTTGTAGGTGTAATTCAGCCATGATTTTATTTTTTGTTCTTTATTGCTAAACTAAGAGATGGTTATTCTTAGATCGCTGTTATCCTTCTCTTTTATAATCTGATCCCAGCATGCAGGTAATTAATGTTTTCCTGGTTATAACCTTGTGTCCACCTGCTTGTGAATTGTTTAAGGCAATATTGTGATTGATATTGACATTATCTTGGGTGAAAGCCGAGAGGTTTATTTTAATAGAATAATTAATCGCTAACAATGCTTTACTAAATCTCTCGAATTATCTATTTTGAGCCGCTATTAACAACATTGATGCTGTACAGATAGAGAATCGGTAATAGTAACTGATCCAGTGTCTATGTTCTGTGTATGTTAACAATGATCCAATACCGGACCAAGGCCGTGGTACAGTGGTTAGTGTGCTGGACTTGTAACTCATCCAGGTTAGAATCCCGGTCACGGCAGGTCATACCCTTCTATGAAAATTTGACAAAAATGCTGATTTTTTCCATATGTGGAGAACTTGCCTGCTTCTTGTGGAAGGGTAAGTTAGAACTGGTTAGTATACAGTCCAGGGAAACTGGTTAGGTGAACTGGTCGTCACATATGACTGAAAAATTGTTGGAAAATGGCATTAAACCCCAATGACAGTAAGTCACAAACAAAAAACAAATGAACAAACAAATGGTGGACCAGAGGACTGACAAACTTGAAAACCTTACTTGAGCAGACATAATATTACTGGCTCAAACTATAAATTAACTGAAGTCTTCACTAAACGAAATCGACCGGTTTTGAAGGGCAGTAATTTTGTGTATTTTACCAGACTTTCTAAAAATTTTTTGCTGAAGGTCTAAGGGCTGACAGTCTTTGCTACCACTCAGTGATCTAGGCATAAGTCTTTCATGTTGACTGAACTCACAATGTTATATAATTGTTGAACTGATTAATAGAAGGAGTTTGCCTAACAAGATTTCCCTTTCACTCAAAGTCTGGTTGTAGATTGTTTTGAAAATCAATGGCACTGAAAATGTAGTAGACTGGTTTCTTATTTTGAATTTCTGCTTTCAAGAAATTGTCACCTTGTATAAGGTATGCAAAGGTGAATGTGACATGTAAGTGCTCCCCTCCCATTCATTAAACAGTAGATCAGATTTTTGCATACAGCCACACTCGTTTTTAAAGACCTGTTAAACGAAACCACCTGACTTGTGAAGAGTATTACTTTAATTTCCAATACAAGCATTCACAGTTCATTTTAACATCAGCATGAAGGCCATCTTCAATTATGAACACTATTTACTATTCTGACGGTGCCCTTTATAGCCTGGTCTGCGTTTTAACTTGCTTAGCATTACCATATATTCACTGAGTATTTCATTTTACACACTTTAAAATGTGACTAGATTTTGTTTGAACAATTTTTGGGATACAATTTGAAGAATTTATTGTTTACATTTATTGTAGGTCTTACTACTTTTCAAGGTCAATGGGGTGGGGCATTTATTTGGATATTTGGTATATTTTCTACAGATGGTTGCAGCATGCTATCTTTGTGTCTTATTTTCCCAGCACCACTGAATTGTTATAGATTTAAACATCTTAAAGATTATGCATTAAATTTATTTTTACCATTATGTTGTCATGGTAACTTAAGCTTACTTCCCATGACTACACTCTTGATGATATTCTGTTGGTGTAATTAATGAAAAAAGTTTTCAAAAGGCAAAATGGAAGCATCAATTTCATTATAAATTTTGGAAAACCTTGTGTATGAATGATATTAGGATTTAAAATCATCTTTTAAAATCATTGCTATGATATGAAGATGAATACGCAGAATATGTCTTTAATTTTGATTTCTCATGTATCGATTGGCCACACAAAATTGGCATTGAATTCATGCCAAAATATACTTAAGGGTTACTGAATCCTCAGAACAATTATTTAATGGAAGTAACTTCTTGAAATTATACTCGTTTCTCGGAGACTTTGTTCCAAATAGGATTTCATTGTGTAGCTTTCGTCTGACCTGAAATCGAGTGATTTGATTTGATATCAGATGCATTATTTTTTGAGACAAGTTGAAATACCAGTTACCATGTATTCGAAACTAGTTTTTACATCCTAAGTCAGTTCCTAAAATTGGATGTGTTCTTTACATAGCATCGGCTTATTTCTACAACCCCGTTACTCAAATTTTGGCAATATTGAGATTTTGGTATCATTTTTTCGTCTCAGTCAACTCTTGACAATAATCATGCTTACTTGTTTGTAAATCTATACTAAATTGGGTTAATCCCAATTCCACTAACCCATAACTCACTTGAAGTTATTGCAGTTCAAAACTTCAAATGCGATTTCCTCAAAATAGGATAAAATAACCTGACAATAGGTGTAGAACTTGTTCTCTTTTTCCAGGACTCAAAATGGACAAAATCTAGTCAAATCAAATTAATTTACTGAATAATAGATTTCTATCTAATGGTGTTTTGAAAAACTAAAGAAAATAAATCTTTCACAGAGTTCACTTTTTGGACTTCGTGGAGTCTAGACATCAGAATGAGTTTGAAAATATACTGCTAATTACGAGAACCTTATGAGAAGTTTTAGTAGGTGTTGGCAAGTTGAGAAAATTTAGTGGTCTTATACCACAAGATTCATATTATCACAGTCTTGTAATTCTTACAAATAACAAAAATGAACAAAATGGCACATTTTTTCCGTCCATATTAGCATTTTTCTTTACAAAACAAGTGTGTGTGTTTGAATTATATGTGAAGATACTTTTTCCTGTGGATTTCTTCAGATTTTTTGCTTGTGTCTCATGCGCAGATGTGACCTATTTATTAGTGATTATGATGTTCAACAGAGATTTTTTATTGCCAATAAACCATCAACACAGCTGGGTCTCTCTGACCTTGGCCTTGAACTCATCATATTTTGTCCTTTAAACAATAGCTGTTCCTTTGACTTCCATTTTGGCCCCCAACATATCAATCTACTTATAGTCTGCAAGAAAAACTTTTTGGAAAATTATTGGCCCTTTGTACTACATGTTTGTCAAAAGTTGTAGCCTGAAACAAAGATTGGAAACTTGCATGATTAGTTATGTTCCAGATTTTTAGCTTAAAAAAAGTTTACTTTAGAAACCAATGAACTGCATGAATGTGATTATTTTATAGCCACTGTCTCCGAGAAAATGGTGGATCCACTCAGACTGGACTCTTTTACAGTTCTCTTTGACACTTCGATCATATTTCTGCTGAACCAAGCTTACAAACCTTGTCTTTCAAGAAAGAATTCGCTGTATGTCACATGTATTTAGTTGTTTTTACTCCATCCATAGACATTGTCAGTGTTGCATTATGTGTTATGTGTTTCTGTGGTGGTATGAACTTGATTTTATGAAAGTATACAGATTAACAAAAAATATTTTACTGGACAGGTTGATCAATGCACTCTTTAGAAAATCATAGTTTTAGGTAAAACTCCTGTATTTCCTGTAAATTTGTGATCAATTAATAAAGACGTATAATCAATGAATTCTTTGTTGTCTGAAAATTGAAATATAATCCCAGCTTTGTTTGTGGAAGCAGAGTGCGTTAGTCTCATTAGTCTCACTGGCTGTTGTGGTACAGTGCAACCTGTATTAATGGTCACCAGTTTGTCACCATCATCTGTAACCAAAAGTGACACTTCTATTCATGATTATTGATATAATGGACTGAAAAATTATCTCTTAATAATGACTAAGTCTGCATAACAGCCACATTTCTTCTCTCCCTTAACTGGTATTGTTTCACTGTTGTGACTGTAAAACGTGCTACCAGCTATGCTTATTACAACAAGCTTTTTAGTTACAGGTCAAAATGCTAAATTAATGGCTTTTGGTCTGATGAAAATTTAGTCTTACTTTTTTGCGGTCTATTACACCCATAAGGTATTTTCTGTGTGGAAAAAAATTATCGTGTTAATGAGATTTAAATGATCATATAGATAACTTAAGAGTGTACATCATGTTGTATGTGACAGAATGCTTCACCCTGCTCATAATTTTCCACTTGGTCATTGTAATATATAAACTGTATACATATTTATAGTTGACATTTTACGTTTTAAATCCTCTGTAAATTAAGTGCAATGTGTATTATAACTGTTGGTGATAATTGTGTATGATAATTGTATGTGATAATTATGTATGGTGATTGTATATGATAATTATGTGTGATAGTTGTACATGGAAATTATTTATGATGAATATATGTGATAATCATGTTTGGTTATTGCATGTGATAATTACGTATGATAATTCCAATAATAAAACATCACATACAATTATTGTATATAATTATCACATACAGTTATCATATGCAAGTATCATATACCAGTAATTATCTTCCTGTAGAATCCATGCATCAAACTTACAGTAAAGTTACAAATTTTAAGAATTTTATTGACACACCAGGAAGTTTCAAATATTTTAGTTTCTGCCATCTTCAAATACCAATGAAAATGCAAATCCTTTGAAAATTGACCATTCAAACATGTTTTATGGTGCATGCAGTTTTGTACAAGGCTGGGTATAGAAGGAAGTGAATGTGAATAAGATAATTGTCATTGTAGAGTACAAACACGTGTATAGTGCATGAATGTACTTTACAATTTTCTGTTTCACTTCACAAGGTCACAGTCAACTTTGTGTTGATAATCTATCTGGTGTAAAACTTTGTACATTGATAATTTGTTTTCTTTGAAAAGATATTTTTATTTGTGCCTCATATTTTATCTTTAGTTATCAGTTATCGAGGTTTGATCCCACAGTGGGGGTCCCCCAAGTTAAGTGATTATGGTCCCTGACTAGTAATCATGAGTCCCTCACTGCTGCAAATTCGAATCCCACGCAGGACCAGAAAATTCGCATGTGAGGAAGCTGTCCAACTGGCTTGTGGAAGGTCGGTGGTTCTATGTAGATGTATGCCTGGGGTTTTCATCCGCCATTAAAGCTGGAAAATACACCAAATGACCCTGGCTGTTGGCGTTAAACCGTAGAGAAAATGAAATTGATCCCAAACTCTTGTATAACTTCAGTTTGTGTAAAACAAATGTTTACATCAATTCTGCATCTAACATTCTCAATACTGATGTATTAAGTTTGACATTTCTGTGTTATACAGATACGTCAATATTTCACCGAGTTATTTTCTCAGTGGATATACGATTTCCAGTTTTAAAACTCCCCCTCATTGGTTCGGTTTTATATACATGTACAAATTCTAACATACTTATTTCTTAAGACTTCCTGTATCACATTTTGTGTGGATCTATATATGTACCTGATATACGGGGGGTATTCACCAAAATTTTGTATCAAATTTCATTTTTTGGTTTTTGTTTACTTGTCAGAGTATATCATTCCATTGCTTTTGTGAGTTAAAATAATAAAACTTCTCAACAAAAAGATACACGATAGGTGTATTCAAGTTTTTACAGTTTACGGCACTTGATACCCATTTATCCATTATTTTTTGCTGTAATCTTTACAAGAGTTGGATTTTATTCACTCATATCTTTTAATGTGTTTTGTAATCAAGGATCTTGACAATTTCTGTATCAAGTCCTTCATGATTGCTCTGATGTGGCTTGGCTTTGTGATCACCAAAACTAGCGTAATGAGTTAGATCAGATCTAATACATTATCTACCATCTTACCAGCTCTTGGTATTATGCTTATGTCAGCATTAAGATTTTTAACTCGCTGATTTCACAGTCATGAAAATCAAGATCTTTATACTTGTGTATGCAAGCAGCGTTGATATGTTCTGAAGATCATGTAAGTGGCTTAATCCTTTGCCTCATAAACATTCTTTGGACTCTTCCAAATTCAAAGCAAACATGCAAAACATCATTTTATTTAAGAAAATTGAGTTATTTCTCTCCGACAAAGTGGAAAACATTTTGGCAAAAGTAGCCATTACTCATTATGAGCAATGGCTTCTTTTGCCACAATGTTTTAAAAAGTTGTCTGCTTCAGAAGTGGGGGGATGCAGTAATATGAGGCAAAGGATTAACTTGGTATCTATATCATGTTAGTACTGGCCTGTTTGTTATCCAAGAGCTTTTGGAACATTCTGCTTGCTGTGGTTCATAAGCGAAATGACATACAAACAGACTTGTTAACAAACACGCAGCTCTTTTTATTAGTTTATTATACTTTTCTTTAGCATCATACAATGTTTTTGGAGTTGAATCAAAGTACTGTAACTTGAGAAGGTTAGTGTACCATTGCCAAAGGCAATAGACCTGGCATTATCTGTCTGCTTACTCTATTGGGAGCATGTAAGGTTCTCTGTGGTTGAATGCATTGTTTTTAAAACCTTTTTTGCACCATCACCATTGATTCAAGAATTTCATGTGGAGAAGTTGGCAGTAACTTGCGGATAACAAGGTTAGTGCACGAACAGAATCCAGTTACACTTTAAGTTAATACCTGCTGTTATATTACAGAATTATTGTTGAAAACAACCGTAAAATCTGACAAATTTATAAATTAATGAGGATCAAGCAACCCTGTCATTGTTTGGTTGTTTAATGCCCCCCCTCCACAAGAAATGTGATTATACAAATAATAGATTAAATACATAGCTGGTGGTATTTGTCATATAACACCTACTAGTATGACATTTGTTTATCCTTATGTATGGAGTATAAAACATTTATGCCATTCTTCCTTTTATGGACACAAACTGTCATGTCTCCTTTGTTCCTTGGCAAAGTTTTGTTTAAGTTGTGTTTTTGCTGACAAAAATGTGATGAAAGAAGTATTATTGCTTGAATTTATAATAGATGTGTTGTAATGTTTTGTACATAACATGAAACAGAGATATCTGGATCATGTGTGAGATGATAATTTGTTTTGAGTTTAGGTTTGTGTAATGTTTGTTTTTTGTTTTAAATTGTGTCGTCTGCATTTTCGATGAAATAACCATATTTTTGCCCTTGGTTGTATCCCCTAGACTGATTACATTTAACATGATTAATGATGCTTTCAAATGACCGTTTTAGTTATGGTTGACCCTCTAAAATGACCGTGGCTATTCATGGTTGACCTTCTGAAATGACCTTGTATAATCATAGTTGACCTGAAATGACCTTTGTATGATAATGGTTGACCTTCTGAAATGACCTTGTATAATCTTAGTTGACCTGAAATGACCTTTGTTTGATGATGGTTGACCTGCTGAAATGACCTTGTGTAATGGTGGTTGATCTTCTGAAATAGTCATACATTATTGTGGTAGACCATCTGAAATGACTTTGTATAATTATTGACCTTGCCTAACCATGGTTGAACTGAATGAAAAAGTCTATCCATAGTTCTGTATTATTCAACCGTGGTTCTTTTGTTTATAGGAGTCCCCAATATAACCTTACCTGGTTTACGTTTTAGCTTGAGTATGAATCTGTATGTGCAACCTGTCTTATTTCAATCAATGACTGCAAGGTATTGTCTTGATGACTTAATATGTCATATGGCTAAAGGAGTCTCAAGTTGTGTGGCTGCCAACGTGATGTCATGCTGAAGTATGTCAGAATGTCACGAGTTGTTTGTTAGGCTGTTATGTTACGCCAAGTTTGCCTGGAAAAACATGTGATGTCTGATTTAATATTCAGTCTTCAGAACCAGATTGAATAAGGTATAAACTGATCATTGAAAGCATTATTGCCCAAGATAAATAAATCAAGATTTGCAGATTTGCTGATGAGATTTAAATGTGATTTATGAATGCTAACTGAATGGTACAGTTTTGCAGGTATTTTTGGTCCTGTTGTATATTACTTTTATATGATAATGATGAAATATGATAGCTCTGTACTGAACAGGTGTTATACATTGTGTAGTAGGAATATTCAGTGTTTTTATGACAGTGAGAATATTGTATCTATATAAGGAACATCTTGGGTTACACATTTTACTAAAACCGTAAAAACTTAATATCAAGACCTACTTTGGGACCTAATGAATTAGTCTTAATATTGAGATGGTCACATTATTCAGTTGTAATGTGGAAGAAATGTTGAAAAGTTGGTCTGTAATGAAATGGTCACTATAATGAGGTGGTCTTAATATTGAGATGGTCAATGAATGAGTCTTGTCATGCCTAGTAAAATATAATGTACTTGTATTGATGACTAAACTGATAATTTTAGAGAGAATTTGTTCAAAGCATTTTTTAGTGCTTGCTGTCAGTGACCTTTCAGTTGCTATGGTTACATTTATGCAATTTTATTTCATTGATCAAGATTGTGATATACTTTTTTAATTCCTTTGAAATCTTCTTAGGTATGTAAATCATTAAATATATCCGAATTTCTTGAAAAAAATGATGCCCCTGTGAGTAACTTGGCTTAAGTCATGAGACATGGTGTAATGGCTTCTCGTATCCATGGTTACAGAAGGACTTTCTTAGATAGGACATTATTCTCTGTGTAAGGGCAAATTTGAATTAGAAACAATGACACAGTCTGTCTGTACCTTGAAAGACATCTCTTAATGTACAAGAATCTGGTATAATGTTCTATAGAAGTTAAACTTGCTGAGAGCAAAAAATAAATATGGCTTCTTATTATTCTTTGTACAATTCAGCTTTTCTTCATTTTCACACAACGTTATGTAAGGATCAGAGATGGTAGACTAATTACCTTGTACCAGATATTCCCCAATAAAAGCCCCCCCCTGTGGCTTTACATTACACACATCATTTCAATGTCTGTTATTACTGTTTTAATGATTTTCATGTATTTGGTATATAAAATGGAATATCATTTCAGCATTTTTTTGGTTAGTGAAAAACTTTCCCAAAACCCTGTGGGGGGGTCATTTAATTTTTGAAGGAGTATATTTGAGAATATTTGTTACTTCCAAACAGTAAATGATGGAGTAGCCTGCGTCTTTCCCAAGATTTAAACCCAAAGATTCATACCAGCCCTGGTCATCCACAAAGTTAATTCACATGTGGAGCTGTGAATGTTAACATATAAACATGAAGTCCATTTAGATCTGTAAGACCTGCTGTATTTCTTATGTAAGCATAGAAAAACCATTCCATCATTATTCTACATTAAAACATGGTTTGTTGTTACAGACATTTTTTTTTGAGTTTGTGGAAAGGGTCCAGGTCCAGTCGGATTGGGAAAAAAATGTACAGTGTGATGTCAAAATTGGAATTTTTAGGTCAGTCATTGGGATAAAATGTATTTATTTTCAATTGGTCAGGGTCCATGTACTGGACCCAAACAAAGAAGGCAAAAATCACTGTTACATTTTGCCCAGCTGTTCGGCTGTGGATCATTAGGTGGTCAGGCTATGCACTGGTGATTTAATTCTTGCACAACTGAGTGTCTGCTTATACTTTATCAAGTGATAAAATATGGCTACATATTTATTATTACTTATGTCTCTTTCTAGAGCAATCATTTGCTTTTTATTTTCACTTCTGAATTAAGACCACCTCCATAAACTATCAAGATCACTTTAATGCTCCTGTAGGTTTTTTTATGGACAGGTTCGACTGTGTAACCTTTGAGCACTGGTTGGGTCAACCCGTCTGCTGAACAGGTGTTGTCAAGCAAAACTTCTTATCTTTGTCATAAATATTTCACCTGTAAAAACAAGTTTTTTTTCTGGCTTATATATATAAATTATGTATACTTGTTTTACCAAGAGCAATGACTCAGTTGCAAATTTTGTGTCTGTGTTTGATAAACATCAATGATCCTTGAAGTTTTTTGCGCCATTGTACAACATCAAAGATAGTTTCATCGAATAAAAGTGATATTTTATTGATTTTTTTTCGATGAAATGTCATTGAACTTCTCCTTACTTGTATCTATGGTAACATGATGTATGATGGACCATATAAAACAAAGAACAAACAACTATGCATGGATCCTTTATGTCCTTCAATTAAATAGGATCTGCTATTTTATCATAATCATATTTTATGCTACAATATCAAACATAAGCTAAATGCAATTTTCACATACTCTTCAAAGAAGAGAATCAGTAATAAACAATATACAGTTGGTTCTTTTTTCCAATGGGTTTTAATGCTGTTTTTTTATCAGTTTTTCAACAGTTTCTGGTTCTCCTAACCAGTTTTGCTGCGCTGAATACTGACCGGTGCTAACTTAACCTTCCACAAGGAGCCAGCAACCTTGACACACATATGGAGGAAAATCAACCTTTTGTCAATTTTTCATGGAAGAGTATGGACTGCTGTGACTGGGATTTGAACCCAGTTTGTTTGGTTACAAGTCCAGTGCACTAACCACTGGACCGCGGTCATGGCTACAGTTGGTTCTGTTCACAGAAACAAAGTCATTTTTTCTTCTCTTCGGCCACAAAGATGATTTTCAGATTAAACAGTTTATCGTGTGCAGCATGTTTTGATTCATTCTGATAAATGTCATATTATAGAATGTCATCTTCATTGAACGATGCAAAACTAATTCTGGTCATGTTTCTTCTATAACCTCACTGTCAGGATGATCATCTGCCATTGATTGAAAAAAAAAATGTTGGTTATCAATATTTGTTTGAATGATTTGTTTCTATTATTTTGTCAGAAATATCCGCATTTGGAAATTAAACATGTTGCAGTGATTGCTTTTGTTATATTTGCTTTTATCATTTCCACTCATGATGAGGAAATTAATTCAAGTTGTTGCCACGGTTACTGTGGACTTAGAATGGCACCTATATTAGTCACAAAACACCCTGTTTCTTAATTGAAATGTCTCTGGACTGGTTCAGGTTAAAAATGGTTCTTTGGACAGGATTGAAGTCTTAATACATGGAAGCAGTCAAGTACTCCGCTGAAGAACATGATTTTCTAGACTGGTTCAGGATTTAAGTGTGCTGAAGACACGACAGCATTAAAGGAAGACACAGACACAGTCAAGTGTGCACTCAATAAATATTAGGCAGAAAACTACAAAATTGCTTATTTGAAATTATTTTTTAGACTGGTTCAGGATGTGAATATTCTGAAGACTGGCCTGCATTAAACAGAAAACATATAGACTCAGTCAAATGTGCACCATAACATATTGTTATGTTCCTGAGTGTAACAAATAATGTATTACATTATTGCAATAATGATGTCTGTAAGACAATTGGTTTTCTGCTTAAGTAATTTTTAAGCTTGATTTAATGGGAGGAATATATAGTGTTTAGATAATGATGCTTTTGAGACATAATTATAGTAGAGGTACAAAGAGGTACCAGACAGTAATGATTACATAAGCTTGATGAATCGTAGGTCAATCTGATTAATTGGTTTGTTTAATTCTATTCTAGCCTTATTTTCTTCTACACTCAGTGATTTCAGTCGAACTTGGTCTGTGAATTTTCATTCCAAGCTATGTTTTGTATGTCATTCTGCAAGGTCTGAAGGTATCCATGTTTAGGAGACCTGGGGCCCATTTGGTAGACTTAGCATAGATAGCAGTTTTAAATCTCAGAAATCCTGCTCATGGTATACAAAGTCTTAGACAATTACCATTTGCAACTGATAGTAGAAGCTAGATGCCCTGAACAATGGCTAAGATTAAACAAATCCTAGCGAGATTTTTAAGTTAAAAAAACAGATATCTTAGCTAAGCTACCAGTATGTCTTTGAAATGGGCCCCTTAGTGTTATTTCATCAGTATATCTAAGCTGAGATATTTGGTTGATTCATTATTTCACAACTTATTCAAGGCTCTGTTTAAAATTAAGTTAATTTCTTCTCTACATGATTGTTAGTTTCTAATTGGTCTCCCATGAAAATGTCTGCAAATTTCTGTTGTCCTGATTCAACAATGGGCTAATGCGATCAACGCTGATGAAAATGAACGACATATCAGCCTGCCAGAAGTGCACTGAGACTTCTCCATTCAGGAAATCTCCTGCCTCGTAATGCGGAAAGTATGTATGAGTTGCTCATGCATATTAATGAGATATGCAAATAGCATTCCCATTGTTGTTTTTTTCTTGTTCGCGTAATAATTTTGTTTCCATAATTTATGGGTTTTGTTTTTGGAGAACTCTATACAATGGAATAAAAATCTGGAATGTCAGTGTAATTAGGAAAAAATGTTTATTGTCACGAACTATTCTTACAACTTTGTTCTCAAGTAGTGTTGAACTTGTACGTCAAGGTTGGTATATGCAGTGTGCCGAAACTGTACGGGAATAATGAAAAGACCCGTCAATCATAATCAGCTGACTCCACCCTCTGCTGCTGTATCAACCTATAGTATTGTTCTAAAGCATTTTTAATGTATGCATCTGTAATGTAATGTGAACACTATTTGAGGGTGAACAAAGTAAATGTTTCTGAACATATTTAGTACCCATATTTCTTGTAATGTGTACATGTACTCAGAATGGTAGATTAGCGTAATAGATAAACAAAACATACAAATGTTGTTACTGTGCTCAAATTTGATTTCACAGTTATGTATAGCTATATCCTAAAATGGGTTAATAATCGAAGCAAAGTCATATTGCATTAAGAGCAATACAATCTTATCTGTGGTGTAAAGGAACTTATGGTAAATTATGAATCTTCCATGTTCAAATCCTGTAAGTGTCTCAACATACATGGTACATACATACTAGAACCACAATCTAGTCTAATCTAAATGTCTGTTGTTCAGCGCTATGTGACACCCATGGGTGAGAAGAGCAATTAATTCGCTACACAGTTGACTTGTATTTGTGAACAACGCCAGTAAACAACCTGTAAATAACACAGCCCGTAAATGACTTGACCTTATCTGGCCAGATATCAGCCAATTGGTGCCAATCGTTTTGAAGAGCATATATCTATGTACACAATTTTCCTATTCATGCGTATGTAAAGGTAAATACGGTATATTATAATAGTGAGTTTGTTCTAAATAGAGGAATTTGTTCAATTGATAGTACTTATTTTATGGCGACAATTTATTAACATTGCAGAGGTTACCGAGCGCAGCTAAGACAGATTTAGTGAAACTGGTAATCATGGGTCATTGCTATAACTCACATTACTGTTAATATTTTGTCAACTTCAGTCACCATTTTGTCAATTTCAATCAACATTTTGTCAATTTCAATCAATATTTTGTCAATTTCAACCAATACTTTGTCAATTTCAATCAATATTTTGTCAACTTCAGTCACCATTTTGTCAATTGTTTTATAGGTGAAAATTTTCTTCTGATAGATAACACATACAAAAAGGTCCGAAATTGAGTACAAGTGTTGTAGTACTGTTCAACTCTGTTCCCCAGAAGAAGATTTCATCGTTCCATTAAACAAATATCTAGTTGTCTGTTTTTGATTACATTTGCTGTCACTGATCAAAATGTCTGTGTAGTAAAGGATTCTCAAAGGCAGAAATGGGATGACCTCTCTTGAAATGCGGCTTTTGTGGAATTAAGTCAGTAAACATTGGATTGACAGCTGTATGAGTCTGGAAGAATTGTTTTTGATTTCAGTTCAACTTGGTCGGCATAAATCAAATATATACTTGATCAGTTTCACTGTACCTAGTTTTCGTGGACAGGCTTTTCCTTTCTTGACTGTATAATCTGAAATTTGTCTGAGGTCAATATCCTGTTAACAAACCTGATTGTCTGGCTTTGTAGCATCAAATTTACTACACATACAATGATTTCACTTCATAGAATATCATGACAGACATTGAAGATTCAGACAGACATTATATAGGTTTTAGGTTTATAGGACTGCAATGTTCAATTTTTGCATCTCAAATTGAGATAAACTAATTACATCAGTATGATTGTCCATTGGCCATAAGTTTGTTAGCATTGAAGTCAATTATTTATTAAAATCCAGACCACAACGGGCCTTACAGTGCTTTGATTATGAATCATAAATTCAAAAAAATGAAATCATGCTGAAATTGAGAGAATGATGTTTGTTGCTCTGACTGATATTTCTGAAGATAATATCTTGTTATGATAATGACTCATTTTCATGAATCATGCAAAACTCTGAGAGCATGATGGTAGCCTAGGCTATTGTGGGTCTGGTGTTGGCCACTCAGCATGCTGTGTGTGAGTTTTTTTTTTAAATGTCAAATCTGGGTTATAGGCCCCCTGTGAACAAACATTAAATATGACCTTTTAAACTCACATTTGTTAATATTATACACCAGATAAACTCTTAAATGAAAGCCGACTGTGCATAATGGCCATATCTCTTCTTGTTTTCTCTGCTGGCTATTTTTCGTAGGATTGACAGTGATGACTATTTTGACCCAGGTGTCAAGATGATTAAACTTGAGATCATTTTGTTAAATCTCATATTTTGTCTTTTTGATGTTTTGTAGTAAATTAGGATAATACCATGTTGGTATTAATCAGACTGAATTCTGTCAGCATAATTGATCTGGATTTGCATTTTAATCATATTACAGCAATAATCTTGTCAACCAAAATACTTTGAGAATGAAACCGAGATTTTAGCTCCAAGGCTGTTCTCTAGTTTTCGTAACCTTGGGACTAAATGGCAGCTGAATTAGTTAGGATTTAAATATGCTCAGCTTTTATTGAAATTGAGCATAGATTGAATAGGATTGAATAATCGTCTGTTTGTTCAATGTATGCTGCCTTTGAAATCATTCTTCTAGAGTTCAGGGGTTTTTTTTATTTGATATAATCATCACAGAATATCATGGGAGTATGGAAGGGTTCTTATTTGTAACATTTGGTTTGTTCATTTGTTGTGTATCATGTCAATGTTGAAAGTCGACACAGTGTTTTCTGGCTTGTGTTTTTTTTAATGATTCAAAAATTCAGTGTCCTGTGTTCATGGGAGGAAGTGTGTTGTGGTGTTATTGTCTGTCCAAATTTTCTCCTGTCGACAGGATGACAGTTTTATCTGAATTATAAACCTATTTGCATGTTATGTTTGTCATAAATGTAGCTTTCCCATGAGTCTGTAGGTGTGTATGTATGTTTTAGTTGTGTATATTAATATATAATTGGTTTTGATGAGTTCATAGCTCATTATCAGTGGTCTAGACGATACTCATTCGTGCTCGGTGTTGGCATTTTGTCAAAGATGTAAATCTAAGATGCTTGGCTGAGATTGCCGCTGGGAAACTAATTTTCTTCTACTTTTACTAATATTTTCTTGATCTAACTGCAAACAATTGTCATACATTCGTTCACTGTGCATTGGTTCAACCCAAAATAGAGTAGGCAACACAATTTTGCGATCAGACTGTGTTGTGTTGTGTTGCAGTATTCTCTTGCTGGTGTTTTTTAGACTTTGGAATAATTTTCTAACTTTGGATTATATTTTATTTCTTTGGATGTAATTGTGTTTTATGTGGAAAATTTAATACACCTGCCCTTTTGGCAAGTTTAGAATGGTTTTAATGTGTGATTTTCTTTTTAGTGTATACTTCACCGTATTAAATGTGTTTTCTCAAGTCAAGACACGCTTGTGTCCTAATTCACATCCAATTTCCATCTTGTGTTTTGAGTATTAGCCATTCTTCATGCTACTGAAGAAAATGCTATCTTATTGATATGTTTTTTTCTTGATTAGCTAACAGTTGTGTAAAAAAATCATTCTTGAAGTTATTATAAAAACTTTTGATGAACATTTCTATTGACAGGACAAAAATAGTCAGCGTGATGTCTTCTATATGATGATGTAAATGCTTTTAACTTATATTATCTCAGTAAATATTATGGCATATAATTATAAAAAATCTGTATTCAATATATACATTTAATCATATAATGAAAGGAAGTATGACATACTAGTGTAGTTAATTAGACAGAATTTGCATATAATTTATTTACATATTTCCTGATTTGACTGTTAAATAGACCCATGTCTTTTTCCTACATTTCTGTTTATTTTTATGATGTCTATTTATGATAAAAAATAATTATGCTGTGCAGTTTTGAAAAATACATTTAGTGGTGTCTTGCCTACTTACCATGCTGTATTTTCTTTGGTCACTTGCCATAACTGACCTTGTAGTACTGAATATTTGTTGTCAAGGCATACTGCAAGTAAATTTCCCTTTATAGACAGTAGTAAACTTATTATCATTGACGAAAATCCCTCAAGATTTTATAAAATCAGGGCCTTTTCCAGCTATTTTGAGAAAAGGCCCCTGGCTTAAATTGGGAAAAAAATATGCAGCATGTGGCTGCTTTTGGGAAAATTTGAGAGGAGAAAAATATTTTCTTTATATAATACCTGCTTTTGTGTGACATTTTACACGAAATCCAGCGATATTACAATATGGCATATAGTAATAATATCAATCGGATTTTTACTGGATTTATTTAATGGATTTTATTTTTTTGCAGCTGTTTGCGATTTTTTTGAATTGAGAAAAAAAGATGGCTATTTTCAGTTGGGAACAGGGCCTATATTTGGCCCCTGATGATAGGGTGAAAATGCCCTGAAAATGAATCAATTCTATGTCCTTATTGCACTTAATTCAGTACAGTATGATTAGATATCATTGACATTCGTTTTCTGCAATGGATACGATATCAGTGACCTTGACTTTCATAGACTTAGACCCGCTTGTTTCTTAAAGGGATATATTCTTGGAACTACGGTCTGACTGAGCTGCCAAAAGTTATGCTTAGTATGTATAAACAATTAATGCCATTTAATTATGAATGATGATTCTAATTATTAAGCGTACCGTATATCAGAAATGATATCCTGATGGTTTTGTCATTAGGATGATGTTTTATGATAATCTCGTGAGTTCTTTCAATAATTCTGTCTTGTATTAACAATAACTTTCAGCTGGTAGTGATATATTGGATGGTATGTTTCCTTAAGAAGAAACTAAAATAATCATTTCCATTGTATGATATCGTAAAGAAACTCCATCTACACAGCCCTACGTGGTTAGGACTGTCTGACCTTGAAATTTAACCTTTGACCCCACTCTCAAGTGATAAGTTGTGTTGAACATGTATATGTATGTTGTGGTAATGATGAAGCAGATATCAATTCTTTTGATGTAAAAGTTACATTTTTTAAAGCTCCTGGAAATTTTTTTTCATATCAAAGGTCAACAAGTTCTTAAAGGTGAAGTTCACATACTTTCTACAAGGTCAGTGGTAGATGACAGAAATTGAATGCAGTTGGTTTATATTAGTATTCCACAGTTTCAAATTTGTTTGATCATGGATATGAACACGCATTTCCTGACAATGATTTAAGACTTCCAATTAACAGTCACAGTTGTATGCAATTACGAGAAAATGTGAACTGTGATAGCTATTTGTACGTATGGCACCCAGAATTGTACAAAATCTGGTACAAAAATAAAGAAGCATGCACATATCTGACGGTAAGTTACGTCAACAGTAGCATAAATCATACATAACGTGTAATCGCTCAGAACCGATACAGATTCTTCACAATGGGTGTGATATGTCGACAAAATACATACTAATCAATATTGGTATGTAAGTAATGCAGTTACTAAGCAATACTTAGGTGAATTAGATGACCTATAACCCTGGATTACATTGAGCAATTATCGGTGGGGTTGGTAGCTGCCAAATTTCCAGAAATGTCTAGAACAAGCAGCCTTATTTCATCTCTATGATGAATATCCAAGTATTTGATAGGATCAGAGTGGTATGAAATACAAGTTGTCAGCTTTCATCTTCTTCTTCATGAATTTGCCATGGAAATTGACTGGAAAAATTACTTTCTTTAAAAATTCTAAAATTTGCATTTCTGTTGTTAATGGGTGGTTCAGTTTAGTATGAAGTCTATTTTACATTCAAACTTTTAGGATTCCTCGGGGTATTGAGTTTTACTGGAAAAGTTTTCAGCACAAAATGTGTTTTTAAGCCCAGATAATCTCATGTTAGACATAACATCTACTTCTATGTGATAAACACGACAATATGTAGAGAATTGAATAGAATAACCGATGTTTACTGATCGTTAGAAAGAGCTCATCAGATTTTCTTTATATGATAAGTTATATGTGTCATTCTGTGATGTATTCAGAATTTATCAAGTTTTGTCATGCATTGGCAAAAACAGCTAAATTTTTATTATTTAAAACCATTTAAAAGTGCAGCTTTGAGCTCTGTTGTACCATTTGACATAATGTTTATAGTCTGTCTGATTGTTTTCTTGTGGTAAAACTTGTAATTTGTGGTTTCAATCACAGTTATAGGCAAAACATCACTAAATTAATTGTTGAGTTTCTTCAGTTTTTTTAGTCAAGAACAATGTCTGTATTTATATATATGTGTGTATTTAACTGGAGATGTTGCCATTTTGGAATTTATTTCATATATTGAAAGAAAAAAAATAGGTATCCTAGCTACCACAAGTATAATCGTTTATGGGTCTTAGATTTATACTGAGATAACTTATTACATATTCTCATTAAAATTTTTAAGGCATCACACCACCAATTTTTTATCCAGAATGGATTTGATTTTGATAATTAATTTTTTATTGGATTTTTCTCAAAATTTAAACATTTGATGCATCGATTATTAGTGCAGTCCTGAAATTAACAGATGGCAAGTCAGAATTTTGATAAAAGTCTTCAATTAGCTTTCGTGGCCTTGGCCATGAATTTGTTTTTAATCATTAAATGATTGGAAAAAGCCATCAATAACATGGGAAAAGTTGCAATTAAAGCTATGTAAATTGATGATAATCATCTTAAGGAGAATAATGCGTTGAAATGATGTGCAATTATTTATCATTCTGTGCAATTTTAGACGAAAAATTTTTCTTTAGAGAATTTATTTGTCTTAAGGCAGTTGATAAAAATAATTGCCTTATTGTTGAATATTTCTCATATGTTGTATAAGCAGAACTTTTAAGTTGGAAATTGGATGTGAATGGAACTGTAGCGGAATTTGGCTGCGCATTTATGAGTCGTGGTCGATGTGAATTGATACTGTAAATCTGACTTAATTCTATTGACACACATTGTGAGGTATTAAAACTCAGGATTTGACATAAGTAGACATAGTTGAATACAGTTTTGTAAAATGTCGAAGATGTATGTGCATATGATGTCCATGCAATTGGACAAAGCTCGGGAGCGGTATTACGAACGCTTTCCTTGCTCGGTAATGATTCCAAAGATCGAGGTACACGACTGCGGAGGTCAATCAGGAAGTTTGAAGGTAAATGCCGTTGATTGGTATCGGAAAAACTATTGACAAAGAATCAGTGCATATGCAATTTGAAATCACGTTATATCCATATCTGTGTTTTTCATTCAAACCTTTGAGCCCTAATTCAACTAATTAGACATTTTTGTTGATTGACCCTTCCCACAGTGAGGACAGTCCATCAGAATTCAGTTTGGAAATTTAATTGAATAGCCAAATTAATAATGTTATTTGAGGCCACGCTAATTTTTTATAGAATTGCATTACTTGGCTTTATCCTTCCTTGGAAATTAAATTAAAATCTAGTGTACTGATTGTGTAAGTCGTAGATATGTGCTTTTGGCTTGTTTTCAATATTGCAATGTCAGTGTGAACAAGATACACCCACATGTCAGAATCTTTGTATCACATAATTAAATGTTATACTTTATGAATATATGTATTCTTGCTTGATCAGTAGTCTCACTAATCTAGTTTAAATGATAGCATTAGTTCTACTTTGGTTAGTGAATTCATAGCTGCACATGTTATCTTTGATGTCTTTTTTGAAGACATTGCAATTTAGGCCATTCGTCTTCTACTTCTGCATTTTGAAAAGTTGGCGGTTACTTCCTGGGAATTGTTTGTACTGGTACAGAATTTTGGAAAACAGGCCGCACTGACTTTTCTGTGTTATTAACTATTAAAATACAGTTGAAAACAGACATAAAAGCCCAAAATATTGTAAAATTTATTTTTTAGCTCACCTGAGCACATTGAAGTCACAGTTTTGAATGGATCTTCCCCAAACTTCGTCGGAATGTTTGTATTAATGATATTGTGAACAGGTTTGAACATGGGTCAACTCGTGTAAAAACTAGGTCACCTGGAAAATGTTAGAACAACTGTAGAAGTTGCAATCTTTACTCAGGTGTGCGAAAATGGGCCATCATTGCCCTCTTGTTGCTCTTGTTTTCAGCCTCTTTAGTATAAATTGTAACTAAACTTATTTTGCCATCTGCTTGTCTGCCAAAGAATGGCATTACTACATATCATTGAATCTGTGGGAACATATTCTGCTATATGTTATAACTTGTTAACATGCAAAGTGGGTAGAATTTATTCTAATAAAAAATGTGTGTATGATGTTAATGGATGAAAATTCTGTTGTTAGTGTGATGAATTTGTTCTTTTATTCTGTTGAAATGTTTTCTGTTGTGTATATGATCAATGGACAATATTGTAACATCTCAGACATCAGTTTTATGGTAGTAGCTTCAAGTAGATGCTCTTTTGACTGATGTGTCTCGCTGTAAGCAGCCACTAGTGTCTAGTACTTCTTTCCCATTAAGCTTTTAATAAGTTTTATTGGCAATGAAGTACTGGTTTTGTGGCATATTGACCAGGGTCCCTATTTCATTGACATTTCTTAATTAAGGCTTTATGAATATAAAAATCTCCCTAATGGTATTCCTTTCAGACATCTGCACTTAATAAATTTCAATAGATCCCTTAAACAAACAGTTACTTTTTCACTTTGGTTTATTGTAGCGCCAACAGCCTGGTTCATTTGGTGACTTCCCCTTTACATTTTCCCTTTGCATTTTAGGCTACAAGTTGTGGCCAGTAAAGAGCACCTTAATGGACAACGAATTTTATTGACCAGTAAATTGAGGCAACAGGCACTTATTGCCGGTAGATTTATAAGCTACAATTCGTATGGCCATTAACTTGAGGCAATACGTTTTAATGGCCAGCACCCTTTGAGTTAACTATCTGTGGCCAGTTACTTCTTTAAAACATAAATTTGTTAGTGTATTCTTGGAAAACAAGTTTTAATGGCCAGTTACTTCAGAGGCAATAAGTTTTTATGGTCTGTAGTTTTGGGGGCAACGCATTTTACTGGCCAGAACTTTCTTTTATTACAATTTCCATTGTGACCTTATGATGATTTAATACCTTGTTTATTTGGGGCATGCAGCCTTAATGACCATCATGTTCATCCTCTAACTGAGTGACATCAGTAGATCATTAGGAGCTGCCATTTCTATGGTACCCCGCTGTATCATGAATTGAACATCTCACTGCAACCTATTAAGTCTAGTCAATTGTATTTGTTTATGTGATCCTGCTGTCTTATAGAATGTCAGTTTATTGCTGGATTTAGTATTACTTATTGTCAAACTGTCAGAGTGTACTTTTGTCTTTTTTTCCAATAAGATGTACTGTGAACAAAGTTGCCTAACTTCACAAACAGTTTCTTATTGTATTAGTCAGAAAATGTGTGGGTCTGTTTTATGATAATTTCCAGAATTGAATTATTATTCAAGTGTTACTCATAACTTTACTAATTTTTGTAATCATTGTTCTGTTGACTGTTTCACTTTGCTAAAGATATCTTAATTCAACTTGCAAAGATTTCTTAATGCTGCAGTGTGGTTGTCCTCAGTAAGATGTTCTTAATTCTGTAGACTGGTTGACCTTATTTATGCTTCTTTCTTCAGTAGACTGGTTTTCTTAAGTAGGATTAGCTCATTCAATAGGCTGGTTGTCTTAAGTAATGTGTGTTTAATTTAGTGGACTGGTTGTCCTCAAAAATGTCCTTAACTCAGTAGACTGGTTGTTCTAATTACCATGTTCTTAATTTAGTAGACTGGTTGTTCTTATTTACATGTTCTTAATTCAGTAGACTGGTTGTTCTTAATTACACGTTCTTAATTCAGTAGACTGGTTGTTCTTATTAGCATGTTCTTGATTTAGTCGACCGGTTGTTCTTATTAAATTGTTCTAAACGTGAAACTGATTTCTCTCATTATTATATTCTTATTCTAATGGCTGGATGTGCGATGATTATTGACTAGTCTCTAATTCTCTGTTTGTTGTAATAATGAAGTAATATAAAAAAATAGATGACCGAAGCAATAAAAAGCATTGTTTATTGTGATTATTTGATCAATCATTATTTGTCATTATGATTATTTTGCGAACAGTTTATATTTGTATAAATGTTGGATCACTGTTGTCATTTCCTGGGAGCTTTTACTGATTACAAAAAGCAGGCATTATGACGTTCATAAAATGAAGAGCTAAAATATTCGCCATCCAGCTTAAAGCTATGAACGTTACAAGGTTAGTAAGTAGCCTCTATAAGTGCTTAACTTTGAGCTTTGAATAAACTTTGTTCCTGCAAAAGAAGTGGAGCAAGGTTATTGGCCTCTTTAAACTATTATGTTTATTGCTTAAATCAGTTCAGAGTGTGGCTGAAGTCTAATATGAAAGATTATTTCTATGAGGTCAATAACTCAAGTTACAAGTATACAGTAAAACCTCATCTTATGGTGCACCTCATTACTGAGACCAACCCATCATTAAGATCACCTCAGTATAATGAGCATTTATTTTAGGACTGGGATTTCAGCATTTCCTCCCAAAATATGTCTACTTGATTATGGACCACCTCATTTTTCAGACCATATCATGGCTTGTTTATAAATCCTTACACTTGAATCATTATATTTAAAACAATCACTGCTGTTCATGTTATATTATGAATTATTGAGATAAATATTGTTTACCTTAATTTTTAGTCCAATTTATATATGTATGTCCCTTTGGTGGTCATAATATTGAGGTTTTACTGTATGTTTGTGCCTGATGTAATTTGGACATTGTATACTTCGAAAGTTTGGTTTCTCTGCAAAGGTTTTAATTTCAATTTGTTTCTGGATTGCCTTTAATATCATCTCTGAGAATGCAGACGTGATTTGTCATTCGGTGGAAAATTGACTGGAAAACTGACTTGATGGCTTCTTGAATAATTTCTCTTCTCTCTTTCACTCTCTCTACACTGCTAAGCCGCCATAAAGTTATTTATCAAGGTATTATCCTAGCATATTTTTTGTGGGGGATTTCTACTAATATGTCTTGAATAACTCCATATTACTGTCAGACGGAAATTACCACGGTGATGCCAAATACTTAATTTGTTTGTTTGTTTGTTTGTTTTTCAGTGTGTTTGTCTGTAAATTGCCTGTCTGTACATGACTGATGTAATGTTGAAAACAGGTGTAAACCCCCCCAAAATATATATAAAAACTGTTTATCGAGCGGCTAGGTTTAAACTTAATCTTTGAAGAATGTTTGCCTTCGAATTGATCAAAATTGATGAAGTGTTTTGACAAATATAGCACCTACTATTTGATTAATAAAGGACTCTCAATCTTGATAAATTTATATTTTATAATCATGTGTCTACCTATATTTCACTGTTTTTGTCTTCTTTTATTCTCGATTTTCACAATGAATGCAGTTTCTGTGTTTATTCAGCTCTGTGTATAAAGGGGGGGGGAGTCATTCTAGGGGAGGTAACTCTTATCAAATGATGTGCTGATCTTTAAACAAATTGAAATGATTTTGCTTAACACTGCACAGTACATTAAAGTAATTGCAATTGACATTAAACTCTGACATCTTTTTGTCTTAAAATGGATTTTATTTAAGATTTTCTTTTGTTGATAAATTATTTTATAATGTAATGAGATTGGTTTAAAGTTTAATGTACAGTTTAAATGTGTGCTGATATTTGAAATCATGCCATGTTCTACTGCAATGAATCTTTCTTGAACATAATAGTCACAGAAGCATAATGCCAGGATCATTCTTTTCATATGTCGTCCATGAGAAGTTTTATATTTCGCTGTTTAAAAGCCTCTAAGGATATATTTACTATTAGACCATGTGTCTGGTTTCTGATTTCAAAATCCATTTGCTACTGTATGCAGGGATCTGTGTGTGTATATAGCTTCAAATATCATTGTACATGACCTATGATAGCTTTATATTAATTACCATATCTATTCTAATTGAAACACCTTACAGTAATATGGGCTATACATTCATTTTTCGCGAGGATTTAATGTTACACCAACAGCCAGGCTTATTTTGATGACTATTCCTGCTTGAAGGGTTGAACGTGGGGGGGCACTCACCTGGATAGAACCCCTGACCTACATAAACCAGCCGGACAACTTCTATAATTAGTTATGGCACCATAAGTCGAAGTCATAAGATTGTTACTTGGTTGAAAAAAAACAACACATTTTCTAGTTAAGCAGTGAGCCATTCTGAAGCCGTTAACCCTCTTGCGAACACTGTTTATTAATATTTTATATGTCGGAATGCTTTATACTCTAAAACCATCATATTATTACGCCATGTGTATGTATTATTAATATAGACTATGTTAATGGTGGATGTGTTTCTAGGTCTGCTCTACTCTTATTATTTGAGGAACTGCATGCATGTATTGATGTAAACCAGTTCTTGTATCAAATATAACAGCAGGTCTGTTTACTACAAAATACCACAGGCAGTAGTAATATTAAAACATTAAAGTACCAAAATTTAACCCCAATTTAACTTAAATGATAAAAAAATGTAACATAATATGATCCTGTTCAACTGATATGTCAAATCTGGTATACAGTAATAGGTAACATCCTGTGATAATTGGGTGTTTTAAATAAAATGTATTATAATTTCAACATTGCAGATCTGTTACTACTGCCTGTATAAAATAAAATCTAATCTGAGCCACTTGTGAATAGGTGTCACCTGAGAAAAACAACATTCTTTAGCACTCATTTATTGATACATCATATTTAGAAAATACCTTCTCAAGTAAGGGCAACTATGCATTAAGTGCAGTTGGTTATTCTAGAGGTATTAAACCAGGTGGGTCATTGTACCTCCTTGTTTGGGAGTTTCATGATATGCTAGAAATATTAAACTAGTGAATTATTCGACTACTTCCATTGTGAAGAGGTTAACAGTGAACCAGAAATATTAACAAGTGTGATATTTGTACCTCCATGTTGGAGAGTTGTTTTTTTCTAGGATCAATGACCTTAATGCACTCAGGGGAATAAAAACTTCATTCTATGACGATTTTATTATGTTAGTGTTTCACAAGGTTTCCATTTTATGTTGTTTTTTCCACTGACAGTAGCTTTATTGTTCCAATAGCCTTGAAACGTTGAAAAACAAGCAATTCAAATACCACTATGAAGCATTTCTTCTGTTACATTTTTGGAAGGCTTTTAATTGCACTAAATCTTAGCTTGGTGCATAAACATTAAAATGTCATTTACACCTGATAGAATCATTTTTAAAACATTTTTCCCATGAGTTGATCATTCTGTGTGTTATGCTGTGATCTGAAATGTAGTTTAAATATTTGGTGGATTGCACCCCACCAGCTTGACTTAATAGATAGTTCATTGGGTTTGTGTTTGAGCTCTGGTTCCAGCAATTGTTTTCCTTCTTTGTTTGGGTCCGGTGAACAGACCCTTCCCAATTGAAAATAAAGACATTTTTTCCCCAATTCCCGACCTACATTGTGCATATTTTCCAAATTGGACTGGACTTGGACCCTTTCCCAAAATTGCCAAAAAAATCACTTGGGTTCTCTGTTACGATTTAGCTCAGGTCAGACTAACAGTGTTTACTTAGGTTAATATCTAGCTTGTAATACAAATGAAAAACCATCAAAAACAGGCATAAAAGCAGAAAATACACACAAATACTAACTAATCTTGGATTGTACCAATTGTGACCCCCAGCAATTAAAGTTAATAATCATATGTAAATAAAGGTCACATGACTGTGAACAATGGCTACAATTTAGGACACATTTTTTGATAAATAAGATCAGATGCACCTCTGAATAAAGGTCCATTGTACATAAAGGTCATGTTTCTGCCTAACCTTTAGTGACCCTTGTTCATAGGCTGGACTGTAATAACTCGGGCTTTTATCTGAGAGGACAACACTTGTAGTGTAGTAAATACTCCCAGCCAGTTGTCTGATCATGTTTCCTAATGATGTTGTGGTTTGAGTTAATATGGCTATAAACTGGTAGATTGTAGTAGATTATTGCTCATTGTTCACAATAGGCTAAATTCATGGCTTGGCCATGAACCTTGTCCTTGGAATTACTGAAAACAACACGCAGTCCATGACCTTTTGACCTCTCAGTTTGTAACAGAAGGTGAGTGTGACCTTAGCTCATTCCCAAACTTGTTCAAGGCTTTCCATAGGGGCTGCATGTGTGTGTGTATTGATCCTTTTTCCCTGTAATGAATGTATTGTTAAAAATACTAAACCTTTACTAGAAGTTGAACTCTCCCTGAAGTTTGTTTTTGTTTTTTAATGGATCAAGTTCAAAACCTTATGTTTTAAACAATTGACTTATTGAAACCAGATACCTCTGTTTTCATGTATTTTGAGGCGAGTAAATGTACTGTGAAAAATCGAGGTCATACTATTGGCTTTTTGATAATGACTCACTATTTGTTTACTAACATGTATGCAGCCGAGTTGACCTCCAACAGAAGAAAGCAGACTGTTGCTAGCAGCAGACGTTTTTGTTGTACTGTGTAGTTAAGCAATCTCTTCCAAAAAAACACCTCAGGGAATTTGTACTACATGAAACTGGTGCACATGTTTTCTTTAACTCAATAGTCAACAAGTTGTTTCATCGTTCATATTTTTGTTATCATATTTATTGGAGGGAGATATGGCGCGATGTAGTGGATTGTAGTGCTTGATATCAACTTACGTTATCAAGTTAAATTTTACAGATTACTGTTCTTAATCAGACTCTTGAGATAGGCTGATTATTGAACTCATAAACTCACAAAACTCTTCACTATGAAGGTAAAATAATCTATGCTGATGGAGCATCTGGTTATTGTGAAGTTGAAAGAAGCTTTGTGCATAATTTCGCGCAATTTATAGTTTTTAAATTTCGGTGACAAAGAAGAAAGTTTTGCATTCATAGTGCATGGATGGAAATTTGTGTAACTAGGTGCTGCAGTCATGTGATTGTTTTGTTTTTATAAGAATAAGGAAATAATTGGCATATCTGCAGATACTGTGTATTCTGCTATTTGTATTAGAAACTTTTAATGCACTCTCGACCGTTTATTTGATTGGGCGTACATCTATTTGCTTGTTTTCCAACACGAACTATCAAATAACCTACATTCATATTGTGTTAAAGATAAAGATATCAAATTGTGAAGCCTATAATTACGGCTATAGGTTTTTCTAGTCTCTCGCATGGAAGTTGTATGGACTGTAAGCGAAAGTTGAAGTTGTGTAATTGATAACAAATAATTCTACGAGTCTGCTGTAATATCATAAGAAGCATAAAGAAATTGGCGCGTGGTTTTTGATGAAATTTCCTACTTATTTACGTCTGCTCTTTGTTTGATTATTTGCATTGACGATTGAAAACGACATTTGTGAATCATGATTTGCGCGCATAATTGATGTTTTGTTCTCTTTTTTCGAGAAACTCTGGTTTCCTTGGGCACTGTGGAATGCAGTTTTGCATAGGAGTTCATTTGAAAATTGGATTTTAATTGAATTACATCAGCTCGCATTGTCTTGTTTCAGTAATTGCTGAACTATTATTTGATTTTAGAAAAAGTTTTGGCTTATACTGTTAATGTTTTAATTTGAAAAAAAAAATATTTTACAAAATGATGAAAAGGAAACACCTGCATAGCGTTAACGGGAAGAACGGGTACAAGGATTTGCATCTTACCATTCCTGAATATCCGGAGACTGAATCGGAATCATTGACAATCACAGAGGTTAGCATGCATAATATCAACATATGACTGTATAATTGTATGTATTGTTATGTAAAAGAAATTAACTGGGTCATTTTCTTGTTGCTTAAATTTTGTGTGATCTTATGTTATGCAAAAATACCTATGTCTGGTAAAAATCACTGATCTGGTAATACATTTCCAGGTGGGGTAAAAAAACTCCCAGATCTGGTAAAAATATGTAGATTTGGTAAAGATAACTTAATCTGGTAAAACGTGTCTAGAACTGGTAAAAATACATAGATCTGGTTAAAATACTAGGGACTGGTATAATCTCTTTAACATGCTAAAACTATCTAGATCTTGTGAAATCACTTTTATTTGGTAAAATGATGCATTCTTCCTTCTCTGCACTTTAATTAGACGTTCATATTTATTTATGATAAAGCATTGCGCTGTAATCGAAATTTATCAGCTAACTGTATTTATGGTAAAGATAATATTGATATAACCTCAAATAGTCTTGTAAATACTCCTTAGTGTGACTTTTTCTTAATTTTAGCTTCATAGCAGTATTTAATGGTTATTATAGGATTGTAGAAATTTATGTAGTGCCAACATAATGTCTTGTTCTCAGTGGTTTTGGATGTGTGCAACATTTGGTGAAAATTCATACTGATGTAATTGACTGAATGCATGTCCGTTATGTTACAAATATTCACAAACTTGCGTCAATGGTCAATTGTAAGTAATGACCAACTGGTAACAATGACCACTGTTAGTAATGTCCATCTGTGAATGGCAGTCACCTGTTAGTAATGGCCACTTGTGGATAATGGCCACCTGTGAAGATTGGTCACTCTTTAGTGCATGCTTATCAATATTATATGTCAAATAAACCTATGAATGGAAGCCAACTGTGTTTAACAACCATATTTCTTCTTTACTTACGGTGACCTTTGTTCACATGTTTGACTGTAAGTACATGAAGAGAGGTTATCAATATTAATTTTACATGCAGTAAGTGTCTCAGTTACATAAGATGATTTTGTACACTAGGTATAGAAGTAAGTTTTTTTGAAGACTCAGCATTTTTTTTGCTTCAGTTGATAAATATAGTGCACAGAAAGTCGGGTCAAGAACGTATTTGCAGATTGTATGACAGCATGAAGTGACTGCTGGTGATTTTATATTTATGATGATCTGGTACAAATCTATAATTTCTGAACTTCCTAGAGTATACATTAATCCATTGTACCAATACTACCCCAAAAAACATCAGATTGTTTCAAAAAATGCCCTCCTTCTAATAAATGCACCTGTGTCACTTTTTGTGACAAAGAATCTTCTCTCACCTTCATTTATGTTTCAGTCTTTAACCAATGTACTTGAAACTATTTCTGTCCAGCAATCACGAAAAACAGGAAAAAGTTATAAAACGTATTTCTCCAGGGCATTTATTAGTGAATATTCGGTTATATTGTAAAGTGTTCATTATTCACACAACTTGCACTCATGCATAATAAACTAATTAAATTCAACTTTTCATTGCTGTTGTTGTCATTGCACCTGGGGACGTAATATGGTGCTGTATGAGAATTTGAAATAATATCCTGACTTAATGACTTAATGCATTGTGGATTACAACTAGATGTTCAATAAATTGCTTTTGTTTTATTCATGTGTGAAGTTTATTGTCTATTGTGACTGTAATCAGAAGATAATGCATGCTTTCTAGTTATTTGTTCTTGATTGGGATAATTACAACCAATAACTTTTCTTCAATTCTTTTGATTGGGTTAAATGCGGCTTTGGACAGTACTTCAGTTGTTTTCTTGATGAATCAATCAATTTTATCTCTTTTCAGAGCTTGCCTTTGTTTGCTAAAATTAAAGCTGACCTGAATTTCAGATTTATCATACAGAAATAGATTTCTATTTATTTTTGCTGACATACAATTGACAAGTTTAAGTATAAAGTTAAACAGAACATCCTCTCTATGTCTTTATCTTCCTTTTCCATAATATATTGGTTGTGAAGTATGATTCAGGGGAAGTAATTAATAATATTAATTAAAGGGAAGTAATTCAGTGTAATTATACTTTAAAGAAAAGCTACTCTATGTAAAATGGAATTCGGAGATTTTGGGGGAGCAGGTCTAATGTCTGTTTTGTCAAGACTTGTATTCTAAAATTGAAAAGATTTTTCCTTATTGGTTTCTGATATTACAGTATGACTTATATATGGTGTGTTTACATTTGTTTAGTGCAGCATAATTCATCAAGTTAAGCTGAAAAGCACCAGATGTCATGAAATGAATAAAACAACACTATTCGCTGTTTTCACGCCATGAACTAATTCTTCAACACATATATGTCTGGTTTGTTTTTATAGCTAGGTCAAGTATTGTAGACTCTGGTATATGTTTATATTCTCTTAGCATTTTGCCAATATACTAACAGTCTGAAAATAATATCTGAATGAATTAGTGGTATAATTATATTAAAATTATCTTGAAATTTCCCCCACTTATTATCTTACCATTTTGAGACACTCCCTAATTTTATTTTGAGATTTCCCCTACTTATTCTCTTACCATTTTGAGATGTTCCCTCATTTTATTAGCTCTATTTAATTTCATGTTGTTGTGTTATTGCTTCATTTATTTCAATTAACAAAATTTCTGTATTTTCTGTCTGGATTTCTCAGAAAAGTTGTAAGCTACACAAAGTTCTGTTTAATTAATCTCACTAACATTACACTCTTTACATAGTTAGTATCTCTTTTCACCAAGCATTGGGAGTATGGAGGTCGAATGTTATAAACTGGGGTTTGAGTTTTTTTAGGCTGAGCCCAGACAATGATATAGCTTAGTTGTCTTAACATGGTGCTTCTAACTCCCTTGGTAAAGGAGAGTAATTTTAGGGTAAGACTTAGTCTGGATCTGAGGTTATAAAATTTGAGATTAGTCTCTGTGCTCAGATCTCCACTTTATGTTCTCTCTATTCTCAAATTAATTGATGATATGAAAAAAAAACATTTTAAACAGTATTCTATTAGCAACTCTAAATAGTGATATATACAAATAGCAAACAAATATTTAGGTCTAAATTAAGCATTGTCCAAAATTGATATTTGAGCCCGGAGACTGATCTCAGGTTTTGTTTTTACAGAATTCTGTTTAAAGAATAAAATAATATTATTACAATTAATTGAATATTGAAAATAAACAAAATTGAGATCAGAACTTGGAGACCAGTCTCAAGTATCTCAACATGGAATCTGGCATAATTTGTGTAGGCATAGTTTAGTAGCATGAGTTATCTTAATTCTCAGGGGGGGGGAACGTTGTGACAGTGGGATAACCCCAAAATTGGTTAATGAAGGGGCTGTTCCCATGTTATTGAAATACCGTTAGTGAGATTTAAATCTGATCATAAAACAAGCGCTTCTACCGATCAATGATCATCATATTTCACGGAAATTAACAAACAAAAAAAAACTTCTAAATTGTCCATAGTTGATTCATTCCATCTCATCTCTGTCCATCAAAATTGTTCAGTTTATGCTATCAATGGCTGTCAGTGTTTTCCTGAGTGAAAAGCCTTGTTCACCTTGATCAGAATCTTGACTTTGTATGGAACATAAATTCTGTATCAATGGACAGAAACATTTCCCCGTGGAGATATAGGACTAAATTTATATCTTGAAGTATTACATTGGGATATTTTTTTTTAATTCCATGACGTAGATAGCAGTGATGTTTGTTTTGTAATTACATGTATGTCTTAGAGAACGCATGGATAAATGATCTTTTTGCATGAGAAATATGATCCTTGTTTACTTGTCGGTAATACTGTATAATTAGCACATTTTTAATTCCCACTCCTATCCTTTGGATATTATTTTCAAAAACTGTCTGCACGACAAACTATTTTGATTAGTACGGCTTTTGACTATGTTGTCGGAATAACATACAAACAATGAATGAGTCTAAATCATGGTTAAAAGTTTTCCAGAACCTCTGTTTTTTTTACTAGATCCAGACCCTGTTGTTTTTTGTTGTTTTCATGGCACCAATGGCAAGATTTCCCTTTTTTTTGGAAAATTTTCAACTTACACCTATGCTGAATCAAATGCTCATAAATTTTATTGTTTTTTTTTGTAAACATGATCAGGTTCATATTTCTCTTTGAGGCCAAAAGACAATGGAAGCGTTATTCTTTGATACCTGAACAAATGATATAAAATTATCTGTCACTTCTTGTTAACTTACGTATGTCTTAAAAATTGGAAACAAAGGCTTAGTTTTAGAATGATTCAGCCGAGTGTGACTTCACAGACATAGTTGTTCAGTACCCTTGAAGCTGTCTAGTATTTTGTTATACTGTCAAACCTGTGTTTGCAGACCCTCCGAATAAAGACTACCTTGTGAATAAAGACCATTCTTTGAAAAAACCATCACTGATTATTTAGAACAAACTGACCTAATAAGGGCCATCCATCAATGATGGCCACATTTTGTCTTTGTTTGACTGTATAAAATTACTTACCTTGAATATAGTCTGATGTAAGATCTTGCATTCACTTCACATTATCAGCTTTATGTCTTCTCATCTGGCTTACTTCAGTCTTTTTAGTCATGATGTCAGGTTATTAAAATTATGAGTGAATCAAAGTACTGTAAATAATGTATTGGAGATGTCTGCAAGGGAAGATAACTCAAGCACGCATTGTTTGCTGCAGTCTATTTAATCCTGATGTTGAAAAACTATATCAGAAAATCAAAGCACTGTAAGTAATGAATATATACTTCATTGTTTGCTGTAAAAGTTACCAATTCTTCTTTATCATCAACTGATATGTAGTGGTTTTATTTGAAAATAGTATCATTGTTCTGAAATTTATACCCTTATAACAAAAAAGTATTAAAAAAAAATGTTGGTTTTGTGAAGCTCATTTTCAGTGAACATTTTGGAATACCATGGTAACAGAACTACAGTAATTCAAGATGATGTCCAAAGAGTTACTGTTGGAATGCTACTCTTTACTTAACTGAAAATGAGATGAGTAACGATTCCCATCATGCAATTTTTCAAATTAAGACAGCCGCCGCTGAGTTACTTTAATTCTGTGTCAGGACACGGTTCTCATTGCAGTTTCTAAGTTAACAATCCCTAAATTATTTAGTGGTGCTCAGATGTTTTAAGTTGCTCTGATGGGATTTTTTAAAGTAATTGGTTTCTGAAGGAATAACATCAATTTATTAAAACAACTGACACTTCAACATGGTTTTAGGAGTACTGTGTGCTCACTGACCTTATTTTTTTCATTTAACACTCACAATCTCCATGATAACAGAACTTGAGGATGTTTTTAAAGTGAGTGGCTTGTTATATTTCATTCTGAAGAAATTGATTTTGACATTGTGATAATAGCTATGTTAGCACTCTTAAGTCGAGATTTTTTCATTCTCAAGTGCAGCTTGCTTGAGCAACAATCTCAATTGTCCTTAAGATTTGTGTCATTGTTGAGTGCAGTTTGAGTGACACTCAAATGTAGTTGAGGATTGTGGCATTGTTGGGTGCATCTTAAGTGACACTCTAAAATGTTGAGAATTTTTTCATTCTCAAGAGCAGCTTGAGTGATGCACTCAAATCTTGCCAAAGTTGGTGTCATTCTCAAGACCTGCATTACGGGTCATCTCAAAAGTGGTTGACATAATGGTATCATTGCTGAACAGAATTTGTTTTACTTTGGCTCTTAGACTGTATGCCATGGAATTACTTCCTTCTCATCTGTGACACTTAAAAGAAGCCTCAGACAAACACTAAATATCATTCTTCATTAAGTATGTGCTAAAATGATAGAATTTAATAACTTCAGACAGTCAGTTCCATAAGGTTAAGTCACACAATGTTATTCAGTCTGGTTGTATCAATATCTTGTTTTTCTTCTATGAAAGATGGTCTGAGATCTTGTAGGGCTGATGTAGAAAATTGCTTGTTCTGTTTTTGACAAGGATAAAAGCCTTCTTCAATTATTGTTCAATCGGAGTTTTGTATAAGTCTTTTGTCTCAGAGAACTTTGTCAGTGTGACTACATGAAATTGTTCTTGTAAACAACTGGTAGAAGATAATGTATTTTGACAACTTTAGAAGAATATGGGTTGAATGAATGTCTTTTCTGTTAGGATGTCTCCTTGTGTGTCTATAAAAAGTACTGAAAAACTGATACATACTTGGTAATAAAACAGTATTTTTTTCTCAGAACCAGACACAATGGAGATGTGAATTAGGTTTGATGTCAGGAATAAATATTGATGAAATAGACACAGTATAGGACAATATTGACTGTAAACCAGTCTATTTGTTGTAAATCTGCCTATTTTCAGTAAATCAGTCAATTCTCTGATTCATTCAGAATCAGATGGAAGCAGACGGTCTTTATATATATAATATTATGTATACTTGATATGTGGTCAATACACTGTGCATTATGATAGCTTTTATATGTATATTTATACATTATATGAACTGTTCCGTCCATAATGGGAACCAGACTCCTTGTTTTAGATCCTTGATTGGTGATCAATTCACTGAACAATGTGAAGGCTTTCATGTCTATATTTGAATGACAATGCAAGAGTTCAAGCACTTTGTTTTTGAACTGTTGTATCATGCTATGAATATCATGTTTCCCATCGGGAGAAACAATTTATTCGTTAGAATTTCACATCAATTTATACCATTGGCCTTTCTGTGTTTCTTTTGAAGTATGGTCTTTGAATAACTTAATTTGTGTGGCATTTCTTTATTGAAAATTGTTATATTGTAGGATTGAGTTTATGACTTCTGTATTGGTATGTTTTGTTAATGAAGCTTTACATAATTTTGTTGAGATACTGTACAATGTTAAACCTGTTTTGACAACCGTTGTCAAACCTTATTGAATAACAATTGACCATCTTGGAACAATGGTCAGGGAGGTCACTGTGTGAACATTGGCTACTCTTTAGCACTTGAATGTTTCCTATACTCAGTAAATCCTCAATGTAAGACCGCTATTAGGACCAAAGATATTGGTCATAATACTGCATGAGGTGGTCTGATTATCAAGTTGAATTACAGAGAAAATACTGAAACCTGGTCTGGAAACAAGTGTTTGTTGTATTGAGGGTCGTATTAATACTGCAGTGGTCACACATTAAGGTTTTACTGTATTAGAACAAATTAACAGCCAATTAGTTTAATTTAAACATGGTTAAAAGCCATATTTCCTTTCTCCCTTTGGTGGCCTGTATTTACAGGTTTGACTGTTTTACCAAGGACCATCAGGTGCATCTATTGTTAGTTTTGTCATCTGTAACAACTTTGCTAGTATCAATATATTGTGGATCGTTTACATGTGGCTGAGCAGAATCTAGTAGCTTTCAGAATTCTTTCATGCTAAATTGTTATTTACAAATATTTTGATGTATTGAAACTTAATGAAGTAAACTGCTTATTCAGGTATGTGCATATGTGCATAAAAAGATCTTCTGTGAGAGAATTGTGTTCTTTGTTGTAAAATCTTCCTGTATATATTGTTATGGAAATTTTTCACCATTGAAATGAATGCTGCATCTATTGAATTTTGCGCTTATTTGAGTTTCTGAATTGATTCAGGTGATTTTAACTGCTTTGGGTTCATAATTAGGAACTCTTCATTTGGAGGAAAATTTGTATACGAATGAATGAAAAACTGTATGCCTACATAATGAGTATGATCTCACTGTACTGCAACTGTTGATGACAGCTTTGAAACTATGCATTCTACATATTTCTTCAATAACTGCGAGAATAATTGTTGGAAATTGTTTATTTATTGGTCCTGTCTGCTGCATTTCATAGGTTGCAAAATGTTTTGCAATTCACAGACATACCTTTAGATTTCAGAGTTATTTGAAAAGATCAAACATGTGCTTGATTTATCTACAGATAATTTTGTTTTTCCCTGTTTATTATAAAATATCATACTTTTTTATGACAAAATTATCAGGGAGTTTTGTGAGTTACTAGATAAGGTATTTATCCACAGTTGGTTTTTATTCGAAATTTTTTTTTTTGCTGTTTCATAAACAGTCAAACTTGTGTTTGCAGCCAGATCTGAATAAAGACCACCATGTGAATAAAGTCCATTCTTTGAAAAACCATCACTGATTATTTAGAACAAACAGACCTACAAATTAGGGCCATATGTCAATAAAGGAAAATTGAATGAGTTGGTTGCATAACTGCAAACCATTGATTTTTATAAGGATGGCCTTAGCTTTGAAATTATGAATTTTGATAATTGTCTGGTATGATTGTGTATAATTTTGTCTGAAAAATAGAATGTGTGGTTTCAATAATAAATTAGTTTGCAGCTCTCTGAGATTACATTTGATTTCTGAACATTGTTTTTTTCAATGGGAGACAACCTTTGTATAATAGAATTATGTTATCTATAAGTGGTGTAGGAGTTGCTTCCCTTATATTGTACTAGTGTTGCTGCTGTGCTGTAAATGTATGTTGAATATAAATGTCGAAATCAAATGTCTGAATCTTATTTTTGACACTTTATATTTTCAGGACCTGAGCGCTATTGCCATGCCCTTGATGGAGGACCACAGCCCCTCATCTCCAATCTCACCAGCCCTTCATGGCTCAATGGATGGGGTTGACGGGGATTTCAGGCCTCGGTCTGGGTCAACTGGTATCAGAGGACTATTTTCAAAAGACAAATCAAGAAAGAAGTCAGGTGATGAAAGTGCAAAAGTTAGCTCCCCTTCAACTTCTTCAAAAGTGAAGAAAATATTTGATTCAATTCGACCTCGCTCAAAATCAGATTTATCAGGAATTAAGAAGCCAAATAAAAAAGCTATACAGGAAGCACGTATGGATGCATCCATGGACGAGTCACAGCTGAGTGCCTTAAAAAACAATGATCATGTTATACATTCTCCAAGTTTGCAGGATGATTCACCAATGAGTAGGATTCTAGGTGATCAGTTACGGGTACCAAACTCGCGTCAACGCCATCAGTCAGGACCGCCCACTGCTGTAGACCAGTTCCATAACCGGTACAGACCTCGCGCTAATTCAGACTCAAAACATATGCGCCCAAGAAAGGCTTTAATTCATCAAGTATGTATATGTGTTTTCTTGCTTGTGTATTATTCAACGAGGGCTAATATATTAATGCCTTGTTTAATAATGTAGCTTTGTCATCGGATCACACGATACTGATATAAACAATCAGTTAAAGGCTCAAGTTATACAAAAACTCGAGATCCTAGTCAAATTTCATTCTTTTTAGGTTATAAGAACATCCCAACAGCTCGAGTCTTTTGGTGTTACACCTGGACAGCTTCCACACTTGTCAAAGTTGCCTTGTCCCAGGTGGAGTATGAGCTCACAGCAGAGTGGGGCTAGTGATGATTTATCAGAGACCGTAACCACTCAATCAGCCCCCCCCCCCACCCTGCAAATTCAATTGCTTTCTTAGAATTGCTTTAATTTGTTGAGTGGCATCGAATCATTAATGCCATATATTCCCTAATAAACGCCCCCCCTCCCCTGGGCGTTTCATTTTTTAAAGAGGGGGCATTTAATTGAGAACAAAAATAAATTTGAAACAAGTTGCCGAATATGTATTAATACATTTAAACCGCAGAATATACCTTTGAAAATTGTCCAAACATCATATTATTTAGGCTTTTTTACGTTACAATTACACTCTTTACACCGGTCTTATAAGTTAAAAAAAACTTGTTTTCTCTTGTCCAAAAAGAGAGGGGGCGTTTATTAGGGGAGGGGCGTTTATAAGGGAATATACAGTATTTAAATGATCAGATTTTTAAGAACTGTCAAAAATCAGTATAACAGCATTGAGTTTATGGCTGGGAAAATGACATGGGAATTTTACTTACGATTATTAAGTTCAGTTGATAATTATTTTATTATTCTGACCACAAGACCGTGCAGGTTTAGTTATTTTTTGTTTAAGTAATTTATTTTCCAGTTGTTTATAAACACATTAATCTTTTCAGACAAGTTGCAGTCCACCTTCAAGCCCCAGAGTTTGTAAGTACATATTATTTGTTTGCATTAAATCTAGCTATTCTCAAGCAATCAATAAACTATTCATCATCTTTTCCTGCTCACCCCATGTAAATAATGCTGAAGTCTGATATGGATATCCCAGATTGATTCTATTTATAGCACCAACTAAGGCTGATGAGTTTTCAATATGAGGCTGGTGTGATGCATTATGGGGGAATTTCCAGGAAAGACCTTGACTTTTCTGTCTGCATTTTCTGTGATAGAGAAACAAATTGATTTGTGACTAAATCATATAGAAAGTGGCTACAAAATTGTTGTTTTAAGGAAATGAATGAAATTAATATCCTGCATGCAGCCGACAAAATATTTAAAGAATAAAATCGTGGAAAAAATGAAGAAAACTAGTGTTACAGGTAAATTAACTTGCAATGTCTTCAATTATTCATCATTAAATTTTCACAATTAATTTCACATTGAATTGTTGTGGTTATTTTGCTGCAAAAGGGTGGCGTTGGCCGGAAAAATTTTGGTAGAATAAATGTGTTTATTTCATTTTTTTCCCTGAGGAACCTAAATGATTGGATCTTGAACAGTTTGACCTCGGTGTATTTTGAGGTTCAATCCTAGATGATGAAATTTCAATGACTGAATTTATTCTAAAATGTGTCATCCAAGATGGTTAAACCTGAAGTTCTTTCAATGTTGTGTACTGTGCAGATGTGGTTGTGTCAGGCAGGTTTGTCTTCTGTCCACATATGCAGTCATTGGTTTAAGCCCTGGTTAGGATATTTCTCCTGAAGTGAAATTTGGTGTTTGTCCTGTCAGTAAATGAATTTTATACTTGAGTTAATTTTATTTTGTTCTTGAAAAGAACATGGCTGATATTAGTCTGTACTATTTTAATAATTTGGTTGGCTGATTTAATCCTGAATTTTAAATGGCCCATGATCTAGCTCGAGTGGAATGCTTCTCAATGTACAAAATTATGTCTTGTCATCCTGAACATTATAATTAATTGAAACAGACATCTTTGTGCTACTGCAAATTAAAATTCTGTTGTGTCTGGCATTTTAAACAATCATTTGTGATTTTTTTAACAAACAGATGCGGTCAGGATATTCATTTGTGTCTACAAATTTCATGATGAAGATAGCAAACTTGGTTAGGGATTGTGGGGCCTAGTTTTGGAACTAAGGGCAGGGGGTGAATAAATGATTCAAGTATGTTTTAAGTAATGTTTTCATTATGCAACCTGTTGAAAAAATAAATCCAGATGGTTCCAGAAGTGTGGCAGTTTTACTTGTGCTAGAATTTCATCCCATAAAGAAAGTACTTTGGCATTTTTTATGCAAATTAAGAACAAAAATTGGACTTTCATATCGAGGGTGGGGCATTTGAAACTTCATTAGTGTATCATCTTCATTAATATCCTTGTTAGGTTGGATTCATTTCCATGTAAGCCTTAATAACTCAGTATATTATTGCTTCCTGTCCACTTGAAATTTGTATTAAATGTGTGTATATAAAATATAGTTACTCCATCTTGAATTCTTGTGACAAGTTTTAATTCCTTATATAGTGAATGATGTAAGAGGCAGTGATATTAACTGCTTAATCCTAACACAGATGACTTTTATTTCGATGAAAACATGTCTATTATTTCAGCCAGTCTGCTTTATACAGTAATATTTTTTCTGTACCATCACATGGTTGTTATTTTGAATGCTACAAATTCAGTTTTAATTTGCATTAGGGCTGGATTTTCAGTATGAATTTTAACTACTGATTTCTGGATAAAATCTATTTAACCTTGGTTTTAGGGAGCAGCAAAGGCCTCTAGCTGAACATTGGGATCACTCTAATAGGGAGAGACTTTCATATCAGTTTTAATTAACACTGGAAGATAAGTTTTGTTATTCTATTTTGTATGCAGTTTGGATGAGTACTTAAGTGTACATCTGGTGTCTTTGGTGAATTTGTATTTTGGCTTTATTGAAATTGTCTCAATCTGTTGCATGTTTCAATCAATATTTGTTTAAGGTTCATTTTTTTGGTTGTGCATATTAGTACTGTGATCGATATCTGGTTATTATTGTGATGTAAGGGAACTGAACAAAGTAACGAAAAAAAAAAATTGCCACCAATTAGCAATTTTGTGATACAGTTCTATTTGGTAACTGGTTTTGTTGGAGGACAGTGTAGTGTGTAACGTATGCAGAAATGATACAGAAGGACAGTGTGGCTTAGGACATAATGGAAAATTAATCATTCAGTATTAGAGTAGCTTCCTCGTTATTTTTGTGGAAAATGGTGGATAGAGAATGGCCGTTTGATTATAATATATGATAACATATGTTACGAAGGATATTCTCAGAGCTGTTAAACTTGATCATGGGACAGCAGTGGTGTGTGGAGGATAGGGTGATTATCCACGAAGTTGTTGGTAAGAATATGGATTTTGTTCTATTAGTTCCATTATAAGGGGCCATTAGGGACTGGCAATGAAGGAGACTCCTGTTAGTAATAAATTGAGCATTTTGGGTGAAAATCTTTGATTTCTGTTTAAAGCTTTTAAGATGGCGTAGTCTGAAATGCATAGAATTTGTTATAGATCTAGATAATATGTACTATGTTGATTCTATGCATAGACATTTTGTCTTTCATGTCGAGCTGTCAAGATTTGTATTATTTAACATTTAAGGTGACTCTTTATAAAAACTGGAGATACCCAATGTTTTACCATACTTGAATGTGTTATAACATGTCCAGTAAGTGAATGCATCTTAACATTCTCCTACTCTGCACTATGATAATTCCAGAACTTAGAATTTTGCTTGAAGCGAGTTCTATAGTCATAATTTTACCTCATTACTGAGATAATTATAAAGTATGATCTTAATTATTTCAATTTATCTACAGGTAAATCCGGAATTTTTTACTGCATATGTTTAATGCATAAACATCGCCTAAGTGATCCTTTCCTATATTTTTGGCTTCCCACCAACCTTCTGCATAGATCTATACGATACATATATCTCTGTGTATTTGTTGTGTGCATCTAGTAATGAAAATTTGAGACAATGTCGCACATGCATTGTTTTATGCAATTATTAGTGTCTGTCTGAGTGCTATATCAGGGAGACGACAATTATCACCTCGTTCTAAGATGCAAGGCGATAAACTTTCTTAGATTTTATGTGATTACTGCATTGTCACTGTCACCGTGAGATTATCTTGCAGAATTTCCCCGACTTATTGTTATATTGATTGTGTTTTCCTGATTTACTGGCCATAGAGCCATCATTGTTTCTTGTTTGCTTTGTGAGTTGTTTTCCATTCTTGAGTTTGTACAATGATCTCAGAGTTCGAATCTCAACTTATATTAGACATTTTTACTTGTTTGCAGTATGTGTCAGTAAATATTTTTATCAATGGATTGGTATTCAGAATTGAGTTTGAATTGTAATATCAAATCTTATTGTGATTAATCTAAGAACTTTGAAAACACAAAAATGAGCTTGGAGTGTGATCTCAAGTGTTATAACCCTGTACCCTGGTGGTGTTAGAGACCCTGGGTTATGTGATGTATACTGACCATTTTTTCAAGTCAGACTTTCCAATTCATCTGTGACACATCAATGGTTTTAATTTGGGGAGGGGGATTGATTTGGGGCCTAAAGTTTTGACCCAATTTCCTGCCTGAAGAGATGTACATATATTTTTCCCTATAATCATAAAAAGTTCCTTTTCAATTGAATTATATTTTTTGTATGGTAAATCTCTGTTTTGGCCAATTTGCATAATATGAGCCCTGTATTAGCATATTTTTGTCTACGTTCTAAACATTTGACTGACAATAATGTTCCCTTGTGTGGCTTTATGATAATAAATAAAATTGATTTTGTCCCAACAACATCACACGATGTGAGCTTTGCCTTGTTGCACTATTTTCCCCCTTTCTTAGGGCTTAGTACCATCTTTTTGAAGGTCTGAAGAACTGTTAGAAATTCATGATAATATGCCTCATACTGACCTTGCAATACCAAGTTCAGGAATCCCCTGTGACACTCATCTCTCCTTTGTAAGAGGATAAGTAGTTTTGACCGAGCAGTATCTTCTTCATTAATTCTTCTAAATTAGATTGGTCAAGCTCCATTCTTCAATTCTCCTGGTACAAAGTGGACGATGAATAAGTTTACGTGCTGTGAGGATTATAAGGAAGTTTCTGCTAATCTTAGACTTTGTTGTTCATCAGAGATGAATGCTGTTGCAAATTATTGATTTTATTTGTTTCCGTCAGGTTTTTGCATGAATATTTCAAAATTACAACACAGTTTATCGCATTATAAGTTTGCAATTAATAATGTATAATTTAAGCTTTTAAAACTGGTTGTACAAAATCTCCTTAACGTGGTAGAACCTTGATATTAAGACCACCTTTGGGATCAAAGAATTTGGTATTGGTATTGAGGTGGTCACATTTTCACGCTGAATTATTGGGGAAATATTGAGAACCAGTCTGAAAATAAATGGTTGTTATAATGAGTTATGATTATGATGATAATTTGGTCTCAAATGTGATATTAATAGCAGGGTTTGATTTTTGACTGTGTTTAGAACATGTTGGCAAGTTTGGCAAAATTTGCCAGTCTGGGACATTTTTTGCCAGTCGGGACTTGAAGATTATGTAGTTATTGGGTGGACAGTTGAAGTTGTTATAAATAAAATTCTTCAAAAGATTATTTGTGTAGCCTTAAAATAGTTCTACTACAGTCTATTGATTAGTGTGGTTTAGACTGATACGTTTAAATCCAAATAAGTCTTCTCCCGATCATTACAGAAATCGGTCACCATGGTTTTATCGTATTTCTCTCCACGTTCGTTCAGTTCTGTTCGTTGAATATTGGTTTGTGTTTCTACAGTTCTGTATTTTTGCTGAAAATTGATTTCTCCGTAGAACCTGGCGTCTGCTGTTGTCACTTCAGTGTGTTTATATAAATATTTTGGCACAAATACAAGACCTTTAAAGAACGGCTGGTTCCTCCTACCCTGGTATCTCAAAGTCAGAGCTTTGACGGACAGAACTACTTGTTAACAAGAAGGGAAGGAATCATGGAATTTTGGCTGTAAACATATTTTTTTCCCCATCAACATTAATGTCAATATGCCTGATTGGGTTGGTGGTTGTGATTTAGTGGCCCATTTCATTAACATGTCTTAGCCATTTTTAAACGTACAATTCTTGCTACCCCTTATTTATAGATGAAAAAATGATTTATCTTAATGATGGTATTGGAGATCTGTTGTCAGCTATTAGAAGAAGGCTTAAAGGTGTACATGTACATACTATTGGCAAGATTTGTAAGTTTAAAAACTGCTTTCTTACCTCAGATATGATTGTCCATGTAACTAACCATTTATCAGTGAATGTGAACTTCTAGATAAAGCAACATTACTCCTTGACATTTTTATTGTATCTAAAATCTCCTGTTAGTACATCACATTGGAAGTGGTCAATATGAAAAAAAGGCAGGGGCACTCATTTGACCCTTAAAATGGCATTTTGACTCAAGAAATTAGTATAATGAAGCTGACTCATGAGAATTTGTACCAGTGGGTAAAATTTACTCTTACATAAGTGGTAGATTATGTTGAATGTTCAAAATTATTACCAGCCATGGGTTATTTTTGACCTTCAACTTTTGACCTGTAATTGTGATGTGGATAGGTAAACAGATTGGTTTACCTGGAGCAGTTGTGTTGTGACCATTATGCATAACTGAAAAATTGATGATAAACTGCTTCATTTGTGTATAAACAAATGTAGCAAACCATTAGGGGCCATTATATTGTGGGACATAGCATATAATGTTGTATTTAGGCCTAAAATGACAGCAAGGATCTTGTATATATATTTTCATACTAGCTAACTATTGCAATCCATTGACAGTACTATCTTGGCATTGGTAGTGGCTTGCAAGAGATGGAAACATGAGTTGAGGTACAACAGTTGTTGTGATGTCAAATTAGTAAGTCAGAAATTAATAACTCAGCTGTACATGGTCACCCCACAACATATTTGTCGCTGGAATAGTAGATAATTACTGAAAAAGTTTGCTAATGAAATTTAGCTTTTCCCATGTCAAGATGTTTAGTCGCAATTAAGTCTGTTCCTCCTAATAGTTAGGCTCATTCAGTCAAAACTAGTTATAAAGTGGGATATTTATCAACATCTCATAAATAAATAATGAAATATGCTGCCACTGTCCTTTTATCTCTGCTAATATAGCACCGCACATTTTTGCCAATTTGGCAGTATTTCAAGAGATTTATGTTGAGATATTTGGAATGACCAACCTTAGACAAATGTTAATGCATTGCAATTGCTTGTGGAGGTTACCAGTACTCATATCTGTCCAATTGTTCTATTTTTAGACTGCTTACTGATCATATTCTGGCTTTGAAAATGGCGAAAACTTTCCTTTCCTTGGACCAGCAATCAAATCACAAATCTTTCTCATATTTCATAAATGTCCACAAATGTTGAGTTAATTGTCTCTTAATATGTTATAAATCATGCTGATTGATCACCAGATGTTGAGACTGAATTCTACTTGTGGGTATTTCTCAGAAATAAGTGTTTCTTGACAAGATATGACCAAATAAGCTTTCAAGTGATACCTTTCTATAATGTCACCTTTTCTGAATATATTTTGTTGTGTAGCAATTAACACTATTGTGTCAACATGTGGAACTTATCGATCTAATCTTCAAACTTACGTGCACTTTTGTTCGATCTGTCATATCATAAATTAAGTTCAATTACGCTGTGTCTGTCATGTCACTAGATATGGAAAATCAAGGTGTTAACATTTGTCAGCATTTTATTTGCCGGTTCTTTGAATATCTAAATATCTTTTATTATCCAATGATGTTTTCATGACATGGTCTGTTACCATGGCAACCTTGTTCCAATTCAGTTGGTGTTTCTATTTATGTAAATATGTTGTTTTTCTACCTTTGTTATCCAGGTTCTGTCATTTACTGTCAATAAATTATGTTCCTGTATCAAAATCTAAAATCTACCTTATTTTATATGGTCTACATTAGTCTATTAAGTTAATTAATTTCCTTGTTTTTCAACTGAAAACTTGAAACACATGCAGGCAGGCATGTATTCGAACAGAGTCAACATTCTCTGGTGAAACTTGATATGAATGTGACATATTTGGTTGTTTCGAAATGAACCTCAGCATTGTTTATCATTTGTGAAGATTTCATCATAATTTTCTTCGCTCGTCATCATCATTGATCCTCCTGAGTGGCTCACTTGTATGAAATGTTTCTATTATTAGAATGTGTTGTGAAGTATTCAAATTCAAGTAGTAGGGACATAGTCTGGGATATACACTTACACAATTGTGCATAACATCAATTTTAAAAGTGAAAATATAAATGTGGCCAAGAATGGCATCTGACTTGAAAGCTAAGGAGATTAGGCCTTAATTAGTTTTACTCACTGTCATTCTACAAGATCCATTGCCCTTGTCTGCTTAACATTTAATCAAAGCTGCCTACCCCCCTGATTAGGAAACTCGAAAATGTTGCCATTGGTATTAATTCATTCTCCAATCTTCTATGATGGCTTTTGTTCCTACTAAGAAATTGATCGTGAACTGACTGTTCTCCTCACTCAAATGTCCTTGTGTTTGTTGTGTTACTATAAATAGATATGGTTTTCCCAATATTTTGGTTGAGTCTATTTTTATCTGAGGGTGAATACAGTGCTTCAAGGGAAGCTACTCTTGCAGTCTTAGTGTGTAGAATTTGTCATCCACTTTTTTGAGTTGCTAGATTTGTCTCCCTTGATTGATTCTAGTTTTCAGAATGCATTGGACACAAAAAATGTTTTTTGAATATATTGGTCAGAAATATGTTGTCTGAGGTTCAATTTATGGACAGTAATCTCAAATTAACAAATGAAACATGAAAGATTGTTATTAATGTAGCTGATTTTATGTTGTTTTTGTATGGTTTTCAATAGGACAGAGCTGTAAATCCTTGCATACTTGACCTTAACCTACTTATAGTGGTCAAAAATAGCATCAAGCAAAATTGCATGTACATTTGATCAAAGATACCATATAGATTGTATTAATGCCTACAGCTCTTTATGTCAAATAATAAAAATATCTATTGTTCATTTGTGAGTATTCTTTCATTGTGTATTGTTACAAAGACTTGACTCATTTCCTTATGACCTAGTGTATGTATATATATACCTTCATGTGTACCATTGTTTCCCTGACACTTCGCATATATGCACAGTATGTATGCATGTTGACTTCTGTCACAGCTGTGACATTGTTGTACTGGTCTAGATCAACAATCTGCCGGGTACTTGCCTCGTGCTTTACTGATTACAGTTTAACGTCATTAATAGAGCATTACAGATGGGTTATAGATTATTTCTTTGCTTTCAGTTCAAGTGAAGACTGCAAAAATGCATCCATGTGAGAAGTGAATCTTTTAACTTCAACTAAATACGCAGTTATTCTGCCTCCCTGAATTTCGCGTTCATCAATCAATTTGCATGTTTCAGTTATATATTAAGCAACATTTTGAGTGTACAGATGTTTTTATGCGTCTGTACAATATATGAACACTGACGGTGTAAACACTCAATGATATGTATGTTTTCTGTGGCTTGTTGACAAATAAAGTATTTACGATGTGCCTGTAAATATGTATTAAAATCTTACATTCAGGATTATATTTCAATCTTGATTGATTTCATGTGTGCTTTTCTTGTGAATCAAATGAATAATATGCTGTACTACTTGATTATAATCAGAATTGATTCGATTTTCAATTGATTCAGTTTATAGAAATTTATTTTCAGTGTGTCATTACCCCATCCACTCCAGTTAACTTTTTAAAATCTTTCAAATTTCTGTTCAATATTAGCTTTTAGTTAATCCTGAACTTTTGACCACTGTAACTGACTGTCCGGTTATCTATACAAGTTTAGATCATTTATAATTAGAGTGCTATTACTGGAGAAAAGTTGGTTAATGTATGCGGGTTCGTTTTATGGCTTGGGAGGCCCCGTAAGGGGTTTTGTATTTGTAATTAGTTAGCAGTAGTGTTCAATGTTTTCTTGATGAATTAACCACGTGACCCCTGTATTCTTTGTTTGTCTATTCATCTGTTTGTCTGTCTGTCTGTTTGACTATTGAACTGTCTGTCTGTCTATATTTATAGGGTATTGTTGCAAGACTATGAGATAAAAATGTATCCTGTCTATATGATGACATTTTATGATTGATGTCCTCTCAGGATGCATGTTTATGTTGTATAATCTGATATAATTGGCTTTTTGAAATAATATTTCTCCCTCTTCCTGGGTTCTGAGGTCATAATTAATCATTCATTGTCTGCATGTTTGTTGTTTTGATTATAAATTTCACTGTGTATCTGAGGAAAGCACTTTATATGGTGTTAACTGAATTGTTTACTAATTGCTTTTGAAGTGTTGTTTTTCCTGAAAAAGTGGGTTAATTTATTCGGAAACACAATACATTTATCACTTGAAATGAAACAATTGCATGTTATGTTTACAGTCAGAGTTCTATTTATAGTATTTTCTTATTCTGTAAACTATAGACTGGTTGTTTTGTTTATACAGTTACAATGAGTCATGTTGATTGAGGTTTGTAGACCAGTCTTGGTACTACTGCTTCTGATTGGTTGTTTCTGAGCAATGTCCTAATATGGACCAATGGCAATGTTGCACCCGTAATATTGGTGTTTTTAGCTCAGTAATTACAGGCTTCTCGAACTGCTGGAATACTGCCTGACCAAATGTCAGAATTTCTGTCTGACCGAATGAAAATTTGTCTGACCGAATATATTATAAATAAGTGATAAATGCTGTAAATTGTGCCCGACAGCCGGACATCTGGTCAGGTACTCAACGAAAGGTGATTGGACCTGCTCGAAATTTGCCGGACATGTCCAACAGTCCGGCAACTTTCGGGAAGTATGTAATTTCATACACTCCCCACCTCGGACTGTTTTTGGTTCAATCCTTTTTGGTGGAGTGGTTATGGTCTCTGACTAGTAATCACCAGCCCCTCACTGCTCTTAGTTCAAATCCTACCTGAGCATTACAAAATGTGTTTGGAAGCCAACTTTCAGAAGGTTGATGGTTTTATCCAGGTGTAAACCTGGAGTCTTCCTCCACCATTACATGCTAAACGGTCATCATATGACCTTGGCTGTTGGTGCGATGTTAAACCCCAGACAAAAACAAGATCCTTGTTGTGGTACCAGATTGATGAATATATCCATTGAACACTTAAAAAAACAAGACCTAACACTACAGCCTTATCTCTACCGGATTAACCCAGTTCAAGCTAGATTAACCTGGTCAGGTCTTGATTCACACTAGAGCAGAATGCAGGACAACCTTGTTTGATTTTGAAAGCAAGACTTAACTTAATCTTGCTTGCTATCTATACTAACATACTGCTGTTCAAGTTGTTGAAGAGGTTTGATATTATGTATAGTGTACTCTTATACTGACATGTGACTTTTGTATCACATTGTTTGAAGTTTATATGAATATTGATGTATGGCATTTGACGTTGCTTGTACTAAGTCTTATTGATTAATGAGGCTTGAACCTAGCTCGAGGTTTTGTCATTTTGTCGGCTGCTAGTTTCCACTTTTAATGTGAACCTAAGGAAGCCATGCTTAAGTATTCCATGGTTATTAGGGATAATACAAAAATACGCTCCATGGGACTTCATTACTTAATACTAGCCTAACACATTAATAGAATGATAAGCAATCATTAAAAAATACTTTGTTGCCATGATTTGGACTTTTCAACACCGAGAATCTCATATAAACTAATTGTTATTACATTGTTGAAAATTCCAGGTCCATTTTGTTGGCATATTATTATATTGCTTCAAAATTGTTTTCCAGATATTCTGGAGGTACCCCTTTTTCTACCTCAAACCTTGAAAATCATACACAGCTCAATGCAGTTCTAAAAATAGAAATAAAAGTGATCATGTGACATAAACATTATCCAGCAAGGTTAATTTGTAAACACTGCAGTGTGATATGCTAGTCTAAAGTTGACCCAATAAATGCTTGAGTTTACTTTTTTATGCCAAGGACATTTTGCTGAAAGCAGATTTGTATTGTGTACAGCTGGGAACCAGAAACTGCTTCATTCCGAATGATATCTGAATTCAATAAATGATTGGACTTTACTAACATGTATTTATAAACAGTTCAACTCGCCATATTGCGTTAATTTTGCAAAAAATTGTTTACTTTCGGCTCCTGTTTTGTTTTAGGCTAATTTAAAGCTTAATATCAACAGAGAGTGGTTGTTTACGTTGTTAGAATATTTCTGGACGATATATTTTCGGGTGAATTTGTTTTACAAAACTAATGAGAGATAGTGTGTTTTGGCGATTTATTGTACCTGATTTAAATCACAAAGTTGACGAAAACTTGCGCAGTTTTGGAATCCTTTGGTCAAGGGACCTGAATTTGATTTTTGGTATCGATCCGAAAACTGTTGGTGGATAAATTCGAGCACAGGACTCAGATCAAGATGTCAACTATTTTGAAAAGAAGACGAAAGCTTAGTCTTAGATTGAAATTCAGTAAGTTTATTTTTTCTGTAGTTTGTGTTTGTACTGAAAGTATACTGTGCAACCTCTCTAAACTGACACCCTTTGGGAGAAGCTATATTGTGTTGTTGTTGAGAGGCTGTTGATTGTTGTTAATAGTTAAATTGTACAATGGGAAAAAAATCATGCTGTTGTTGAAGAGAGGTTGTTGTTTCAGAGAGGGCCAATGTGGAGAGGTTGCACTGTAATTGGTATAATATTTGTCCTTTATGTGCTCTGAGATTGGATCCATCTCTGGCAGAGGCTCTTTTATGTACTGTGTTCATGTTTGCTATTGTTTCTCTGGGAGTCAAACTTACTACTTAAAGTTAGTTCTTAGGTTACTAGGACTCTACTACTGAATTATTGTTACCATTAAGAAATTACTGGTATTTTAATTTAATTAGTTGAAACCAATTGGAAAAGAATTAAGATTTAGTCTTAAATTTTTCAGTTTTCCCTTCATGCATGAATTTTTGTTTTCCACTGTTAATCGTGATAGTGTTTAGGAGTGTAGTCCATTTTGAGTAGCCTTGCTGTTGGGTTTACTCTTTAGCAACATGGTTGAAAGTGTGCCTGTAGTGCAAGGGTCTGGGTTTCAATCCTGGGTTTCGGATCTGAGATTTTATTCCATACTTTGTTGCATTAGTAAAATGTAATTCCTAACCATGGCTGTGCCAACTTCCCCAGTCCCCTTACATATTAAAAATGATCTGACTTCATTTAACATACCTAATAGTATTCTTTTATTGTTTGAATAAAGACTTTAGAGTCATTGTATCCTGTTGTGCTAAGAAATTCTCCATGATTTACCGTTATAATAAATCAATAGCCATTTAATGGAACAGTGAAATGGTTTCTTAGGTAACAGTTGTATATTATCAGTGTATGTCATGCTACGAAGGACATAAAATTGTAACAGTTGAAAAATCTTGTTGATTATTGATCTCAATTGCTGCAGTTACTTAATCATTATAATTGATTCATACATCGAAATGAATCGAAATATTCTACAGTTGTATCTTCATAGTGTTGTCATAGTGATTCTGATTGCGTAATGTCATCCAGTTCTTTATTGCTTTCAATTCATTTGGTGCATGTTCATGCTTGAGCATAACTGTGGTGGTTGAGCATAATCGTGGTGGTGGAGCATAATTTTTTGTGTGATTGTTAATGAAATTTGTGTTTTTGATAATAAATAAACATTGAATATTCATTGCAGAGTTTACTAAAATAGCACTGATATCTAACTCTCATGCATAGAAATGAAATCTTGTGAAATCCTGCACCATTGTGGTAAGAAATCAGGCTTTTGTCTGCCTTTGATTTTTGACAGCATCTTTTATCCCGGATAAATATCAGTTAAATGATGGCTTTAGCAGAAATGTTTATTGATCTACGCATCTGTGTATTTAGGTTAATTGTAAATGTGCGTGGAAAAAAAATTTCTCTAATGGAAAGTGGTTATATAACGTGTACATTGTCTGTTGCTGTGAGATTTTGGTACTCCTGAAGTTATTTCAATCTCTCAATGATAATAGTTAACACAGGTTGGTGATTTTGAAAGCAGCAATTTTGAACGCAGCGTGAATTCAATACATATTGAAATAAAGATATAATAAAATGTACAGTTATCATGTAACTGCTGTATTAAAACTGCATGAACAAAAAGAACTCTAGCTTCAAGGCTGGTTGTATATGACCCAATAATTATTACCAAGTTTTCCCTATTAAACACCCAATAAATTCCCTAATAAAGGTCCCTCATCCTTTTTTGTGGAAAGCAAGAAGTGGAGATTTATTGCTAACACTTCAATGATTCTTCAGATTACATCCCTTGCATTCAAAACAATCATTAAAACTATAACATTGACATTTAAGTTTAATTTCCTGCATTGTTTAGCTGCCTGCATGACACATATCAAACATGTAATCATTAAATCTGGATTGATTGTGTCTATATTTTTTATTCAGCTCTTTTTATATAAAATTTTTAGGGTTCTATACATCATTTCAGTTATATACCTACACTGGCAAGCAGTAAACCTAACCAGTTACCCTGGATTCTGTGCCAGTATTAACCTTGTTCTCCGCAAGTAACTGCCAACTTCTGGAATCTTAAAGTTTGAAATGCAGATGTCTTTCCATAATTCTCTTGTCATTAAAGTGTGTTTGTCTGCTTGCACACTTTATTGACCTGGTATAGAATAATCCTACTATTGAACTATAATTAGGCTCAAAGTAAGTTTGTTTGCCCTTTACAGACCAACTGTAAAAAAAAATAAAAAAAAATGCTGACTCAAAAAAAAATTAAAGCCGAAATCAAAAACATATTATTTTTTTTCTAATTTTTGCAGTAAGATATTTCCATTTCTTATCACTTTTTACGTTAAACAAAAGAATATTCTCTGAATATAATAAACTATTTTTCCGACCGACCGACCGACCGACCCTCTCTTAAAATCTAATGTTGGTAAAATTTTTTTAGGGCTGGGTCTTATTATGAGATGGTTTGTTAAGCACAAACTGAATAGCTACAATCCAAACCAACAATTTTTAGAGGATGGCTTCACAGAAACAAATCGTATTGGGTTGAATTACAATGTTAACTATTATGTCAGTCTGAAATAAAATAAGATTGCAGAGGCATGACTGCGAATGAAAACTCAGCTTTTAAAATGGAAGCATTAATGGTTACAAATTTGTGTTCAGTGATGTTGATGAATTTTATATTAATCAGTGATGGCTTGTGAGTGATACAAATTTGAAAGTTTGCACTTTTTGAGATAGAAATGGATAGATTTGTATTCCTTGCCCAAACATATGTACTGTAAAATGTCAATGTTACACCCACCTTTCGGACCCCAGAATTCCCTTCTACTTTTAGCGGCTTACCGGCTACATGAAAACATTTCTACACCCCTGCTTAAGTGTAGTTTCACTGTACATGTTTATCAATTGAATTGTATTAGTTATGTCCCTTTGAAATGTTCATGCATATCTGTGACCCCTTTTAAATAGATAAGAATGGGTTTTAGTGCTGATAAGAAGATGAAGCCCCCATTAGTTAGCTGAGGTTATTGAATTAGTCTTCTAATCTCAAAAATTATTGCATTATGGTTAACCAAATAGAAACATAATAAAATCCCATGTGTATCAGATAGTAAAATTATTGTCTGATAGTGTTTGTTATTTAGTTCTACTCTAAGTCCCTTGAACTGGTCTTTATATTACCAGAATGTAGTTCAGTTCTTTTTTCATTGTATATATATACATATAGATATATAATTTGTAGTAATCTAATTTGATTTGAAGATATTACCCTCCATGTATTTCCCTATACGATATAAAACGTCACTTTTTATCATTGGAAGTCTACTAGGTCCTCAACATTTTGCGCTGTGGTCTAGTGGTTGGCGCGCTGTACTTGTAACCTGGAGATCCGGGTTCAAATCCCAGTCGCAGCAGATCATACCCTCCATGAAAATTTGACAAAAATGTCGATTTTCCTCCATATGTGGAGAAGTTGCCAGCTCCTTGTAGAAGGATAAGTTAGTACTGGTTAGTATACAGTCCAGGAAAACTGGTTAGGTGAACCGGTCGCCGTATATAACTGAAAAATAGTTGAAAAAAAGGCAAATGCTGGTTGCAAAATGTTGACGAACTAGTCAGTTATCACTCAGCAGTGCTTGTTAGTTCAACGTGTACACTGGATACTGCTAAAATGTGAAACTCAGGAGCATCATTAGGAACAACAGCTTAAAACACAATAACAACACTACAGCAGCAAAATACAGCAACAACAAGTACATCAACAACTATAGCAACAACAACATCAGTGACTTTAGCTTAAAACACAGTGACAACACTACAGCAGCAACATACTGCAGACAGCTACAGCAACAACAACAAAAAACAGATACAGTGACAACAACTACACAAACCACAATTGCAGCAACAAAAGCTACAGCAGCATTGGTAACAACAACAGCAACACCACAGCAGCAACAGGAACAACTGTAACAACAGCAGTGTCAAAAACCTGGCAGCTGCAGAAACAAAAGGAAGAAGAAAACAATAGTGGAAGCAAAAAACTGCAGTCACCATAGCAACAATGACAATAACAGCAATAACATCACAGTAGTGGTAGCTATCGAGGAGAACTGTTCAGAATTGGGTCAAGCCCATACCCTCCATGGATTGTTAGCAAATGAACTTGAATTACAAAAATGCATGAAGTGGCTTGTATTTGAGGTTGATAATGACAGATGAGATGTTTCGTATTATTTGTATGATGTCCTTGAGAGAGAGGAGACAATTATCTTGATGAAAATATTTTTTACAAGGGTCATCAACTTTGATTGAGGCTTTCATGATTAAATTGCTGGTTTTCATATCAATTAATCTTAATTTATTTGGAGGTCAGCTATGTTTTTGAATACAGTAAAACCTTGATATCACAACCACTATTGGATGAAATGATTTTTTTACATCGATATAGTCTGATAATGCTTTAAAAAAAGGTTTGTGTCTGGTTACCCGACCCACCCATCTTTTACCTGCCGACTCAAAAAAAAAAAACGTAAAGGAAAAACATCCCTACCTACCGACCCATATTTTTGGGGCAAACTTTTTTTTGTTTAGGCCTAATCAGGGTGAAATAATAGAGGAATTATTGAAAACTTATCGAAAGGCAAGTGGTTATTTAATGGCGGTGGTCTGTGAATGGCATCGACCTCATTGTAACATCCATTTATTTTTGGACAATTTTCAATACTTTCTCTGTATTTTAACTTGATGTTTTGACATCAATAAAGACTCATTAAGACTGACACATTGTAATTTCTGTTCAAAGTAAGTGTATGTTTAGATAACTCAGGACTGAATGATGTACATGAAGTGGTATCCAGTTATAATGATCTTACAGAAGTGTGTAGTCAATTGATATTTCAAAGCATGGATTTCATATCATGTTTACACCAGAAAGCCACAAGCTACAATGTGAAACATGTACTTATAGTGACATATGTTTGTATATGTGGTGTATAAATGTTTATTGTACTGTTAAAGGATGCGGTTTAATCATTAAAGAATTGACAGATAACTTGTCATACTTAGGTTGATTTTGATAGTTGATAAACATCTTACTTCTAAACCTGCCCTATCTGCAATTGTAAAAACAAAGTTAAAGGTGCATGCCTTTTTTTGTCAGATTTTTTGTGATTCTTGTGGGCAGGCTGAAAAACATGCTTAGCATGGTATAACCACAAAATCAGCTTCATATAATGTCCCATAAACAAACCTGTAAACTTACTTTGAAAAAAATAAGAACTTTGCTGACTTGCATTTTTTTTTAATTCTCAGCTTTTGGGGAAGGTTGATATCTTGTAAAAGGATTGAATTGGCCAATCCAGAAGTCATGAATCTGAATACTTAGTGTTGTATTGATATATTTTTAAGCCTCTGTGGTTGGGTGGTTATGGCCTTTGACTCTTAATCACTAGCACCTCACAGCTGATTTGGATTCCCACCTGAGACAGAATTTCACAAGTGAGGAAGAAGCTGTTCAGCTAGCTTATGGAAGGTCAGTGGTTTTACCCCAGGTGTAAGCCTTTAAGGCCTTACTCCACCGTTAAAGCTCAAAAGTTGCCAAAACAGTTGACTCTGTTGTTGATGTGACATTAAAGTAATGAAACATCAGAAAATTTGATTTGTCTTGATCAGAGTTGCGTCTCCTGGTTTTGTTACTTTTAGAAAGTGTTAGGTGTCAGTTGTCACCATGACTACAGGATTTGAATTATTGCACTGTAGGGAGTGTAATGGCAGTAATAGAACTTTCTTTGGCAACTGTCAAGTTCTTAACGTTGGTAATATGTAATTATATCTATATGGGAAGGTTGCTGACTTTACAAGATACAATCAGGTGTAATTACATTTGATGGAAGATACTAGATTGTTGTCATTAAAGGGCAGAATGTTAGATGTATCTGTTTTGTGTCTCGAAGAACATTTGTGTATTCAAAATGCTCATATAAAAATGCTGCTGCTGCTCATGTCTGATGGTCAGTTGATAAAAAAAGTTATGTTAAATTGAATAAGGGCTTGCACCTTTAGTGATAAACAGTGGTCACCCCCCAGGTCACCTGTGGATTTAAGTCATAAAATTTAATTTGAAAGTTCACTTCAAAATGTCAATATCAATTAGTGTATTCACTAAGACTATCTGTTGAACTAATACGTAAACTGTTTTATTTTATTACAAGATGGAAATCCAGTAAATGGTCAAGTTTTTGTGGGGAAAACCTGTTTATGATTCTGTGTAGGAATAATCTAAAGCTATTGAATTTCTTGTTTAATATCAAGGATTCAAATTAAAAAAAAAAAACATACTGCAGTTAATTGTTATGATAATGTGAAGTGGTAATTTGTTACCTAAAGATTAGAACTTTTTTATTTGCGTGGTTGATTTCTGTTTTGTTTTTGAAATCTTTGAAGTCTTGATTAGCGGTATTAATTTACTTGCAGCGATAGATTGGTTTTGTAAAAATAGGATAAACAAAAACAATCAATTAGCGACCAGTTTTGCAGTAAAAGAGGTTTGTTATTCACTGAAATCAGTTCGGAATTTCAGTTTGAGATTTTTTCGAATTCTTGTACGAGGATACATGAAGCGGATGTTAAAAATCATACGCTCAGCGGATTTTTAATGCGTGTTGGCATCGCTTGTTGTATTGTGTACTACTTTGTCTTTGAGTAAGATGATATTGATCTTCAAAGATTAGACTCACTGCCAAGTTGAAAAATTCTCAGATCCATACTAGTAGAAAGTAGCTCTTGTTGCATGGTAGTTGGTGTTTTGGGGGGGTATTGACTTACGATGTGGAAATAAATTCCCGATATTATCTATTATTTAGAGTTACCACGTATTTTGACACCTGTTGGTAGTAAATAATTTTGATGTGAGTTTGTGTGCTAATTTTATTTACCTGCTGAATGGCTAGGTAGACATTATTTACCAAATATTTGTGTTGTTCATATTGTTGTGAGGGTATATTTAATTCTTGTGCATTCTATTTGTGACTTATGCGTAGCATAAGACAGGAAGATAATTAATTAGTTTTCTACATTAATGAATTAATGTGCGACTTTGAATCTGTGACCATATATAGCAAATGTGAGATATATTTATGTTACATAGCAGATTAGTTCATAGAATGCGACTGCTTGGTGCTAGTTGTCAAGAATATTTAAGGAAATTTAAATACTGGTTGTGTGGAAATTTTGACTTCTGTTTTTAATTTTGTGATATGTATACCGCATAGAAATGTTTCGAAAGAAAAGAAAATTTGGAAGTTTAAAACTGAAATTTGGTAAGTAATACTCGTCCAGTACATAATTTAATTTCTGTTATTGCGTTTTAATTATTATAATACATATTGTATTTTATTGACTTTGTATAATACTGTATAACCCAATTTTGGGTAAGTACCACCGGCCAAATTTTTTCATGTTACACCTGGGGCCTGTTTCCTGGGCATACCTTTGCTTAGGTTTCAGATATGGTTAGCTGCCATGCTTAAACTGATTTTTTATTGGTATTACACTGCACCAACATCCAGTTGGGTCATTTGGTGACTTTCAGCTTTTAATGATAGACGAAAATCCCTAGCATACACTTAGGTATAACCACAGACCTTCCAATAAGCCATCTGGATAGCTCCCTCACGTATGAAATTTTTCTGATCTTGGATGAGATACCAACTTGTAGCAGTTAGGTGCTAGTGATAACTAGTCAGAGACTGTAACCATTCCACCACAATTTTCTTTACAGCGGGATGTACGTTTTTTTTTGCCAGTAGCACCTGGTATCCATTATTTGCACTGAAATAAAATTTACATTGTATACTTGCTCACAATACCTTTGTTATGTACTACAAAATATTATTACTCGGTTACTTTATTATGTTGTATAACTGGTTCTCACGTTATTTACCTGAATAGCATAAAAAAGGGTCAGACAGATGCTGGAATTTGATCAGACCTTCGTGTTTTATATATAACTACCTTGATATTATTTTGGCATATCTGTGATGTTAAGGTCCTGTTTGTACGTGCATGCGTTGATAGTAAACTGTGGGTCGTGTCTTATAAACGTTATCTGACATCATTTATACGACCATATATGGAAAAATTGCTGTATGTTCATTTAATTGTGTCTGGTCATGTTCATTAGCTAACATAATTGTCTGTAGATAATTTTGCATATAAATGGCTTGGGAAATTAATTAATATGTTCATCCTTTCCCCTTTTGACATTTAATCAAAAATCATGTCTTGTAGGGTTTTTTTTTGGGGGGGGGTGAGGTTTTCCATCTGTAAGTCACAATGTTTGTGTTTATCAACTTTCATATATATCGGACATTTCCCAATAGCCAGAAGTTTTTCTTTTTACTTAAAACTGCTGGGCTTTTTTATTAGTTTATTCAAGTAAAGATGTACTTTCCGTCATTATATAGTTTCTCCCTGAAATCAGTTTTGCTAGTAAATCATTTTTGGATATGCAAAATTTTGTCTATTTATAGAGAGACACAATTTTTAGTCAAAAAGTTTTTGAAGAATGTAGAATTTCAATGTCACATCAAGGATAGCTAAACAATGTAGAAATTTCAGTTTATGTCAAGAACAGCTTAAAAATTAAGATTTTCAGTTAAATATCTTGAATAGCAGAAAAATTTAAAATCTCAGACTTAATTCCTAGAATAGCTTCACTATATTTCATTTGAAATTCATCTCGGTTTTACATATTTTTGTCATTTTCAGATATGAAATTCATTTTTTGCACTTTTGGGTCATAATAATACATGCTACCAGTGAAAGCAAATATAAATTCTGTGAACAAATTCGGAACAAAAGTGTGATCAACAAGGTTGTTGGGTCCTTAACCTCCGTTTGTTAAATTGATTTGTTCTCTGATCGAAAATTGGGTGTTTTGTCTTTAAACAGTATCTGCGCTAACGTTAACAAGATCTTGTCTGAGCGATGATGTGAAAGCTCTCGCCAAAACATTTTAATGAGTGCAAACATTGCTTTAGTATTATTGGAGTGTTTGTGCTTGAAAAATGACACTTGAAAACATGGTCTGTTGAATACATGGAGATCTGACCTTGAACTTATGACCTTGACCTTTGTTTATCTCTTTACTGTAATGTTTACATGGTGAATATTCGCAAACTGTTTAAACATCTTAGATAACCAAACATGTTGTACATGCTATGCAACTGTGATAAATTCAATCTTTTTTGTCAAACATGACCCCTTTTTGAATCCCTTTTGAAATCTGATCAGCTTGTTTTAAGTGTTTTTATGTGGTTTGTTTACAAAAAAGAACATGCACGAATGACCTAAAGGCATTGGCTTGATTGTAGTTGAAAGGTGTTATGATATTTAATTTGTCCTTAGTATACGTAGACAGGCAATAGAAATTTGATTCTTAGCTTTTTATCCCTGCCTTCTCATTTAAAATTGATCCACCCTAATGAATTTTGTTTTAAAAATTCTGTGTTAAAAATTCCATTAAGATAGGCCGAATAAAAAAATCGCACTCTTAAAAAATACGCAGTGGTTGGGAAAGAAATTTTCTTAATGGGACAATGGCCCTTTTGGATGCCAAAACCAGCGTGACATTTTGAAAACTAATGCGACATTTTCGACATTTATGATGATTACTGAGTAATAATTTAAACAGTTTTCATAACTATTCATAAGCCTCTATTTGCTAGGGGCTTGCTTACATAAGGATAAAAAACAAGCATAGAGCATCAGATGATGCAGAGCAGCAGTATTCACCTTGTACCCACTTCATTTTGTACATGAAGAGATAAAAAAATCGGAATGCGCCACGGCGCATCAGGTGCCAAAGACAATGTGACATTTTGAATTTTAATGTGACTACCGTGCATGGCGCGTGCCTTTCCCAATCACTGAATATGCATAAATGAATATGCATAAATGAATATGCATAAATGAATATGCATAAATGAATATGCATAAATGAATATGCATAAATGAATATGCATAAATGAATATGCATATGAAATATAGTATTTCAGATTCTTCTTCAATTTTAAAGATCATTAATTGTATAGGTCTCACACCTTGACAGACAAAAAAGTGAACAGTGAAATCCTGCCCACTATCTAACCCTTCCTTCCTAAAAAATTGGATGAGGATCTACTTATTAAATTTTCATTGCCTTATTTACGCTAATAGAATTTTCGTTTTGCCCCGAGGGACTTAGTTTCAAATAACTTGAGCCTTGATGACATTAAAGAAGAAACGCAATTCACACTTACGACTTACTTATTTCGTCCTCTGCAAAAAAGCAACTTTTGAGGTATAATTACACAACGATATTGGATATGTCAAAATGTTTGTGTAAATGTTTAATACTCTACAATGTCTAATTTTGAAAAACTCAACAAGGAACCAGGGTATGCTAGAAGTCTCGGTGAGTGTATAACTACGTATTGATTTAAGTGTAATTATGACGTGTTTTGACATCACCTGTTCATTTCATATGTGATCAATGTAGTATTCTTGTTATTTATTCAGCTTCCCTGTCACTCAAAGCCTCTTAAACATAAACCTGATTGAATGTTTAGAAATAGTTATGATTAAAGAAATCTTTTTCAATTCTAGATGTAATACACACAGCTGCATTCCAATGAGAAAAAGATTCAGGATCAATCACTGTTAAAGTGCCTGCTACAAATAAATGCCCATTAAGAATGATTGAATTACTGTTTTCATGTAAGGCATACAGTAAAAAGGAAAAAATTGTGGATAACTTACGGCCAGACTGATACGGTTGATCACAATATGTGAGAAACCTGCAACATTATTACGTTGGTAGTTTGTTGCTCTGAAAATCGTAGTCATCAGGAACCATTTTGTTCCCATGAGAGTCAAAATAAAATCCTCTGAATTCCTAGAATTGAAATCGGGATAAAAGTGAAAAGACATCTCAATCAACAAAAATCATCTTAACTACCAAAAAGACATTAAAACTACACAAAAGATGTCTAATTACCCACAGTTATCTAAAACACCCATAATAAAACAACAGTACCACCTTAATGCATGTCTAAATTGCCAAGTAGAAAAACATGTAGAGCATTTTATACTCATTTGTTTCTACTGAGACTAAACTACTTACACTTTAAGTCTGCAGGAGCCAAAATAGTCTGTAGGATAATAAATTATAATTCAATATTTCAAACTTGTCCTGTTTTATCAACTTGTTGTTCAGTTGTCCCCAAGGGAGAATGCCAAAGCACTAATTTGAAATTCTATAAGAAAATTAGTCGTCACTATTGAGAATATTGAAAATTCAAGGTGTGAAAATGCTGCTGTATTTGGGGAAGTTCCGGGTTTAATGTCAAAACATGCACGTTGTCAGTGCAATTATTGTTCATTGATCTTAATCAAACTATGCTGGATATCAGTTGTTGTACTGATCAAGTACAAATAAGGGTCTCAATAAGTTCAACTTCTCCCTTTATGCCCCTATTTTTTTCCCTTATTAGTTTGAACCATTTTCTCTAATCGTCAACAGACAAGGCATGATTTGTATGTGAACAGTGTGTCAATCGATTTAAGTTGCATCCTTGAATCCTGTTAAGGTAATGTTTCACTGACAACTTTTTATTTCTCCGTTGGGATCCGTTAAGATCAGCTATTTCCATCTTTTAACTTATTTTTTTTTCTTTTGGGTTCTACTGGCATCAGATGCTCTTTCCTTATAAAGGTGTTAAAGGCTTGCTATGTATTGCAGATAAATATGGATTACAATGTCGAGCGTGTCATTATTGTTAAGGCTTAGTAATTTCTGGAAATCTTGACGCATATTTGTTTCAATCAGAGGAGAGTATTAAGTACTGCGTTCATGTGACATGGCGACACTTAGTTGCAGTTTGTTTAATAATACATGCACTCTGCAAAGAAAGGGAATAACTCTCAGCTATGCTGCACAAGCATTTTCCTCAAACATGCATCCATCAGTTATTAATGTCAGACCTGTTTACTTGGAGGTTGTCAAAGTCCTGATCTTCATAAAGGGAGGTTACTACATCAGTTTATTTGCAAGAAATATTACGGATTCCAGATTTTTTCTGCTTAATGGGGCCCATTTTATTTACATAGTGAAGAAAGCTGTTCTATACTTAGAAATATTTCTACTGGTATACATTTTAGATAATTACCTAACACAGCTTACAATGCCCAAAACAATTAGTAGGGTATATAAAGCACTTTTTGTTAAGAACAAGGGATAGCAGGTTACAAACTGTTACCTTAGCTAATATATGTCTATGACAGCAGCTACTTTGGATGGTTATTTTTGTTGAATCTATTGTTAAAGCAACATCTTCAATCAAAAAGCAGTTTTGAGAAAATTTAACTGTGTTTTTATTTCTTTTTGAAATTCTACGATCATGTTACCATGGAGATACCATAATTACTTCCCTATAAATTGAATTATACTCATAATTATTTACATTTCTTGAAATCTTCAGGAATTAGATTAAGCATATTTGATATTATATTACCTCCCTTTCTAACAATCGTTGAGGCCAATCTTGAATAACGTTGGTTTGCTTATGTGACCTAAACTTCGACAAGTGGTAGGTAGGGTGGCTGTGTTTTGTAGCATGAAATTATTCTTGGCCTGAAAATGAAAACCTGGACTAAAGAACAAAAAAATATTTTTTGTTGAAATTGCTAAAAAAATTAGGTCAGGGATTATTAAATGAGCCGGTTGTACAACTTGCAGACTAACAATTAATACTTACTGCCTGGTCCAAAACATTAAAACTGGGAGAGTACTTTTCCCTTTTGTAGTCTGTGTTAATACTGAGAGATTTATGATAAGAAAATAGCAAAATGAATAATTTGGTAATTTCATTGTAACAACATCCCACAACACATTATGTCCCTTGCAACTCTATTTTTCCTTTTTTAGGGGCTGGCATTTTCCTGTGAAGGTGAAAAAAAACACTCATAGTTGGCTTCTTCTGTATTTTACTTTCCATCTTCAGTAAAAAAACAAACCATAAACCTGCTACAAATTCAGAGAATCAACTATTTAGAAATTTATGATTTAAAGAAAATGAGCATCTGGCATCCATTTTGATTGTTAATAAGTTATGTTAGTTTTTACTGTCATAAATACATGTAAAACTGATTCTATCTTTCCACAGCTAGTATATTGTTTGATGATAGCAATGAAACTTGATGCATGATTTATTGTTCTGCAAGTTTTACAGTAGCTTTTTGTGTTCCAGGGAAATGATTTAATGGTTTAGTTCTGAAACATGTGTATTCTAACTTTGTTTGCATGAAATTCCTGTCTAAATGTTTTGTTGTGTACCTTGAAATATTGTGGAGATAAATTGATGTTGTACATATAGATTAATTTACGTAATTCATAACATTCTTGTTTTTGTGTTTATGTTTACACTTCTATGAATGGTGACATACTGTTACTGTCAACATTTTCTTCTTCGTTTTTTTGACATCTGAATCTTCTATGTAGTACTCTCCATCCAAATATCATCTAAAACATAATCTCTATGTATTTGTACAAAGGTCACGGGTAGTTTTCCAGTCAAAAGTGCATCTGCCCTCAAATTTTTTACCTTGACCTTCGTTCCCAAGTTTCAAGGTCATATTGCTCAAAATCCTGTATTTTTTTCATTTTTTTCTTAATAGAAATTAAATTTTTATTACAATGCCATATGGGGTTTATGCTTACAAAAATACCCATTCTAAAGTGCACGATTGGGAAAACTTTCCAGATCATGCTTACAGGGCTTGACAAATCTACTCGTGCGCTCATAATTATGCATAGAAATTGACTAAAGTCGAGTTTCAATTGCTGCACACTTAGTTAGAATTCTTTGTTGGTTGTCCTGCTGGAAGAGTAGACTGAAAAAATTTGTTCAGCCATGGCTTAGATTTAGTGGAAATGAGCAGGATTTTTTATTGTCACTAAGTGTATTTGAAACACTGTTCAATTGTAAAGCCTACACAGTTCTGAGTTGAACTGATTGAGGGATCTACTATTGATTTGGCGCTTATTTGTAGCTTTTTACTCAGCAAAATAACCAGCGAAATGAATGCCAATTGTTGTCCTCAGTTTTGGACTTCGTTATTGGTGTCTTCACGTTGATCTTACATCCAGAAATGGCGCTTATTGATTTTTACCTGATACAAAAGTCATTTGTCTTGTAACTCAATTGTGTTGTCTTTTGTGTGAGACACGAAGACATTTCTATCACCTGGGTCTGCGAGAAAAAATGTTTAATTTGAAATTACAGTCTCCTGCTGACTTAGGAACTAAACACCAGAATATTGATAAACAATTATGGTGTTTTACGGTAGTTAATCACCCTGATGATGCCCCTCTCCGAAAAATTGTTTTTTCCAGGCAAACAAATGTTACTTTTACAAAGTAAATTACATTACAGTATAAAAAGGTCAGTTTATTTTTTATGGAAAAACTATTTTGTTTTTATTTCTATTTTGTTTTTCATTGTTTTTTGCCCTGCTTTTAATTTCAAAAGGACTCAGTACAATTTGTGGGAGCTACTGTGTGTTACTTTTATGAAATGTTGAATATTGCTCCCTTCTTTGTCAGTATATTTATATTTCTGTCAAAATAAAAGGGTATGTAACACCCCCTTGGGCTTTGAAAGTACAGGTGTTTGTAATACTGTAATTTCCCATTTCTGATTTAATATATTGCTGTTATGTTACTGTGTTATTACATTATTATGTTATCTGTTCTGGAAGTTCCATTAAGGAATTGGGATTAACAGTCAGTGTCTCAATGCTCTGGGAAAGAGATTACATAAATTCTTGATTTCCTGTTCTGTTGATTATGCGACAGTCGTATGTTATACTCGCAGTCTGTGACTTAAGCCCCTAGCCTGGTATTCGGCGTAAATAAAAATTATTTTGTACAAGCAATAAATATTCATTTTTCACATTAAGTATATAATTGTTTGAATTATGTAAAGTACCAATTTGTCCAGAAGTAGTCTTGAAGGTTTAATTTCTTCAATGAAACTTCATATTGCTTTTTTTATTCATTTGGTAACTTTGTAATTATGATTATTTTAAGCTTCTACAAATTACAATTAAGCTGGCAGTTTTACTAATTATGCAGGCAATTTTACTATCTAAGCTGGTGGTTTTGCAAATCAAGTAAGTAGTTTTACTATCTAGGCTGGTAGTTTTGCTATCTAAGCTGGTAGGTTTACTAATTAAGCAGGTAGTTTTTACTAATTCAGCCGGTAGTTTTACTAATTAAGTAGGTAGTTTTACTATCTAAGCAGGTAGTTTTACTATTTAAACAGGTGGTTTTACTTTTCAGGTTTTACTAATTAAGCTGGTAGGTTTACTATTTAAGCAGGTAGTTTTACTAATTTAGTTTTACTATCTAAGCATAAAGTTTTACTATCTAAGTAGATGGGTTTTTTTAAAATTAAGCTGGTAGGTTTGCTATTTAAGCAGGTAGTTTTACTTATTTAATTTTACTATCTAAGCAGAAAGTTTTACTATTTAAGCAGGTGGTTTTACTAATTAAGCAGATAGTTTTACTAATTAAGTAGGCAGTTTTACTTAGTAAACTGGTAGGTTTACTATTTAAGCAGGCAGTTTTACTATCTAATTAGGTGGTTTTACTATATTAGCGGGTGGTTTGACTAATTATGGAAATGTACTTTTATTGCGGTATGGTTTTGCCATGTCTAACATTGTTGCAGATATTCTTACATCACATTAAGTGTATCTGTATTTTTTCCATGATTGTTTTTCTGCATTGCTTGTAATAAAATGCTACCCATAAAAAACTGTTGCTTGTAAAAAAGTTATAAAATACGAAATTCATGGTTTTATTGACAGCTATAAACTACTTATGGAAGCTGGGAAAATAATCTTATTAGTGAGATATGTTTTCTGTTAGCATACTTTGTCTATTACGTTGTTTGTCAGCTGTCATAAAATGTTGTATTAATATGGCACATTGTGGGTCATACTCTGTTTATGTTGTTCTTATGTAAATACATTAGAATTAATGAAGTACTTATTTGAAATCTATTAAATCATCATAGTTTTAGGTCAGTAATTGTTCAACTATTGATAGGTATATGCTCATATTTTTCCACTTTATTGATTACCGGGAAAATTGTTTTTTGTTTGGTTAATTTATACGCCCTTAGACGCTGCACTGGTTTAAGACTTCTGGATCTGTAGGTACCATTGTGTGTGGTGTTGTAATTATTTGTCACTCTGCATTAGTCATGTATTTCCCATAACTCTGTTTTATGGTACATCTTGGTTCCTAAAGGAAAGTATAATATAAACAGCTGGAGATGCTATAAAACTTAGGGGAATTATCGATCCTAGTCATTGATTGTAGTCTTTTAAGGAGAAAATGCCTTTTAACATTCTGCTTCTTACTTATCATGTTTGTATTATAATTCCCTAGTTGAGGATGTAAACCAATTATTGTATGATTTTGTCTCATTTTAGTGTCTCCAAATAATTTGTTAATGTAATGGTATTTCTCTGATTCCATCATCTCTGTAGCTCAAGCTGTATTAGAACTCAGTTCTCAGTAGCACATTCGCTTGGAAGAAAACTCAGGTTTGAAAATAGTGTGATTGTATTAAAGTCTGAAATGGTATGTTTGAGTTACCTGCCCCTGAAAAATGTCCTCTCCAGATGTTTATGCCTGAATTGAAGAGCTTTTTATATTTGTTCTGGTGTAAGCAATCTGCAGCAAATGACCGTAGCTAAATTCAGTTCAATGGACTTTTGGTTCTTGAGTTGAACCTTAGATATGACTTACATTTTTCTCTGACAGTTTGGTTTGAGATTTTTTGATCATTTTTGAGAAATTGGCAGTTACTTGTGGAGACAAGGTTAGTACTGGTATAGAATCCATGAAAACTGGATGCAGCACATATTCTCTGTGACGATTTGGTTTAAGATCATTTGATTTCATTTTGAGAAATTGGCAGTTACTTGTGGAGAACAGGGTTAGTGCTGGTGAAGAATCCATGAAAACTGTTTTTGTGAACTACATAAATTATTGGTATATATCTAAAATACTTGAAAACTGATGTAAAACTTGAAAAAGTAATAAAGAATAGAATTTAGTTTACTGCAGCTATAAATTTCAGGGTCTAGAAGCGTAGATCATAGCTTTTACTATAAGTACCTGATCATTTGATCAGAATTTCTTATGCTGTGCCATATCAATGATGTGATGAAATTTGCCACCTATGAACTTGATTGATTTTGTGATGTCGATATTTCCATGCTTTGATGTATAATTTACACAACATGAATGATGTTTACTGACTTGACTGGTACTGTTTGTAATGCTTTCGAAAAAGATTTTACTTCGTTGGTTATCATTAGAGTGAAATCTATTCAAGTTCTTCTATTCAATGTTTTATCTGATGATTTCAAAGTATACATCATTTTCAATTCAAATTTGATAAGTGTTGGGCTGTTTAAAATATGTTTCCCTTTTTTTTTGTATACTACTCTGAATGATGGATAAGGGGCACTCCTCAGCACTAAAAATCTTGTTGCCCCATGTTTGTTAATAAGAAGGATTTTTCCCACTGGTTGATTTAGGGATCTGTCTGTCAGCTATTAAAGTCGACTGAAATTCTTAAGTTTAATAACTGTTATTTTAGCTAAGATAGTTTTTAGAAACGGGCCCCTGAATCGTAATGATATCGTCTGTAATCATCTTTGATAGACTTAATATTCAAGGGGCCTCCTTGGTCAAGTGGTCACAATATCTGAAGAGTACTCAATAGCTCCTTACTGCTGTGAGTTCAAGTCCCACCCAACATAAAAATTTCAGATGAGGAAGTTGTCCAGCCAGCTTACAGAAGGTTGATGATTCTACCCAGGTGTGTGCCTGGGGTCTTCCTCTGCCGTTAAAACTGGAAGAGTCGCCAAATGACCCTGGCTATTGGCGCAACGTTCAACCCATGTGAAAGAAAAATATAGATTAATATTCAATCAATAATTTGGCTATCAGTCATGATGAATGTTTATTATAAAATATCAGAAATCAATATCTGATCTCTGATGTAGCCATATTATATGTATACTTCTTCATCAGTGTAATACTATCATTTTAATGTACTGGTATTTGAACTTCTAATTATTGTATTCATTATTTTTAAAAAAAAGTATTAAATTTTGATATTTACGTACATTTTTTTTTTGTTTCCATAAAAGATTAGAATTTGCTTCGAAGCAAAATCATGTATTTACACAGAAGTTTTAACGTAATATTTCGTTGACATGCATTATATTATTTTTAATTTGCATTTGATTTAATGCACTTAATTACATGCACATTTGTGTGTAATTGTTTATTGTTGAGATTCAATTAACTACCGTGAAGGATACAATGAATTTCATTCTGTGGTAGAAATTTTACTTATGACTTTTGTCTGTTTTCTGTCATAATATCTGGTTGCAAATTTTCTTTGATAATTTGAATTATTGTGATAATTAATTTGTCTAAAATTCGTAATCAAATTCAAATTTTTTTGATAATTCAATGTAAATGAGTGATAATTGAAAAAATTGTGGAAACAAATTGTGATAATTTAATGGATAGTATGTGATAGTTTAACTGAAATGATTTATTTAAAAAATGTGATAACTGTTTGTGTAATCATTATGTGATATTCCAATGGAAAATTGTGCAAACTCTTGTGACAATGTACAAAATGTATTCATCCATACTGGATGCTGCCAAAGCAGGTACTTTGGTTGATGTTATTGAGATTTTTGGGTAGCAAAAGTGTCTGTGTTTTGATAGTACCTAAACCATTGTAGGCCCATGTTTGTTTTAATCATCACAGTCACTCATTGTCTTGATAGTCCTTGTGTAGTGGCTGTGTGTAACGTTGATTTGATGTTCCATCATGTGATCAATTCTGTGAGAGTTTCATGTTCCATGAAATTCTTGTGCTTTTTAATAGATTTTGCGTGTAGAAAGTCATATCTGTATGTACTCATTTGTAGTTTTGGGGCTCGCCTAACAAGGTAACACTTTTGTCCATGTTAGAATTTTGTCACATGAGCAATTTGGTTTTAGTTGTGAATGAATTGTATGTATTTGTCTTCTAAATCGATGGTTCCTTACAAAATGGCACCGTTTTTTGTTTTATTTATTATCTGCTATTGTCTTTGAATTGAACATTTGTTCTGCAGTAATTGATAAATAATTGAGTTAACTAATGAAGTTTAGTTATTTCAGTTTAGAATGTTATAAATCTCTAACGAACAAACTTTGGATGTTGGTATGCAAATGAATTGTATGTTAATTGAACAATTTCAGAATATTGGAAGAAATTGAAGAGGTCAGTGGAAGAAGGTACTTATCTCCATGTTCGGCAAAATGAGATAGTCCCTTCTTGCTGCCCTTCAGTTCTCTATAAATGTGCTGGAATAGGGCAGGGATTGATTCGCTCCCATGAAGAACAGACACACTCAAACATGTTTCTTTCTTACAACGTTGTATGGGGGTAAACTCTTTAGCAGTTACTAAATTTAGTCCCCAAAATCCACTGCCAGTTAAGTCTTTAATTGAAAGCTTTTAAGCAGCAATTGTTGGTTTTCAACATATGGCCAGTTTCATCTTTCTTATCCGGTCTCTTCTAAAGTCAAGCTTAATGCTTTTACATACTCTGATTTTTTTTACAGTCTGTGAAAAGAAACTAATGATAAAACTTGAACTTTGGCTCAGCATGAAGTTTGAAAGAGTTTTATATAAATTAGCCTGGTGTTTATTTGATTATTGTAATTAGATGTAAACCGTTTTTATTTTGAGATAATCTCAACTATTCCAGTTTTAATATAAACGTTTTATGAAGTATCCTAAAAGCTCTCTGTCTATGGGCTCCAGTTGTTGATGTTTTGTTTACTGCACAGTTACACAATATTGGCTTCTCCTTAAAAGGTGACACTCGTATCAAAGTTGAATGCTTTAAACTTGCTGGTGATAAGATCTTACCTTGTTAGTCGCTGATATGTTTGATAATGTTTGGCAGTTTTTGTGAAAATGAACATTTGAACTTAAATGTAGTGATAAGAACAGGACATTGTACTGATCTGGGTCAGTTTAATTGTTGTGACCTTATGAAATGTGGTAATGTTAAAATTAATTTTGTCTAATGAATATTTTCTGAATATACGCGCTCCTCTTTTCTCCAGCCCTTTCTAGTGAAAAATGAAAAATCTTTATTTGGCCATTGATGCTTTTGTAATCCTTCAAATTATCATGTCAGTGTATCCAAAAAATTTTTAATTAGTTCATTGCTAGCAATTGAATTTAATAAGCCTAACCTGGGGGGTGTTTAGTGGGGAATGTTTGAATTGGTATCTGTAACTGACCCTAGGAAATTATCAACAGGGGATTATACTGTCAGTTGTTTAGATTTCACTTGCTGAATGTATGTATGCTTGTTGTTAGATATTTTTTGCTCTGGTGAAGGGAATATCTCATTCTTATCATGCGGTCATGTTCCCAGATGGAGTCTTACATTTTTATCATCCAAAAATAACTAAAATCACGAATCAATTTTTTATGTTTTTTATTTTCTATATTTTCAGTGTCACCGTTAAGGTCTTCATCGCTGTCAAATGAACCCAAGTCAGCTCCACCGCTTCAATCAAAGTTATCTCCCTTCCAGAATGATCACTCTCACGCGATCATCTACCAGAGACCAGAGAGTCCAAGCACAGTCAAGGTTGGTATACCCGATTAAATTGTGCTCAAGTATTTGTCTGACCACTCTTGATTGATTTACTTAAAAAAAACATCCATTCATGGGCTCAAGAGCATCTGTAAGGTCATGAATCTTGGTGATAATGATTTCTCCTCTGTCAAAGAAGCACCCCCACTTGCTCAATTGGATTCTTGTCTGTTGGCTAAGTCAGCCATTGTAAGACATTGATGTTATCCCTGGTCAGGTAATCTTGTGTTTGTTCAGCGGTACATGGCTTTACAGTATTGTACTTAGACCCATACTGATGATATATCTCTGACAGGCCTAATGCTGGCACCACATGAGCTTGAACACTTCTGACCTTTAACCCTCTTCACTTAGTCATTAGTTTTTTTCTTAAAATTAAACAAATCTGGGTTTTATTTATAAGTTAAGACCCTTAAAACAGCCTTTTGACTCTTGAAAATTTGTACCAAAGGGGCAAAATTACAATATAAAAACTAGAATTTTGTTGACTCTTCAAATTATCATCAGCTCAGGGTTATTTTTGACCCTCAACTTTTGATGCCTTAAGTGAAAACCCAGCTTTTGGATGAAATTTAAATCCCGTCTTGATACTGATAATTCTACCTTGTTTAATGCAAATAATGAAGAATTCTGAATATTTTGTGGTGTGTCTCTTGTCATATAAGATGTTGAATGAATAGGGCTGTGACAAATATCACATATGAAATATGCCACTCAATGTGCATTTTGCCAGAAGTTGGATAACACCTTTCTGTCTATTTAGAGGACGAATATCCTATAAGTGTAGGACAAATTAGTGCAAAGTTTAAATAAGTACTTGCATTCTTAATATTTGAAAATTTCACTCAGTTGTTTGGAGTCGTAGAGCTGTGGACGTGGTCCAGTGGTTAGTGTGCTGGACTTGTAATCCGGAGATCCAGGTTCGAATCATGGTCGCGGCAGGTCATACCCTATTATGAAAATTAGATAAAAAATGTCGATTTTCGTCCATATGTGGAGAAATTGCCAGCTCCTTGTGAAAGGGTAAGTTAGTACTGGTTAGTATACAGTCCTGGAAAACTGGTTAGGTAAACCGGTTGCCATATATTAAGTTCAGCAAAATTGTTGAAAAAATGGCATTAAACCCCAGTGACAATAAGTCACATAAAAACAAACAATATTTTTAGTAGTTGAATAAATATATTGTAAATGGAAAAGTGCACAGTTTTGTTTTTGTTATTTTTGATCATTTTTTATAAAAGATACATGTAGGTATTACATGTAGGGTTAGTTTGCAGTTACTTGCGGGGAACCAGGTTTGTACTGGTACAGAATCCAGGAAAATGGTTAGGTCCCCAATATGTGGCAGATAAACTGTAGAAGGGAATTGTTTTACACATTTAGGTTTTGAAAAAATAGGGCATTTAGAATTCTAGTTGACTTAGTTACTAAATTATATTCATATTATTGAGTATTGAGAACTATTTTGATGGTTTTCTATAGAAAGAAGTTCTTTGTTTAATAATCACTGTCTGTTGGAGATCATATATGTGAATAGTTTCTTGTGTTATGTGCTGTTAACTTTTGAATCAATTCGTCTTATGTTGATTATTTATTATTCTATATAAGGATTTTTTGACATAAATTGCTTTTTATGTTTTGTCTACATCGCAATACTCTCTGGAAAGTACTGCTGTAGTATACTGAATTGTTTATTTATCTGTATCACAAATTCAGTTCATAAACTCCTTATGGGATTTCAGTATTAATTCAGTATTGATGTAATGTTAATGATATTGAGCTGTGTGTCATTTTCTGGACATTTTTAGCTCAGATGGTAATTTTCTTGCTTAAAAACATGCCACCCCTTGTTTATAAGGAATCGGTATTTTTCTGTAATCTTGAGTCTTATTGTAAGATGTTATAAGCTTATATCAGAGATATGACCCCCTGTGGTGTAGTGGTTAGTCTGGCTCGTAATCACTTGCCCTTCTCTCTGCTGTGAGTTCGAACCCCAGTTGGTAGTAAAAAGCTTTCACTTTTGAGGAATCTTTTTGGACAGCTTACAGAAGGTAAATTTTCTGCCACTCCGATTTTTTTTTAACAAATACACATGCAGTGAGTTCAAAATGGCTACCACAGTGATGGTTCAATGTATACTTTGTGTGTGCAGAGTATTTTCATAAGGATCATCATTCTGTCTTTCTCTTAAGGATTTCAAATTTCCTGGCCTTAATGCTCACCATGAGGAGAGGGTAATTCCTGCGCAAGAAATGTGTTGGTAGCTCAAAGGTTATTAGTGGGTGGGTGTCAACATATTGCATTTAGACATCTAGTTAAAGTTAACAAGTGTTGTCTTAGCAGAGATATATTTATGTAACCACTTCTGATGTTTGATAGAGACGTTCAAGTCAATACTTGGGCTCTGTTAATGAGGTTATCATTGTTGATGTGTTACCATGTAATATAGTATAGTCATCTATTATTTAGTAGACTTTTTCTATGTGGTAGAAATAATTACCTGCATTTTACTCCTCAGATTTGACTAGGTCATGCAACTAGACATAAAATAAAAAGTTATTGGCTTCCGCTAGCCTGACAAGGCATATTGTTTTTCTTGACCATAGATATTTCTTCTAGATATTTTTTTCCCGATATTTTCATTTTCAACTTTACCAAAAAAGGTACTGTTAAACCTCGATAATGAGACCACCTTTGGGACTCAGTCCTAACAATAAGGTGGTGTCATTATCGAGTTGAATTTTCGGGGAGTTATTGAAAGCTGGTCCGAAAATAAGTGGTCATTACTACTAGGTGATTGTAATGTTGATGTGGTGGTTATTTAAGGTTTTGCTGTTTTAGAAAAAAAATGTTGACCCTATATTTTCGGGGGGGGGGGGGGGAATGTGTGGAAGCATGATATTTTTTGGCTATAGATAGAATGAGTGAACAAATCATTTGTATATAAGCTGTATCAAAAGTTGCAGAACTTTTGTTCTACTGTGTGATGATATTCATGAGAGAAGCCATTGTTAATCCTTTTCTTATCTGCATTAACAAAGATTTGTTTGACCTATTTTTGAGTTATGCTAATTTTAAGCGGGGGGGGGAGTATTCTGAGAATTTTTACTTCTGGTGTGATGGTGAAAAATGGCAATGCTACTCATTTAAAATACATGTACTGGATGGTAGGCAAAAGCTAGTATGTTGAAGGGATGATGTATAATGGCGAATTTGGGCGTAAAATGGGCTAAAAACACATTTATCATATACAGTTAAACCGCAAATAGCGACCACCTCAATGTTATGACAGCCTTGTTTTAAAAACCACATTTTTGGACTTGGTTTCAATAATTCCCTATAATTCAACTTATTTGACCACCTCATTACTAGAACTGATTTTTTTCGAGTTTCATTGTCGAGGTTTTGCTGTGTATAAATTATACGCCATCCCAACAACTTATCAACGCCAGGTACTGGATGATCCGGTAAATTGATGTTCATATTTTGGGCCGTTTTATTTGATATCTGTAAAACTTCCAGATACAGTGGAAACCCCCTCTAAGTTGGCTCCTCTATAAACCGGTTTCTCCTCTAAATCAGCCAAATATTCTGGTCCTGAGCTTGGCCGGTTTAAAGTGGTTCCACTGTATTAAGATCTGCAGAGTTTTTCGATGAGGCTAGATTTTATTCATTTATTTATTTGGTGATTTGTACAGAATGGCAGCGATGTAAGTAAACTGTTCCTTGGTGTTGAATTTAGTATTTCACTCTATATTAACTGTGTAGATCCCCAGTTATGCTTTACTACTAATCTAATTATGATGAAAAACTTAACTATACATGGGTGCTGGTTGGAATTGGTCATTTCTAGTTACGCTTAAATCTTATAAAATCCTGGATACCCATTTTCCCTTCCTTTTAGCAGAGCATTCTGGGTGATGTGGCACATATGCAGAGCATTCTGGGTAACGTGTCAGTACGCCTATTTTTCATGTCCTTTGTCATACATCAGATTTGTATATTCCTGCATTATTCAGCTATAAATTTTTTAAATTGTTCTGATCTTCTGATCTGAAAGAATTTTCATGTGTCTGTTTTAACAACATATTTTTAAACATAGTTCGAAAAATTTCTACTTAGTAGTTAGAATGAATAAATAAATAAATAAATAAATAAATAAATAATATTGATGAAAATATTTCATTTGCCATCCTACACCATTCTTTCACTTGATGAAACCCAAATATATATTATATGTATATTATATAATAATATAATTGTATAATTATGCAAAATATATATATCATAAATATATTATTTCACTTATATATATATAATATATAAGTTAGTTATGTCAAAAATGTCAAAAACATGCAGACTTGCTACAATTAGAGCAAAGTAGCATGAATGATGTCATCATTTTTTAGCTCACCTGAACACATAGTGCTCATTGGGCTATAGTGATCAGTCTGTCTCCGGCGTCTATCATCACACTTTTGATTGAATTTTCATCAAACCTTTTCAGAATGTTTCTTTCAATGATATCTTGGACAAGTTTGAACTTTGGTCAATTCCAATCAAAAACTAGGTCAACAGGTCAAATTGAATGAGAACCTTAACACTAGACTTCACAGTTTTGATTGGATCTTCATCAAACCTTGTCAGAATGTTTATTTCAATGTCTTGGACAGGTTCAAACATGGGTCATCTGGGGGTTACCAAGTTCCGGAGAACCTTGTTATCGCTCTATAAGTCATGGCTTTGATTGGATCTTCCCCAGACTTTGTCAGAATTTTTGTATTAATGATATCTAGGTCACCAAGTCAAATCACAGGAAAGCCTTAAAAGTTGCAATCTTTACTCAGGTGAGCATAAAAGGGCCATTATAGCCCTCTTTTTGTCATAGTTTTGTACATAATATGTAACATATATATTTACACATCTGTCAAGTCATGTGTGTGTGACACGCATTTCTTCTTTATAAAATGATTTACATAGGCTTTCAAATTTGTTAGCGTTGTTACTAGCCGCCAGGAATCTTTCTGAAGTCTTTAAATATCAATATCTCAGTAGCTTTCAGGGGCCTCTGCCTTGTCATGGACATACCAGGGGCTCCGCTGCCCCCCTGGCTCCAGTTTTAATAAGTCACACAGCTTGGACTTTCAGACCCTTGACAGTTATGTATTTATGTTATTCATCTTAGTGTTAATCATACTTGTATTGATAAATATATTTGCACAGTATTTTATAAACAACACAAGTAGTTATTTAAAAGCCAGTATAAAATTATGTATCATTTCGTAAGTACTATAAACATATAGGAATCATGCTTCACTGGCTGGGTGCAGTCTCCTCAATATGTTGTCTTTGTAACTTTTTTATACATAGAAAAGTACAAAAGTTTGAAATTTTCAGACGTTCCCATGGAATTTCAAATTTTGGCAATTCAACTATATGCATGTATACATTTTCCTGCTTCAATTGGTTATAGCGGCCCTACCGGTATCACTCTTATTTATTTGTCCAGTATCCTACATTCATTGATTCCTGCATACTTCGCAAACTCTCAGCAGTATCCTTAACTATTAGTTCTACCAGTGTGTTAGAATCCAAATCTCTTCTTCTTGACTTACTTGCGATAATTATGATACAGTGATCGTTAGATCTACCTTCTTCAGTCTATTTTCACATTACTTGTCTAAGTCTTGAGAGTTAATGCCAGCTACTAAGGAAACACAAAAACGATAATTGGTAGGGGGGAATGTAATTACTGGTACAAAGTAAGTCACTGTGATGTATGGGACGTCCTCAGGCTGAATATTAGATCAACCGTGAAATACACTGTCTCTGACTAGGAATGGCTTGGGGTGGAATACTTTGTGTGGTCTGGAAAGTGTGTTGACTCCCTTATATATGTATGTATGTCCCATTGTTGAGTTTGTAAGATTAATAAGACTTGACATGCCTGTTTGCTGTGTGATGTGTTTTACAGTCTACGTGAAACAGTCTGAGAATGTTGAATTGTCCATCACCTGGCCGACTTGTATGTAGAAGCTGATATTAGTCTAAATTGTGTCTGTTCAATTTCTTTTTTTTTGTCAGTCAACCCAGAAGAATGGACAGTGTTCTCATAGACTGGTGTTTGGTGTTTGTTTACCCTTTTACGTTCCCATCGCTTGTCCGTGATCATGATCATTATAGTTACACCATTTTGATGATTAGCTGATTGAGATTGGTTGATGTATGAGTTATTGCCCTTGCTGTTTCTAACATTGCCATTTTTAACAAGAGTTATGCTTCATTTTTGATGTGAAAGTGAAGCACAGCCAATTCTGAGTCTACGGCCACTGGTGAATTAAGACTTACCTAGTTAACAATGATGACTGTATATCGCACCTTTATTGGTGTATGTAATATGTCAAGTGTCTCCGACTGGTACTCACTAGCCCTTCACTTCTTTGAGTTCAAATCCCACCTGGAATCAGAAAAATCATGACACGGTCAATGGTCTACGCAGGTATGTGGTATGCATAGGGTCTCCTTTCACTGTGATATGATGGAAGTTGCCATTTGTCCCTGCTTGTTGGGTGAGACTTAAATCCTCCCCCCTTCCAAAGCAGTCTGCGAAACTTTGTAATAAAAGACAACTGTGCATAGTTGGCATATATAATATATGGGTCTTTGTATACAAGTTTAACTGTAATGTGTTGATATCACAGAGAGAAGTAATTTGTATCTAAAAGTTTATTTTATTTTAGATTTTACTTTTTTGATTTGTTGCTGAGTAAAAATATTGGATGTAATTGTTAGTGTTTATTTCATTTTTTTTTCAGTTTAATCTGGATGGTGAGATGGAAAGAATGGAGATTGAAGACTTAGGTAAGAATACATTTAGAAATGTTGACCTTAACCATTTGCCTCATAATGCCGCATTTCCACACATCTGAAGCAGACGACTTTTGAAAACATTGTGGCAAAAGAAGCCATTGCTTGTAATGAGTAACAGCTTCTTTTTCCACTATGTTTTCCACTCCGTCAGAGAGAAATAACCCAATTGTCTTTAATAAATCGATGAATTGTATACTAGCTTTGAATTTGGAATAGTCCAAAATATGCTCATGAGGCAAAAGGTTACTGTTCACAAACAGACAATATCTGAGTTGGTATATAGCTGGCTGTGCTCATCCTTACCCTGCCAAGCTATCATGTGACTTCTTGAAAACATTCTATCCATCATAATTCTCTTAATTTCCATTAACTCAACATTTTAGACAAATTTCAATTATTGAGAGGATATCATGTTCACAATTTATTATTGAAGTGAAATTTATGGGCTTTCTTATTTGCTGATTAATATTCCTGTCCTTATATACACGAACCTTTTACTGATTTGAACTTTGTTCTTGTTGATAGGAGACAAGATGGATTTGATTATCCTAGAGTTTTTGCCCTGTTTATTACAAATAGTTGTTGTTTGTCTTAAGTTGTTGCTGTTGATTTTCAACAATTGTTGCCCTTTATTATTAGAAATTAGTGCCCTTGTTTATTTTGAATCATATATTTTTGTTCAATATACTATATTCAATATTTTGTTATGAGTTGTTGCTCTTTTTTTCATCATTTGGAAATGGTATCAAGAGTCTAATTGTCTTAGCACTATTACTTAGGAAACAAAACATGATTGTACATTATTAGGTCTGCAAGTAAGAATTCAAGAGACCATTTATCATAGCAGAAACTTAATTTTTTACTTGTAGCTTCATCTATCATTATTACACTTTTGAAAGTGTACAATTCATAGTCTGTAGACCGAGAGATGTATATTCAATAGAATTTTCTCTCATCAATATGTGGTTTTACTTTCCATTATGTAATATTCGTATTCATTGTATTTAAACAATGGCTATTTTCTACTCAGTTTACCTTAAGTTGAAAATTAATTCATCATAAATTTTTGAAAGGTTCTATTTCCACAATTTATGATTTACATGATTGAATTTTACATCCAAATCTGGTACGTCCAAATCTGGTCAATATACCGTGACAATATGATTTTTGATGCGGTGTCCTCTTCCATTAAATACAAAGTTTTCAATGTGTCAAGCTAAGCTTGCTTAGGTCAATTGTTTGAGCGTTAGGTCCTTAGATCTCAGGTCATGAGTCTGAATCCTGGGTGTAGTACATGCTCTCTATGTGATTAGAAAGAAAACAATGTGTCCAGAGCCATTTTTGTCCTAAACCTTTGATCATTCATTCATGGGAAATTGGTGGTTTCTTGCGGAGTACAAGGTTAATACTGGTACAAAATCCAGGAAAACTGGTTAGGTCAACAGCCTGTTCGTATATAACCGTAATAATGCTGAAAATTGTTAATGTCTCTCCTAAATAATACAAAAATGTCTTTTTTTGTTCTGATTAAAAATGACTATTGTTGCAGTGATGGACCAAGGGAGTTTGAACCCGCAACCCAAATACTGAGCAAGCAGGCAGGCACTTTGTGATAGACCATTGTATCCATGTACTGTTTTTAACTTTGTTTATTAATCCATGGTTTGTTTGTTATGTATGGTATTATAATAATGTTATTTTTGTTTTAATTTTTGTGTTTATGTTTTTTTTTTCCAGATGAAAATTCTGATACTGTGTTTGCCAAGTTTATGAGAGCTCACAAATGTTATGATATAATTCCTACCAGTGCCAAACTTGTTATCTTTGATACAAAATTAAATGTAAGTATAAAAATATATATTCAGTAGAACACGGTTATAATGAATTCCAGCAGACCCAAATAAATGTTTCATTACCTCCATATTTCATTAGGGGCCTCTTTGGTTCAGTGGTTATTGTATCTGTCTTGTAATCACTAGCCCCTCATTGCTGTGAGTTCGAATCCCTCCTGGTACCTAATTTCACATGTGTGGAAGCTGTCCAGCTAGCTTATGGAAGGTTGGAGGTTCTACCCAGGTGTGAGTCTGAGGTCTCCCACCACTGTTAAAACTGGAAATGTCACCAAATGATCCAAGCTTTTGGTGTGATGTTAATCTCCAAAAAAATATAGAAAAAAACAATTAAATGATGAGCACCATGATTGGAGAAAATAAATACTTCAATGAATCAGGTTCTTCACTCTATATCAGAGTTCACTGTAACCGTGTTTTACTGTAGTGTGCTTAAATTCTTTACATGGGCTACAGCTGTTGTCAATGTTGTCAAAACATTAACCTTCAGTATGCTCATCATCATCAGTAACATTGATAACTTGTTCAAGTTACAGACTATGAATCTTCATTGAAACTCCCTGGACAAATTTTACAAGGCTTTTATAGAATTTAAGAGATTCATAAGGTGAAACAATCAAAAAAAATGTCCCTGCCTACCGACCATATTTTTGATGGGCATGTACCCAGAAACAATTTTCACGCCTAAATTGAACTGTTAAGCATGGATGAGACAATATTTTCTAAACAGTTAAAATAACACTGAAGATGAGTTTTTCTATCACATGTCACTGTTTTGTAGTCTGTGGTCGATCTGATCATGTGATTAGATAAAAAGATTTCTCCAATTAATCATCATGGAGTAGTTTACCGTGGTAACTGGTTTACAATAGAAGGCAGTCTTCTTCTTTTTGAGGTTTTGAAATATAATCTGCAAAAATATTGCCACATTGTCACATGTGTCGATGTTTGAGACATTTTCTTTAGAGATTGTTAAATTGTTTCGCATTAATGCTGTAACTGACTTGATTTTATTATTCATCTTTGCTGGATATTGCCCTGAGTTGGTGTAAACACGTTTAATTGTTTAGTTGCATAATTTTGTTGAGAGTTGAAAGATTTTACTTGGTGATAACAGGTTGTTTTCATGTTTGTTTGGGTTAAATGGCGAAATATACAGAAATGGCTGACTGATGTTGAAGTGTACCAAATTTACTGTTATAAACGTTCTTTGCTAATTGACATCTGTCATTCATTAGACAAACAAAATATCATATTCAAGATAAAATATTAAATAATATTAAAATTTTAACTAGTATTTTCGAAAATTGTTACTACAAAAACTCCACTTAGTTATAGAGTCAAATCTGCAAACAAAAGGGCCACCCTTGGGAAAGACAAAATATGGCATCTATTGACATATGGCCCTTATTTAGAGGTCAGTTTGTTCTAAATGATCAGTGATGTTTTTTTTTCAAATAATGTCTTTTATTCACAGGGTGGTCTTTATTTTGAGGTGGCCTCAAACACAAGTTTGACTGTAGAATCTCTTTAATGTAATGTCGTTGGGAGCGTTTATTAGGGAGTGTTTGGTATCTTATTATGTCTTTTATTCACAACATGACTGTTTTGTAGGTCAGATAAGCATACTGGCTGTATATTGTCATTTTCATGTTGTCATTGCCTTATGGGGAAATTTGTCAGATTTTTTTTCCAACGGTAGTATTGTCAGTGCATCTGCCAGAATTTAAAAAATTTGTTTCAAAAATTTTGTGACATGTATGAAAATAACTTTAGGTCACATGTTGTTAACATCTCTCTTGGTTGGGAAAAGTTTGAACTATAAATGGTACATATATATAGCTGTCATTTCAGTTAAACATTGTTCATGTGACCTTTATATAGCCTTTAGTCATAAACTAGAGCAATCCTACCTCAAAGCAGGCTTGTAAAGTACAGGAAACTAAGATTCCTTTTTGTCAGTTGTATACATCACAGTCTTGAATAAAAAGACGAATTTGTCAGCTTTATTAATCACCTAATTATAGTCTATTCAGGTATTGACTGTGTGCTAAATGTTGTCACATCCAGTTTGTGTTGAACTTTCAGATTAATAGTTTTGGCTTGAGGATCTTTAGTCTAGTTACTTGACAAATATCTGGTCATTTATTTTACCAAATCGTATGTTGTTAGATTTATCCTGTAAGTTAAGGGGTCTGGCTTACTAGAGGTCAAACTTATTAAGGGCCAAGCCTATTAGGAATCGGGCTTATGGGTTCCCTAAACTATTGACTTGCGCCTGAGGCATTGAATCTGGAGTTTTGTGACAAAATCCTTGCCTCTGATTGGTTGGCTTCTAATTGACCAATGGCATGGCTGCATTCTGTGACTGGTCTCCAAGACATGATCATGATGTAATTTTGTTGATTTTTTTTTTACTTAGGCCTTAACGATTATTTGTGTTGAGTAGTGATTGGAATCGGATGACAAAATCATAATCAATTATCGGTTTGTCCCAACCGATCGATTATCGATTATAATCGATTATTTTCCCAATGCGAATTGTATTGTTTTACAGTTGTTACTTGTTGTAATAAATGCCTTCAGCCTACTTCTGTATTTAGGCTTTTGTTATTGTTTTATTAGTTGATATGTGCATTGTGCTAATTAGCCAGCCTGTTGCATTGTGAAGGATTCAAACATTTCAGGCATTCAGCAACGGACCTTTCATTTCTAATTTCTAAATATATTCAGGTTAAGAGGTTCACATCTGGAGTTCTGTGAACTTCTGTCTGAAATAAGTTTAATTAGTAAACTTAGTTCTATACAGAAGAATATGGCACCTGGGACCAATAAAATGTGTATATTGGTCCCAGATGGCACTAAGAAGAAGTCTGAAGAACTATAACTTTACTGGAACAAAAACTACACTTTGAGATAAAACAGTTGAACAATAGTTAACAAATGTGAAACAAATAATAACTCTTAATATCAATAATAACTGTTACTTCAAACTGTTTGACTAGACTTTACACATCCTAACTTCACTACCAAGATAGGTTTCTTTAAGAGTTTTTCAACAGTTGAACAATACTAAATGAACACACAAGTTAATGAATTAACTTTCATATTCAGTATAAATGTTTTCCTGCTAAGAAAAATCACCAAAACAAGTCCATATTCTTGTTTAGGAAAACCATCATTTCACATTTTCTGGGTTCAGTCTCGCACGTTTTTTGCCCCACACAGACTGAAGATCCTTTCTGAAGGTACTGATGAAGCTGGAATTGCCAGATATTTTCGTGCTAAAGCACTAAGTCTGGGATAATATTTCTCATTACGACCGTCAGCCATGATTGCTCCGTATCCAAGAACGCTTATTCATGTACTTCATGCGTCCGCCTGATGATTCGGATCGCAAACAATTAACCCAAAGAAGAAAAAGAACCATAAGGACAAAAACTACGAAAAAAGTCGGCGACTTCGTAAATTCGACTCGATTGTCGGCGACGTCAATCTTTTCGATCGATTTTCGATTATTAGCGACATTCGGAACACCACTAGTGTTGAGTGTTTGGTTACAAAAGGATCCTAGTCGGTAATTCCAGTATATTTAACCTTATTATGTGATAACTGACATCAACATAGTTTAAAGCAATTGGCCCATTGTTCCTAATCCAGAATACATAACAACATCTGTTAAAGTATTTATTTTCTGATTAGCATTGTTCCTCTCTTTGTTATGATAATTGTGGCTGACTTTAGTATCTAGGTTTGTTCTTTGTACAAATACAACATTCAAAAAGTGGTTGCCAAGTTTTGTTTGCGGGAGATTAATATCTGAAGATGTAATTGATATAACACAACAAAATGGCTTCTGGTTGCTGTAAAATACCGCATTTTTCTATTAAAATTTGGCAATTACTGTGAAAAGTATGTAATACGTCCTTGAGAAAGCTGCCTTGCAGAAAACAAAACTTATACAAATGTTAATAGATCTGGTTTTCATTTGCGCTGGGCGTGCATATGATCGAAATTAATGAAATTATGGTGTGCAATTGTGCATGTTTAATGTCAGAATGTAGATAATGTGCTAGGCTATGAAATTTAGAGATAGGCAATATGGTGTTATCTTTTTCTGCAGCAAAATGCCAGACGTCCATTGCCATATACTGCGACTATGCTTAGAGCTACAGCATTTTCTCCTTGAGCTTTAAAATCTATGATTTATATCAATTAAATGTTGTTTATATAAGGTGTTTATATTCAGTAAAACCTCGCTTAGCAACCACTTCATTATTAAGACTCATAGCAACAACAACCACTTATTTTCAGACTGTTTTTTTGAAATTTCGTCAAAATTTCATTTTAGACTGGTTTTCAAATTGTCTCTGTGTCTCATTAATGACACCACCTCATAATTGTCTTGCTCCATAAGGTGGCTGTAGTGTTGAGTTTAACAGTATCGGTCATGACCGATTTTACTTCAATTAGGCCATTGTTAAAAAGTGCTGGTTTTCTGGTTATGCGACTCATTTTTTTAACAGTTATAATAATGGTTAGGTGTTTTCTTGGGTTAACAGTGTATGCGTGCAATGAAAATGAAAAACATGGATGACAAATCACAAAAAAGTGTTGTCAAAATCTCCAAAAATGTTTTGAGTCTAGAATTTTGAATGATATGTTGCCTGCAAACCAACAGACTCTTAAGGATGGCCTTATCTGCATGAATATCATCAGAATTTAGTTTTTTAGTTCCCTTAGATCAAGGATGTAACAGATATAATTAGAAACCTATGACGAATTGTTGTTTACCTTCAAAGTGCATGGCTTCCAGCTTGGGCTATTTTTTGCAAAGTAAAGGGAGAATACTCTTGAGTTAACATTGATTTATGGAATGTCACTAAGTGCTTGAAAGAGTTGTGTCCCTTGCTGACTCCTAGAATTTTGAATTCATCAGTTCCTTTTTGGCACCTTTCTGAATGTTAGTCTGACTTAGCTGGGTTAGGAGTTTAGTTTTGGTCCTGAGGCCTGTTTCATCGACACATTTTGGTTTAGACAGCAGAAATTGAACTTAAACAATCTTGCTACCCCTTGCTTTTTAATGGAAAGTGTTTTATGCTATTAATTAATAAATCCTAATAAATTTTTGGAAATCATTTTAAATGTGTGAAATGTATGCAAGAAGCAAAAGTGTCATCTTAGCTGAAATATTTGTATGACACAAAACCCAGGGATATGTAGATACAGATTGATTAAATTTTATTTGCATTACTTGGTCAAGTAGCTGCATATTTTTCAATAGAAATGACTGTATTTGGATTAATGGGAAATGCGTATATAATGAGGGAATATTCCTGTTATGGCTGTCATTAAAATGTTTAACAAGATTCCTGCTGAATTTCAGAAAATAATCTGTGAATGTTTTATACTGAGTGTGTGGTGCCTGTAGCTTCGTTACTTAACGTTTTCTGCTAATCTGATTAGCTGCTGTGAAATCTCTCTGGAGTCTCTCAAGAAATGGTGACAAAAATATCAACTTTCTGTGGTTGCTGTCCTTTTGCCGTCTGCTGAATACTGAAACCCCCATGTTTATTTGCTATAAACTCTTTGTACCGCACACCTTTTCTATAAATACATTCATACATATCTAACAAGCTCTGCCTCATAGAATTGATTCTTAAATGTTTACTACGTATTTTATAGTCTTCTAGCTTGGCTCAATTTTCATAGTGTTAAATCTACTGACATAGGGCTTGAGAGGTCTAACCCAGTGTGATTCATAAGTTTTCTGTGACAGTGCTATTATCGACATTGCGTCCTCCGTTGGTTGTCATTCGTATGGAGAAGTTGACAGTTCCTTGCGGAGAACAGGATTGTTGTTGGTACGGGACAAGGAAAACTGGTTAGGTAAACTTGTCTGTTGGTGTAGAATTAAAATACTAATAAAAACAGGCATAGACCTGATAAAATGTGTCCTGATTGAATGCAATCTGATTAAATGTATCCAAGAATTTAATTCATTTTTAAATGTACTTTTCAGGTAAAGAAAGCATTTTTTGCCCTGGTGTACAATGGAGTTAGAGCAGCACCCTTGTGGAGCAGTGCTAAACAAGATTATGAAGGTATTAGTTTAGTTTGGTGATACAGTCTAACCCCTGAAAACTGGACCCCTCGTGGAGTGGAGTCCGGTTTTCTGAGAAATCTGGTTTTCAGAGAACTTTTGAATATTGAAGAGAAAAAACGGAACATGAAAAATCATCTGAATTTTGGAGAATTCTGGTGCTTAGGACTTGAAAAAAGACACTGTAGCTTATTTTTGCTTTGAGATAACAATTTCATCTGCCAACTCCATCAAATATACCAGATTTCCGCACCACTGAAAGTTTCCTTTTTGGTATCTGTGTGACAATTTTGTTTGATTACAGAAATTATATCCCCAAAAATATCTTAACTTTGAAGTGGTCTCATTATCAAGTTAGACTACAAAATAAATATTGAAAACCAGTCTACAGAATATAAAATAAATATTGAAAACCAGTCTACAGAATATAAAAGAAATATTGAAACCCAATCTGAAAATGTAGATGTTATGAGATGGTGGTTGACTGAGATTATACTGTATTTAAAATTGATCTTTTTTACAGGCATGTTGACCATAACAGACTTCATTTCAATTCTTCACAAGTACTACACATCTCCCAATGTAAGTATCCATGGTAACCACTATTATAAATTGTGTTCTTTGTTTCTGGTTGTAAAGTTAGATATTATGTATTTCTTGATTGCTTTTTGCTTTATTTTTCATACCTGTTCTATTCACCAGTTTAATGTAAGGTTTAAGTTTGGTATAAATCATTTTGAATATTGTACACTCACCATCTCATGATTGGAATATTGTTTTCAAAGATTTAAAATTCATTTTGGATGTCTGGAAGTTGTCAGCTGCCTCATTAAGCATAGTGCTACAGTTAGGTTTCATTATTACGAACACAAAGCCTTTCAGAATTGAACAGTCCTACTGTAACACTCCTTAGTCTATAGTAAGTCATAAATTGCAAAACTGTTAACAATTTGGTATGGTCTTACCTTAATATGTAAAATTACCAAATATTCTTTTATATACACTCCTGGACTACACGTTTACTGATTTAAGTAGTTAGTTTCGTCCCTTTTTCAAAAATGTTCTGTTGCATTGGATAAAATGTGATCATCTTATGAATGCTTTATATAGAGATTTTACATAGTGTTTTTCTGTTTAAAGATGGTGATCTTTAGTTAATTTTGGGAGCGGCATTTAAACAGGAAATTTTCAGTAGATTCTTTAATTAAGATCATCCACTTTTGTTTGATTTGAATACACAACTGGTCAGTCTGGTTACATTATTACATTATTAAGTGAGTTACTTAATCCCCGTAATCCGACAATTAGTTTCAACATTACAGTACAAGTCTACTATATTTTTTAACATCAAGTGTATCTCAAAATGACCGAGTTTAACAAATTCCAACAACCAGTTTCAATATTTGAATGAACACACTAGTACAAGTTTACTGCTTTTACGCACTATGAAGGTCTCGCATGATGAACGCGTGTGGAATAATGCCAACAAATAGTGTGGTTTTAATCATGAGGTATTTTACATTTATTTCCACGGTAACATGGCCTTGCTCTTATACATTTGTGACATAACATCATTCTTGTTGACAACAAACTGAAATGTTACGAAATCCTTGAACTATTCCTAAGAACGTTTTGCTTTACATAAAGGCTACGTTTTGGAAAACATATGGTTGTATGTCATTAGTCATTTGCATCATGTGTTATTCTCATGACGACAACTTTCGTCTGCAATGGTTTTGTAGATTAACATTTAAGCATAATATATGTGCTGAGAACTTTGGCTTTGTAAAACACTATTCTTAGGTAAAATTCCATGTCTGTTGCCATGGCGATGAATTATGTATTCATTTGGTATTTCTTACTGTTAAATATTGGCATTTGTTAAGTATCAGACATTTGTGTCCAAGAAGTAAGCTACTTTTGGTTTCATAAAGGAGCGTAGAGACAGTAATTCACTATGTTATTTTAAGATGTTCATATATTGGCAACTTCGAAATATTCGGCATAATGTCAGTCATATTCTGGAATATTAAAAAAAAATAGAAAAAAAACAGATAAATCTGCTACCTACCGACCCTATTTTTTTCAGAGCCGGTAGCAGAAACAAGCTTTTTTTATTTAGGCCTTGATAACAATAGTGAGAGGGAAGAATTACTTGCCTGTTAACAAAGTTGCGCAGAAAGTTTGTTTTGGAACTTAGTTTATTAATCATTGTTGGAAGGGAGCTATATTTCTAAATGAGCCATCCTTGCCCATAAAATGCATTTTAAGATCAAATATTTAAGATGTATATTGAGCCTGCATTGTTGTCCTCTCTACGAATGGTGCTAAAAAACTCTAGCACTACATCAACAAAACTGCATTAGGTTGCTTTAACGTGGCATTGTGGGTAAAAATGGAGATAGCATTGGATTTTTATCCTGGGTTTATGCTTCATGTATTTGCTACATTAACGCTACCTTACTTCCATCACCATCTCCCTGATCCGCTTTTTCAGGAAACAATAAGGGACCAGATTAGGGGACACATTGCAACATAATACTCTTGTTACCATTGTTATAGCATGTGTATAGCTTTGTTGATAATTGACATTTACAAACTTAGCATAAATTATGAAGCTAACAGCATCTGTGCTTGCAATGAACCAGTCTAAAAACTGAAACATCTTTGTGTTCGCAATGAACCAGTCTAAAAACTGAAATATCTTCGTGCTCGCAATGAACCAGTTTAAAAACTGATACATCTTTGTGCTCTCAATAAACCAGTCTAGAAACTGATACATCTTTGTGCTGTCAATAAACCAATGTCAAAACTGATGCATCTTTGAGCTCTCTATAAACCAGTCTTAAAAACCGATGTATCTGATTGGTTGTTTCAGAAGTCTCTCCAAATATTGACCAATGACATTGTTTCATGCTGACAAATCTTCCTAATCTTATTTTTCTATCCCTGGGGTCTGTAGGTGTTACTAAAATTGTACCTGTAAAATATATTAATTCTTTATTTCATAAAAACATGTAGATATATATCGTAAGAATACTTACGTATTTCTAAATACTTTTCATTTCTGGTTTTGTTAACTTTGCTTGTTTGTTTATTTCTCATTCACCATCAGTTGTCTTTATAATTTTGTCTTTTAATACGATGAACATGTAAAGTTTCGTGCAGTTTTAGACATGCATTATACAAGCTTCATAAATCTGTATGTTTTGTTTTAATAAACCACCCAGGAACGAGATAAGAGACATCATGTAAGTGACTGTGTTTTATTTTATATATCACGCCCCCCATGTCTTAAACCAAGAGTACTCGGTATTATGTGTTCAGATTAACATTTTTATCTCTTTTGGATTTGTATACGTAACATCATGTTTGTTACTTTGTATCGGGTATTATAGTTACGAATGTTGCTGCAGCACATACATCTACACAGTTACGCTGTAATAGTTACTTTTCTGTCCTGTTATCATTCTGTCACATTCAGTTTTTGCGGAAGTTTTAGTTGCCTTATACCCAAACGCCTTTTGTTTGCTTGAATTTTTGTTGCATTATACCTAAGAAACCTTTTGTTGGTGTAACATGGTTCATATTGAAGTAAAAATTAACGAACTAACATTTATTGCAATATTTTTACTTTGTTTAAATTGCTAACCCCTAAGGAGCCCCATTATAATTTTATATTGAACTTATTTAAGTATATATTTATATTATCATGTACATCAAGTTAATCTGGGACATCTATAGCTTTACAGTTAATAAGCATTGCTAATATTAGATATTATATGTAATAATAACAATCCTCCCTTTTTGACCTTTTTAGATTTAATTATCTGAAATTTATTTACATTAATGAAAGGATTTTCCTTGTGCACATTAGTACAAGTTTGGAAACAGAGTATTTTTTCAATCAAAATTGCACCGCATGCTTTGCATGAGTTCAATTTCACTTGCATTTGAAAGATATGTTTTCAATATGAAGAGTGCATTAACAAGGGGAGTTAATTCTGCATATGTTTTATTAGTGTAGGATGAGTTACTGCCCTTGTGTGACTGATGATAAACTATGCTAGGTTTGGAGTTGTTCCAAATGTATTTGTGAAGTCGGTACCAAACTACAGTAAAACTGTTTCTTAATGAGAAAAAAAATGTTAATTGTTTGCGCTGAACTTTACAAAAATATTTCTTTGGTTGTATAACATTGATCATGTTATATGTCATTTCCTGGTATGATATAGCTGTAGTTTAGAATTGCTTAGAAGTGTCCCAAGATGGAGGAGAAATTTATAGGCTTGTGATGGTTTTTATTTTGGAGCTTACTTAGTTAAAGTGCTTGTTGTCTGGTGCTTCTAGTTATCCTTGCTTTGAGGTTACCCGGATACTTTTGTAATGGTTTGGTTGGGGAAAAATAGCCAAGAAAAACTGGTGCAGATAAAAAATCAGAGATAGGTCATTGGGTACATTTAGGGGTGTGATTTTTCACTTATCTGGGCATTGGATAATCTCAGAGTTCATTTTTGTCACGCTAGTCGAACAAATGATGATGTATAGGCACTACTAGTAGAATTACTGGTTCTTGCGTCTATCCAATAACTGTTGTTTTTTTATAAACAACTTCTGGTCATATTCTGGCTTTGAAACTTCATTCTGTGCCATGACAAAAATTTGCAATCACACCTTTGAATATAAAGTATATGCATTTATATATTTTATTAATCTATCAGCTTATTGTAGACCTGACAGATGAGGTACATTCAAAATAATGTTAGATCAGTGATTTTAAACGGAATATTTAGCACAATATCTCTCTAACTTAAGCTGCTGATAAAATGGCATTTACTCATATTCACATATTTGAGACCTAAAAAATAATGGTTATGTTAAGGTACTCTCGTTTTCAAGTTGAAGTATGGTGGAATTATTTGATAATGGGTAAAAAATAAGCAGTCATTATGTTGACGTGGTCTTAATGTTTGGGGGGTTGCTAAGTAAAGTTTTACTGTAGAAGCTGATAAACACATGCTACGTGAATTATTTGTCCTGCCAACTTACTGAGAGTGTAGTACGTTAGTAACCGATTCCTGATATTTTCATACCATATGCATGTCTTAATGCTGGGGTGGTCGCTAAGTGAAGTTTTACTGTAGATGCATGTCTTGATGGCCAGGCATGAACAATTGTGCACTGTTTTATACTAACACTTGTGGTTTTACCAAATGGAATGTTTCCATTTATTTTCAATTTTATGAACATAATTTTTGTATTTTAAATATAATACAGTTTTTGAAATATTGGCATATTTTGGTATATTTTTGTATTCAGCTAATATTTGCCACCTTGATGCCTTACTGTTTGCCTCAGTAGACAGATACTTAAAAAAATCAGCACATTAAAAGGGCCCGACAAATCTACTCGTACTTACTAATAGTTGACTTAGGATGGTTGAAATTGCCTTAGAACTAGTTAAAATGTTCAGCTGGTTGTCCTGCAGGACGAGCAGCCTGAAATAAGTCAGTCCCTGGTTTAGAACTGATCATCATTTATGATATGACTGGGATTAATGTATTCAAAGACAGCTTTTATGTTCACTCGCCTAAGCAGACACTGTGTGTATTCTAAGCCATGTTGACTGAAATAGAAAACAAACTTTGGGTCTGATTTACGAGACAAAAGTTTGTACATTAGTACTTTATAAGGAAACAAGTCATTGTCCTTCTGTGTCGGGAGATTTGTAATTACCTGCACTTTTGTTTTTGGCCTGCGACATATACAACTTCAGCTATACACCACATGATAAATTTCATCAATTGAAAAACCAATCGTCTGTGTCTTTTTGCGATTTATCCTACTGGTGTCAATTATATTTTCCGCCGGGTAAATTCCTGCAATTAGACAATCGTCTGTTTATGGAAAAATTATTAGGCGCTGATGGTTTAGGTTGTCTGGTTGCTAGGCGATAGAATTTTGAATTGGAAAGAAGTGTCAATAAAAAACTTAGAAAGGTGACAGCCATTATTTTATTTGAGGAATTCGCGAAAATTTGTCTGATTTAGAAGTTATGTGTAAGAATAATATTCCTAGCGGTATTATTACATTTACGAATTTACGTCTGCACTTAGTCAATGAATATTTTTGTTGTCTGTGCTTAGTCAAAGAATATCTTTGTCAGAGTCACTAGACTACAATGAATGATGGTAGAGGCAATGGAATTGTTTAGCAATACTTGTAATGGCCTGAATTGCTGTTCATTTATTTTAACCTGCTTGCTTACGCTAGTAGTCGAACAAGTTTAATTCTTGTATTTTGCTCTTTAGAGCAGTTTGTGAGTTGAATTTTCTAGTGCAGTGTGTCGTTATATCTAGTTAAAAGAGTTTACCTCATTTTTATGAAAACCAGAAATCTAATGCTAGTAGAATTATTGTGCCAGTTAAACATAGTTTCATTTTAGCTGCTGTTTTGTAACAATCATGTATTAAAACAATGGTAGTTGACTTGTTGGTTAAAATTTTCTACAAACCTTGAATTTTATGGTTTGTTTATTTTTGTTTATTTACAGGTAAAAATGGATGAGCTTGAAGAACACAATATTGAAAAATGGAGAGGTTAGTGTCACTCTCTTTTATGTAGCTGCTTTCCTATGTCATAAGGTCTTAATCCATCATTTTATTCTCTACTTCTCCTGGTATTCATATATTTCCCTCTTTTATTTCTTCTCAGTATATCTTTATTTCACCACTTATATTCTTTACTTCATTTAATGTCCATATATTTTATTGTATTCAATCCTTTGTCTTCATGTATTTTTATTTCACTAATTTATATTCTCTACTTCATCTCATTGCATATATTTCACTATATCCCATCCATTACTTCATCTTCACATATCTGTTACAGTACCTTTTATTCTACAATCCATCTTCGAGCATCTGGAGTATTTCACTTACTTGTATTCTTTAATTCCTCTCATTTCCATATTTTACAACTTGTCCTTCTTTACTTTTATTTGCCTTAATCTTGTTTCATCTTTTTACACTTTGAAACTTGAACATAATTAGGGGTCTCCTGTGGTCAATGATTCGTAGTCTCTGACTCGTAATCACTAGCCCCTCAATGCTATGAGCTTGACTCCCACAGTGGATAAAATTTCACATGTGAGGAAGCTATCCAGCTAATTTATGGAAAGGTGATTGTTTTACCCTGGTATAAGTCTGGGGTCTACCTTCACTGTTATATCTGGAAAGTCACCAAATAACCATGGCTGTTGGCACAATGTAAAACCCCATTAAAAATGGATATACAGTAAAACCTCGCATTGCGACCATCTCAATATTATGACCACCTTGTTATAATGACCACTTATTTTTGGACTGGCTTTCAATAAATCCCTTGTAATTCAACTTGATTATAAGACTGCCTCATTATTACCACCGATTTTTCAGGTTCCAAAGGTGGCCTTAATATTGAAGTTTTACTGTAAATGTATTATTCTTTATATTACAGATGTATTGAAGTTTTATTGTAATTGTATTATTCTTTATATTACAGATGTATTGAAGTTTTATTGTAATTGTATTATTCTTTATATTACAGATGTATTGAAGTTTTACTGTAATTGTATTATTCTATATATTACAGATGTATTGAAGGATAAACAGAGACCATTTGTCTGTATCGATCCTGATGCAAGTTTATTTGAAGCCATCAAGACTTTGATACATAATCACGTTCATCGTCTACCAGTTGTGGATAAAATGACTGGAAATGCCATCTATATTCTCACTCACAAGAGAATTCTTAGATTTTTGTATCTATATGTAAGTATTTTAATTCGGGTTTGATGTTGTTATGTTATATTTTTGCCCTCCGTTACATTGTGTTGTCGATAAGATTTAATTGGTGACCACACTGTTTCATTATGGTGCAGTGCTCCCTCCGAAGAGCAACACTTGTCGGAGTTGCAAAAGTGTTGTTCTTTGGAGGGAGTTGTTGTTTGGTGGGAATTGATGCATTCGTGACAGGTGTTCTTATTACATGTGTGTGCATGCCTTTTACTGTCATTTCTTGGAGGGAATCCGTCTTTGGAGGTGACGTTACCAGAGGGGGCATTGTAGTTGCTTATCTGAAAATGTACAGTCTTCGAAAGAATCTTTTCGCAAATGATTGTTACTTGTTGGGAAAAAAAATTCCGGTTGAGTGGTTAAGTCTCATACTACTAATCACTAGCCCCTCACTTATGTGAGTTTCAATCCTATCTAGGATAGATTTCACATGTGAGGAAGCTGTCCTGTTAGCTTAATGAAAGGTCAGTGGTTCTACTCAGGTATTCACCTGTGGTCTTCACCACTTACCCTGGCTGTTGGTGAGGCTTTAACATCCCCCAAAAATATCAGTTCAAAAGAAACCCGAATAGCTTATGATATTTGGGCTTTTTAACTCAGGCAATACAGCCTTACCTGTGTTTGCAGCCACCCTATGAATAAAGGCCATTCTTTGAAAAACCATCATTGATTATTTATTACAAACTTACCTCCAAATAGAGACCACCTGTCAATAAAGGTCACACTTTGTCTTTCCTAAGGGTGGCCTTTGTTCACAGGTTTTACTGTAAAATACTTTATTTGCAGCATGTATTGTAATTTAATTCACCATAATAACTTTATGTTTCAGATAAATGATCTTCCTAAGCCTAGCTTCTGGAATGAAACAATCAAAGAATTAAACATTGGTACGTTCGAGAAGGTGATCACGGTAAGTATGTAGCATTGTCTTATTTCTCTAACTTCATATCTCTATATATATCCATAATATTTTTTTTCGCTGGGTTTAATGCTATTTTTTCACCAATTTTTCAGTATTTTATGTGGAGGTTGGTTCACCTAACCAGTTTTTCTGGACTGTATTCTAACCAGTATTAACTTACCCTCCCACAAAGAGCTAGGAACTTCCGCACATAAGGAGGAAAATTGATATTAACATCAGATTTTCATTAAAGGGTATGACCTGCTGCAACCGAGATTTGAACGCGGATCACTGAGTAACAAGTCCAATCCACTAACCACTGGACCACAGTTGCTCCATACTTCATCTCGGTTCACCCATGAATAAAATTAGTCATTCACTCCGATATTTATTTTAGGCCACATGCTTCGATTAATGGGTCTACAAAACTTTTTGTAGACTTGTTTTGTAACTTTGAACCTTGAATACAGCACATGTTCTGTAATGATTTTGTTGTATTATGGTTTGTTTCACAGTGCTTTTTGGTTTTTGTTAGGTACTGATTTTTTTGTACGAGTATGGAGTGAACTTCACAATATTGCCTAGTGATTACAGTCCTACCACTTCACTGATTTAACTCCAGTAAAAAAATTTTGCAAAGTTACTCGGATAAATTAATTTTCTTACATTGTAACAAATGATGAGGGATAAATGTTGCTAGGCAACACTGATTAAATATGCACCATTTTATTTTTCAGGCAAAGCGCGATACGTCTGTATATGATGCTTTAAATATGTTCGTTGAACACAGAATATCAGCTCTACCTGTTGTTGATGATGAAGGAAAAGTTGTCGATATCTATGCCAAGTTTGACGTTATTGTAAGTACTCAGAGACCTGGTCATGTGACTAGTCCGACTGGGCTGTATTGTTTTTAGACAAAACTTGTTTTCTTTGTTCTATAATTAGATAATGTTGAGTGGGATTACAGAATTTGGAGAAAATTCGTACTTGATCATCGAAATTGAAATTTTAAATCCTGCTATGAATCCTTGTTTTTTTTCATTTTTTTTTATTATTTATGTTGTTCGGACTACAAAAGTTTGATTTTTTTTTACAAAATGTATGGCCTGAAGGGCTAATAATCAAATATAATGAAGACATTTTTATGTCTGCTTAGACAAAAATTTGTATTTTGACGGTGAGTGTAATTATGGTCCTTGAGCCTTAATAATCCCTACAGTTTTCAGTCAGCCTGTATATTGTAGACTTATTTCAAAAAACAATATGCCTGTGATATTAGCCAATATAAGTTACTGCTAACAATCAGATGGGTAAAATGGAACAATCAGCCATGTTTTGTGATAGAATAATGAATGGGTTGATACTGATATATGTTCCCATTGGCAGTTATACAAATTGTGTTAGATTTAACCATTGTTTTGTATGTTGCAGAATCTGGCAGCTGAGAAGACTTATAACAATCTTGATATTACCATACAACAAGCTCTTCAGCACAGAATGGGGGTAAGTTATATTAACTCCATGTACTGTGGCTAAATGAATTATTATATCAAGATTAACCAACCAATCAGCCGCGGCTGTGGTCCAGTGGTTAGTGTGCTGGACTTATAACCCTGAGATCCGGGTTCGAATCCCAGTCACAGCAGGTCATACCCTTCTATGAAAATTTGACAAAAATGTCGATTTTCCTCCATTTGTGGAGAAGTTGCCAGCTCCTTGTGGAAGGGTAAGTTAGTACTGGTTAGTATACAGTCCAGGAAAACTGGTTAGGTGAACCGGTCATCGTATATAACTGGAAAATTGTTGAAAAATAGAGTTAAACCTCAGTGACAATAAGTCACATTAAAACAAAACAAACAATAAGACTCCACTCAGAACCAACCAATCAGACACTTAGTTTTAAGACTCCACTCAGTACCAACCAATTAGACAGTCAGCTTTTTGAATCTACTTGGTACAAATCAATTATTCAGTCAGCTGTTAGACTCTGCTCAGAATTAATTAATAAGACAATTAGCTTTAAAAATGGTCTTGAATTGGTTTCTACATTGTGTAATTTCTTGATTAATGTAAGAGATTTTAAAAGCTGCAGCTAATCTTTCAAACTATTTATTGCAGGCAAGTTGGTTTGAAGGTGTAGTGAAATGTTATGAGACGGATTCTTTGAAAGTTGTGGTGGACAAGATAGTGAAGGCTGAAGTTCATAGATTGGTGATCGTAGATGAGGAAGACCACGTTGTAGGCATTGTGTCACTCTCTGATCTCCTCAACACGCTTATACTACAACCAATGGAAAATGGTGAGCATGGATTATGTCACATGGATTTAATCAGATTTGTACTGTAGCTATGAGCAATATTTAAAAAAAAAACAGCAATAGTATGTAGTTTAGATCAGTATATAAAATCTTCCTTAAAATAGTGTTGGTTTGTAGTCAAACAACCAATTCATTAAAAAAAAGTCTGTGACTCCCAAAATTTTTTAGTAGTTCTGAGAAAATCTGTTTTTGTTTGTTCTCCATTCTATTATTTCGAGTTCTGTACAAGCATATAATGCTTGCAAGTTTCTTTGTAAAAAATATGGTTAAATGAAAATGTCAAGAAGAATGATGGAGTCAAGATTTGTTTTAATGTATTTCAGAAGGGGAAAAGAAGAATTCCATCTCATGACAGATTTCTCAACAATAACCTTGGGTTCCAACACATGGCCAATCAAAACTCCTGTTACAACTGCTGATCCACTGGAAAACTGCACGTTTGGATGTCATCCATCTTTTGATTGGTTAAGAATTTGTTTATGCCAAACATACCATGTGACCAGCTATGGCTACATTTTGTTATAATAAGACATTTTCATTTCTATGACAAAATGAAATTGGTAAATGGCATGACATGAATTCAAATTCATTGGCTGGTTGTAAGACAGAATTGTTTTATTTTGATGGAAAATATTCACTTGGAGTGTCATTCATAAAAAAATGATAAACTTTTGAAAATCATGTTAATCCTGTTAGGCTTAGATCTTTTTTATGGAATGAAATCATTTTTCAGTAAATTCGTGGATAATTCTTACAAGTTTTAACATATTTTCTTACTTTACTTTCATTTCAAAAGCGGGCCATGTTGAAGGCAATAATTGAGATTTCACTAAACAAGTATCACTGTCTGATATAATTGATCATTTCAGGATGCGATTACTTTTAAAAGCGTACGATTATCCATTATTATTTGACAGTTTGAATATTGAATTATATGTTAATTGTTTGCATTTTAATCAGAAAATGTATTTTTTTCGTAATGGAGGTTATCTTTGGAGTAATCGCTTCATTAATTTCTGCTTTTATCCTCATTAACTTCGTTGACTGTTAATAAATTTTAAGAATGTATTTTTTTCTATTTTGAAATGAAGAATATTTCCGTTGTTCATTTTCTGGTATCTTCATTTGATGCAAAAATTCATTTTTTAGACAAGGTCCATAGTTGCGTACTTTTTTATTCCAAGTATCATGTTTGTTTGTCATAATGTGAATTGTTTACTAGCATATTACTAATGAAATACTTGTTTTGTATTTACGAAGATTGATCAGGCGAAATCAATCCGGTAAATGTTTGGTATATGCAGTAGGTATCTCTCTTGGTTCTTGTATCTGTCATATCGAATTATCTCCCTTTATGATCGGAGTTTAATTTCAAGGAATTAATGACAAGTGCTTACCTGTTCTGGGACAGTTTTTATGTGCTATACTTCCGTGTACTGTAATATTTTTTAACGATTATTGCATATTTCAATCTACTTCATGGCATTCCATTATTACTTCTTTTTGATACAGAAAGAAATTCAGTTGAAATATGAAATTATTATTTTCAGTTCTTTATTTTATCCCCATAAATTTGATATTGATGTATAGAATAAGAAAACGAATTTTCTGACAAGTATCTGAGATATTAGGGGAGCATTAAATACATGTTTTTTTCTTGAAGAGATATCTGCCCCTGTAATTCAAAATTTTGCAAGATGTAATTCCATTGTTCCATGACTGTAAGATGTCATTGAAATCTAGTTCATATTAAAACAAGACCTAATTGAAGTATATATTTTTCGGAAACATCTTTTTGCCTTTCATGTCCGTCAACTGGTCTAAATATTTCATCATTGGTTGTGAATGTCTTAGTTAACGCAAGCGAGCACCAATTTTTATGCCCCCGATATCTACTGTGGGGGCATATAGTGATTGACTTGTCCATACAAGGTTAATTAGATTTTTCTGTTTCCTTTATCACTTTAATACTTACACAGTTGTTGCCTCGGACCATTCCCAATCCACCGGTATCGCCCAACCTCAATTTGACTTTGACCGGATGAAGACTTAATAATTTATGATGGGCTATTTCTTGGTTAACTGGATTTTACCATTTAGTTTCGCACCAACAATGCAAACTAGAATGCTTTGATATTTATACGGTTTTTGCCATATTATAATCCACAGTCCACCCATGTTACCCAACCTCGAATTGACCGTAATTGGATGTAAACAAAATTTTAATGGGTTATTTCTCCGTTAATTAGATTATACCTTTCCATCGGGCATCAATGGCTAATTTTTGGTTACACTTTACCATTTCGTCTTGTACCAACACCGCTTATCTGGGTTGATTTTGGTTGTCATCTCGTTTTTTGCGCAGTTATGGGACTTGGTTTTCTTGTGTGGAATATATATACGGGGTGAAATTTTGCTTCTACTTTTACACACATTGACCTCATTTAGATTCAAAATTAAGCATGCCACTGGGGACATATGCATTTGTTGAGAACATTTTATTTTGGGATGCAAACCATTACAAGACTAAAAATGGAAAATTAATCCATTAATTTTGATACTGCACAACTTTCATTCATTGTGGGAAGCTCTTTGTTAAGTCAGAATAAAAATAATGAAGTGGAGATTTTATTCATTAATATAACATTATTTGTTGGAATATTAACAAAAATGAGATGTATTTAAAGGGAGGTAAATCATGTTTGTATATAATGTAATTTGTATATTAGTATATTATGTACATGAAACTTTTCCTGTGTGTATGCATTTTGCAATTAGTAGAAAGATATTTATTGTAAATATTGTTAAAATGAGATTTTGTGTGCATGTGAAAATTAAAATTAGCATTGTAAAGAAGAGATGGCATAACAGGGGCCAAACTCTACACGGTACGAGATTTGTGTTAAGTCCATGACAGTTAGGACTTATACAAAATTTTCCCCTTGAATTTTGGCATTTTTTCTTTTTTTTTTTATACAAAATCCTCCTGGTTCCTTAGATTCAATTATGCAATAACATTATGTATAGACAGCATAAATGTTGAACTTATTTACGATATATACTAATAACATTGTGTGTTATGAATATTTGTTGGATATAAATTTAAGATTGAATAAATGTTTTCGAAGTGATAGCTTGTATCGACTTGTCTTTCAAACCAGCAATGATGAACTCAAATTAGTTGATGTTCACCAATATTGTTTTATTGACAACTGTGTTTAACTGGTGTTTATCACCAGATTCTGGCCATTTTAGTCATATAGCACACAGTTGACCATATTTTACTGAACACCAAACTATTGCACCCAAAAAAATGGCAACAAAGTTGAGACCTCTTGTTTACCAGATAATGTGCCAACCATGACAATTTACTTGTTTAAAACAGCTGCTTGTCAGTAGTGCCAATTACATGATGATTTGAGGGACGTTCTATCTTGACTTATGTTAGAAAACGTCCCTCAAACCATCGCAGTAAATCTAGTTTTAAAGGAAATGAATTTGAAAATAAATGGGACTTTCTGCTGTAGTAATTACAGTAACTGACCTAGAAGGCTCGTGTCAGGTCAACTTATTAAATGTAAATAAGAGGTTTCTGATTTTGAGCCGGGGTAAACATTTTATTATCTTCATAAAAATCTGTCAGAAAACAGCAGCTTTAGAAGACTCCCTCCAAAGAAAAAAAAAAAATATTCATAAATTTTAGAAGCAAAAATTTTTACTGAAATTTGTGAGTGTTAAATCAAATGGGAAACTGAAGTTACTCTATTGAATTATGAAGATTATGTGTTCAAATAAGAGTCAACTGTATGTATATATGTGTATATGTACGATTTTTACCTGTTTTATTGTACATGGAATACTGATGTATTTTATATGAATGTACTATATAACGTAGGTAAAAATCATACATGCAAACACAGGCCCGTCATCATTCTGAGATTATAAACTTTACTGTGAAACTCTCAATTCAACTCAAAACCATGGTCAAAGTACAGTCAAAGTGTTACAATTAATTAAATTTAAATCGGTCCATTACTGACTGGAGAACAAAATCATTCAATACGGAATATAACGTAGTTAATGCCCCCCTTTTAAGGAGAAATGACTCGTTACAAATATTTTTACAAAACTTCAAATTATTTATCCAAAAATCATTCAATTAATTTTAAAAATAAATTTTATGTTAACAAAAATATCTTTGATGTATTTATTAAAGAATTTTCAGTGCCATGTATGAATAAGCTTGAGGAACGAGTTATATATAATCTCAGAAGATGGAGATTCGTTTATACAGATAGGGTCAAAAACAGCAGGAATTCTTCGTAATTTTAATTTGATTTACACGTAATACTGAGAAATTGAAGTATCAAATATTTGTAATATATACTTAACAGGCTATTCTGTTATAAATATTGCAAGCAATGTACATACAGCATAATAACGTCGGCCCCTATTATGGGGCCACCAACAAACAGTTATTTCCCTTATCCATGATGTGAACAGACGAAGTATCGCTTAATATTGCCGATATTTCAAGTACTTGACTGATGGAACATGGACAATGGTTATTTCTCCTATCTATGACATGAACTGACAAAGTGGCACCACAGACCATAGTTGATATTTTAAATATGCATCGAGTGCACAAATTAATGACAGTCCTCTGTTCAATAACAACTGTTTCCATGATCCAATTTGTGTCCAAACACGGCCATATTTCATGATGTTAACAACCTATTCCAGAAATAAAATGAAATTTTATGACATAATATAATTCTAAATGCAAAGCACATACCCAGCAATATCATAAATATTATTACTTCACTGCCCTAACATTTTGAAATTGGATATTTTTATATCTTCCAAAATTTCCTGGACTAAATGAATTAATCAGTATTATTATCATGGAGCCTTGCTTGGAAAAAGAACCGTAATTAAAATGCAAATGAACAACTGGTGGAACCAGTCCATAAAAATGATACACAGTCTGCTAGTAACATCTTATTAAAAATCAGCATCCAATATGGAATAAATACTCCTGAGCCGTCACGAAACAAATAATCAAATTATTTCAAAATAAATGCAAAAATGAAATAAAAGCTGATTTCAACGTAACAAATTTTCAAACTTCTTTTTTATTCATTGTCTGCTTTTAATATTATGCATACAGAACCCCGTGTACAAATGATGAAGTATTTTAAAAGGAGATGAAAATAAGGGTGGTTGGTGGAAAGTTCAAATTAAAAATATTACCATGCCCAGTCTACAGCTCAAGTTTGGGTAATTATATAACTTGCATACTTTTAATAATAAGTCATATGTCAAATTTGAAACTATCAGAAATACTGACCATTGTTTATTGGTTTCTATCCGAAATTTTATCATACTGAACACATTCTGGAATAATAACTTTGATGAACACAAAGATTTTAATACACCACACAATTTAAGATAGGATCCTCTTAAAACGACACAAATACAGTCAAACCTGTGAACAAAGGCCACCATTGAGAGACAAAATGTGGCCTTTAATGACAGGGGGCCTTTATTCAGAGGTCAGTTTATTCTAAATAATCAGTGATGGCCTTTCAAAGAATTGCTTTTCTTCACAGGGTGGCCTTTATTCAGAGGTGGTTGCAAACACAGGTTTGACTGTACATAAAAATAATGACTCCTTTTTTTCTGATTATCATCAATCCCACTCAAATTACTGTTAAATAAAAAATCCATTCACATACTCTAGTCTGATTATAAGGCTGACAATATTCTTATTAAACATACAGGTCCAAAAGAAGTTGCTAAAAGATTTGTGTCTCGAGACCGAAAAGGATTAAAAATAAATTATATGGTGAACGAATGAAGGTACAAAAAAGTAGATATAAGATTAACAATATTCTAAGTAGACACACGAGTCCTAAGAAACTGTAGAAGAATTTGCTTCAAAATTCAATATCAAAATTGGATTTAAACCAGAAGAGGTCAATGAACTAAGATGCATAAGAAAAGTAGTCATCACGCAAAAAGGGAGCTAACTCTTACAGACTGTTTGAGGTTATAAGCAATCTGCAAAATAAATTAAACACAGATATTGCACTGTTTGAACAAAATAGAACTTTTTTGAATACAGCAATAAATAGTACACCCAGCAGTCACACAACATCGACATTCAACCATTCTGACTTCCTGCAGCAATTTCCCTTGATGTTTTAAAAACTGAGATCCTAAGAGATTAATCTTAAGACGGGAAAAATGATTTTTTTTAACAATTGAATCCACACATACTAAAATATGAAGTTTTTATGCATAAAATGCAGATACTGCGAAAAAGTTCCTTGTCAGGGACATTTCACAAAAATGATTCCAATTTCTGAGAGGTCAGTGTTAATGTAATTGTTTTGATAAAAACAATTCCAAGCAATTTCGACTGCCTTTAACATGTCTTGTAAGAGAGCTGGCAAATGTGACAACCAGTGAAACAATTATAATTTGATCTTTCATAACTTAAATAACATCAACATTTAAACATCATACAAAAAGAGTGCCACCCCCAAAAACTGGGTGGAGAAAACACACATCATCTGTAATACTACATGATATCAAACTAATCTATCTATGCTGCCCTTTGTATCAGCCAGTCCCTTGTCCTCAGATTCCGATTCAGTTCTAGACTTTGAAGATAAACTAGATCTTCTTTCTGGAGGTGGAGGGCGAGGTTTCCTACCTCCTCCAGAAGAGTCACTGGTTTTTGATTTGTCATCAGATATTGTCTGTGAACTTGTAATGGATGGAACTGATTGGTCAGTTCTGTCTGCACTGCTCTCAGACACTAAGGAGCTTGCATCTTTGCCTTCATCCTTCTGTTTGACCCAGACCATTTCATGCTGAGAATCAATACTACTCGAACTGCTGCTTGTACTTTCAACACTATCTCCTCTTGTAGAACGGGACATTTTCTCAGCACTGATATTGGTAACTTTTCCATTCACAACTTTTCTGGCAGTATCTCCAACTTCTTCTAAGTGTTCATCTCCTTGAAGTGTCATATCCTTTTCAACAGTTTTTAATCCTTTGTCAGCAGAATCTAAATTGGATGATGAGAATTTTTTCCCGACCATTTCAGGTGGTTTTTTATCTTTGATTTCAGATGAAGTTTCCTTGTCAATGGATTTATCTCGCTTACTCTCCAACAAAGGTGTGGTAAATTGTTTTAATGATCCTATACTAGATTTTCTTTCTACTTTGGTTTCTAATTCTATATTAGCAAATTGTTTGGGTGGTTTAATGATGTCAGAATGCCTCTTGGTATCAATGGAGATAGATGACTGAAGTAATTTGGAATCTGCTGCTTTGGTCTTAAGTTGACCATTAGCAGTAGCTGCATTGACAGCCATTACAGCATGTCCTGGCAACCGGCTACTTTTCCTAGGTGGAGGTGGTGGAGGCACCTTCTTTGGTCTTGCATCTTTTGTTGATGATTTTGTTTGAGGGTAACTTCTCCTATTATTATCACCTCCAGCAATAGACATTTGACTAGGAGGAATGCGGTATTTAGGGGATTCAGGGGTCAAAGGACTTGGCGTAGATTTCGTAGGAGAATATGGTTTCGGAATGGCAGTAAAAGTTGTTCTTGGTCTTGATGCTCCTGCCTGTGATGAATTTGATGATGGTGAAGCAGGACTAAACTTTTGTGATGATACTACTGAAGATGAACCACTAACTGGCAGACTAGATGGTTTAGAAACAGATGAAGCTTGTGATTGGCTAACAGATGTACTCATTGAACTAGTTGGCATGGTAACAGCTGAACTACGAACCAGAGTAGGTGTGCTCCGCACAGGGGATACACTAGACCCTGGTGAGATCTTAGAATAAACTTCTGTAGGTGAATCAGTAGATAAAGATGACACAGTTGTTACAGGTGTTGATACAGTTGTGGGTGTCGGAGGTGATGATAAAGAACTAAAGAAAGCCGCTCTTGCTGCACTTTTCTGACTACTAAAATCTGTAGTTTTTAATTTTCCTGCAGAAGATTTTTCTAAACGTTTCCCGCCTTTTTTCTGGCCAGCAGTCTCACTTGACGTCACCGGTAAAACTGCAGGCTCTGATTTGAAATCCACACTTTTACCACTTTTATACTGATAACCTTTCACAACTTTGTCCTCATCCTGACCTTTCGTTTTTCCCGATGTCTGCCCATCCTTTGACGACACAGCTCTGATAAGGGACATAACTGGATATGCCATTGAGGGAGATGTGGCGGAAGATTCTGACTTTGAGGTAGATGGTTGACCAGCACCCTTTGGTGTGGAAGTAGACATAGGCATAGCAAATGATATGACAGAGGTATCATCCCCATTTGATGGCGAATGAGAGACAGCAGTAGTTATTTCCCCTGGTTGAGATGCGGGGACAGCACCATAAGGTTTTAATGCCTTACTCGCCAATTCCAAACTTTTGCCAAATCTCAATGATTCTTGCTGTGTAGTAATTTTCTTTTTGATTTGACGTGCTGTCTCAGCAGCCTGCAATTGTTTAAAAATTTATGTCAATGTTACAACATGATATATAAATAACATCAAATAATTGATGCCAGCAATAAAATATACTTTAAAGAAGGACAAAAGATGTTTAAAAGTGCCAGCAGAATGAATTCCCTTTGTCATATAACTTCAGTGGACCAGACTTGAAAATGCAAAATATTTAACCTTCAAATGTTTGTTAGAATTCATTTCATCACTAAGAAGTATATCTCATTCTTAACTTCTCCATTAAGCAGAAAGGCCACGGCTGTGGTCCAGAGGTTAGTGCACTATAAGTCGCAGCAGGTCATACCCTTCTATGAAAATTTGACTAAAATGTCAATTTTCCTCCATATTTGGAAGGTTGCGAAAGGGTTAGTACTGGTTAGTATATAGCCCAGGAAAACTGGTTAGGTGAACCAGTAGCCTTATATAACTGAGAAATTGTTGAAAAATGGTGTTAAACCCCAGTGACAATATGTCACATAAAAACAAACAAACTAACAAACCATTAAGCACATTGACTAAAGAACATATTAACAGACCGGCTGTTTGATTCTGACATCATCATGCCACTCCAGAAAACTGTAGGCATAAGTACAGTCTAAATTTATTTTTTCAAAAATCTTTGTAAGTTTCATGCCTGTTCTCAACATTATTGTAGTCATATACCAGCAGGTAGTAAATTTTGCACGTTTTCCTGGATTTTGTACCAGTACTAACTTTGCTCTCCGCAAGTAACTGCCAACTTCTCCACCGGAATGATCAGTGGTGGATTACATATGGCTATAGATACAGTATCACAGAAAATACAAGCCAAACATAAGATGCATAAGTACTGATGAAAATGAAACTGTAATGCACTATGATATTTTAAACAATAAATTTCAGGAAGAATTCAAAAAGGTGGTAACACTACAGATTTTACACTAACCCACAAGTCCAAAGCCTGGGGCCGTAAATTTTTATTCAAGGTAGCAAACATTCTGAATATTGTGTACTAGGGCCAATGGTAAATTGTTTATTTTCAACAGCCCACATATAGTTTGATCTAGTGCTTTAAAGAATCAGTTCAAATGCAATTTCATAAAGTCAGGCTCTAAGAAATCACAGTTTATACGTAGCCTATTTTACACCTAGCCTACACAAAGTTCATACTAGTTATAACCTAAAATTTGTTAACAAATGATAATTTCAGAGATGTCACACAAATAAATTACTTGTATTCCATGGAGCCTAGCCTCATGGTCAGGTATCATAGCCTGTATATTCTCTAACACGGCCTTCTTATCCTCCATGGTTGGTATCTTAGCTTGTACCGATAAAGCTACAACCTGTGGTGGACGGTGTTCCTGTACTGAAGCTAGTCTGAAATAAAAGAAATTCAAAGTATTTATGTTTTATACTAGAAGTCGCCAAATGGTAACATGTCGAGCGGGCTAAGGTTGCATTTTACAGTCTGGACAAAGTAAAACATGCCAAATTTTGGGCTTTAAACCCCAAGTGTGACCTTCACCTTTGAGATATGGACCTGGGTCTTGCGCATAACACACCGTCTCATCATGGTGAACAATTGTGCAATGTCATTGTAAAATCCATTGCTGCATAGGGAAGTTAAGGTCCGGACAAAAAAAAGTCCCAGATATACATAACCACCATTTTGACAACTGTGTCGAGCTCACTGCAAGCAGGCTCGAAAATAATACAAATGAAACAAAATACAGTAAAACCTCACATAGCAAGCAGCACAACATTATGATCACCTTGTTACAGTGACCACTTATAGATTATCCTCCATATGTGGAGAAGTTGCCAGCTCCTTGTGGAAGGGTAAGTTAGTACTGGTAAGTAAGGTGAACCGGCCACCATATATATATAACTGAAAAACTGTAGACAAATAGCATTAAACCCAGTTAAAAATATACTTCATTTTGTGTTATTGATATATCCAACAATTTGTATTTATCATCTATCATCAAAATCAAGTGAAAAAAAAACGTATGTTTTACATCAATATTTTCCGGTCAGGTTTTCAGTGCAGCAATATAAACAAATACTGACCTTTTCAATGTGAACAGAGTTCCTGTAAGTTTCTTACATTTCTTTAAAGAGTTATCTAACTTCTCTGGTTCTTCTTTAAGAAATCTATAAAGAAGGTAAGAAAGTCATTGTTACATTAACAATAATCACATTGATACATTTACTGAAACTATGAACACCCCCTGACACATATTGTCAAATACAGTCAAACCTGTGTTTGCGACCACATACGAATAAAGACCATCCCGTGAATTAAGGCCATTCTTTGAAAAAATGTCACTGATTACTTAGAACAAACAGGCCTGAATAAAGGTCATCTGCCAATAAAGGCCACAAATTTGTCTGTCAAGGGTGGCCTTTGTTCACAGGTTTTACTGTAACTCAAGCACTGACAACATTTAAAAAGAAACACAATTCATATGTGCATGTTACTGCTTCTCAAAACATCAATACCAGGATAAAGGATAAAATGCCTATTATAGGGGTTGTCAGATGTTTCAAGTTTAAAAACTGCTATCTTAGCCAAGATATGTCTATGAAATGAGCCCCAGGGGATCTATATTGGCGATCTATTGTCAGCTGCTATAAAGGTCAATGTCTAAAATGAATCTCATTAGCAAAAGTTTGCAGACAAAAAATTGGTATCTCAACTAAGCCATGTCTATGAAATAGGCCCAATGAGTTTTTATGATGTGATTTGAAATATGTCAAAAACAAATCATTTCAGACTTTATGTTTTATGTATTAACTTACTTTTCTTCTCGCACGATGACTTCCATCTCGGCCGCCATTACATGTTTCAATCTTTCTTGTATCTTTGGAAATCGTACTGTAAGCAAAGAAATTAAGAATTATGAGGGCAAAAAAACTTACCATGAAAAGAAACACTATTACAGAGTAGATCATTTTTATCATTCAAAAATTTGTTTTACATCAAACATAATCTACATAAACCCTTTACCTCATAATACCGCATTTCCCTGCATCTGAAGCAGACGACTTTGAAAACATAGTGGCAAAAGAAGTCATTGCTTGTTATGAGTAATGGCTTCTTTTGTCACAATTTTTTCCACTCTGTCAGAGAGAAATAACCCAATTTTCTTAAATAAATTGATGCTTTGTATATCAGCTTTGAATTTGGAAGAGTCCAAAATATGCTTATGAGGCAAAGAGTTAAATGTACCTTCCACATCAATGTTCACTCATATATTTCAATACAAAATAAAAAATCATGATTCACTTTTAAAATATCACTAAACATTTCAACTAACAACAGTACCATCAAACAATTGTTAAATGAAAAGCTTCCAGGGTGTTAATAAGGAAACGTTCAGTACCAAATTTCTCTCCAAAAATCCTTGTCTGAAGTGTGACACAAATCCCCAAATTAATATCACAAAATCCCAGTAATTAGACAGGTTTACAACAACAATAACAACTAGAAAAATAAAGCAGCTAGACTGGACATACCTTTGAGATCACCTAATTGTTTGGTCACATGACTAAGAACTAACGCCATTCCTTCTACATCTGACATCTGCACACGACATTGACGAGACAACACGTCTGAACGCAACTCCTCTACAGCGTGTTCAAGATCACTGTACATGAAATGAATAAAAAGAATGCTGATTGTTTTTTTTTATTTTATGTACAATCAAACCTGTGTTTGCAGTCACCCCCAAGTAAATGTCACCCTGTGAATAAAGGCCATCCTTTGAAAAACTATCATTGATTTTTTCGAACAAATCGACCTCCAAATCAAGGCTATATGTCAAGAAAGGCCACATTTTGTCTTTCCAAATAGTGGCCATTGTTCTCATGTTGGACTGTACAAGCTAAAGTAAACAAAGGGTTAAAACCATTGCCTTTATCTTCCTACTTGGCTTCAGTGGTTAAGTTTAAGGTTTATGGACCTTGGGTTTGACAGTTCAAGCCCCGGGCATGACACATGCTCTCTTTGGTGAATTGATCAAAGACCACTTATTTAAGACTGTTTGTTCTTCAGCAGTTTTTCATGAGGCGAACATACGGAGAACAAAGTTAGCACTGATATAGATCAAGGAAAACTGGGGCGGTGAATTGTTCACAAGTATATATAGTCAAAATACTGTTGAAAAAGGTGTACATTTGAAAACTATATAATTTAAATACAATTGTACCTGAATACAAATTTACATAATACTCAATATTAAGATCACCTTTAGGAACAATATATTGGTCTTAATTAGCAAGTTCAAAAGTGAAAAAAAATACTGGACACCAGTCCAAGGGGTTTTGAGGGGGTTACTTAATGAGGCTACTAAGTACTAGATCATCTTTCTATAGATCAAAATTATTTATTTCAATCTAAAAGTCACACTTTATAATAACAGGGTCATTATCTTAATTAGCAATTATGTTTAAAAGGAGAATGCAGGTCTAACCAACACAAACTGATTATTAAGTCAAAAGAAAGTAAAAAAAGGACTGAGCTTTATAATCTTGAACCGCTAACGGAAGGTAAAGGACAGATATTTTGGAAAGGTCAATTTTATATGGTCAATGACTTCTGCATCAAGTTAGATGTCAACTATGAAAGAGTTATACATGTATAAGTGTGTATATATATAAATATTTGGACGATGAAATAGTATTTCTAACACAAAAGAAAACAGACAAAAACAATATGTCAGCCTTCAGTGAAGGGGAAACATAACGAACAACCCTCAGCCACATGATCTGTATCCAAAACGAGACGTGAGTGAGCTGATATCATTAAACATGAAAGGCAAACATGCATGAGACATTGTCCATGTTTTATTAATCATTTTCATTCATTCCTGGGTTATGAATAAAATCTAAAATTGTATAATAAAAAACAATAATTGCTAAAAATAAAATCTAAACTTGTATAATAAAAAACAATAATTGCTAAAAATTAAATTACACAGAGTCAATAAACTCATCCTAAATCTCATGAAATAATGAAAATTTGTTTTTCCCTTTAAATGGGCAACAAGGTTACCATAGCAACAACAGGAAATTGTTGTTTTACTTCATTTTCACTAATAACAACAAAAACTTGGTTTACGAGAGACTTTAGAACAAATCATTAATTTTGTTTGGTGAATACAAAATTAATTTTCAAACCATGAATGGATAATCTAATTAAAGGAAAACTTCTGTGGTATTCATTTATCAAAGTTGTCAGGAAAAAGGCAACATAATCTTCCAGGTTATCGTTTTTTCTGTAATAAATATGCAAAAATCTGACAATGATATAAACGTTCGAAAAAAATTTTCTTCCGTAATATTTTGGGGTTTTATGCCTGTTTTCAACAGTACTTCTGTAACATACATGCAAACAGTTAATCGTATGGGAACTGTTCATCGGACAGGAGAATGGCCAGAGTCAATTTCATCTTTCTTTGCCAAATTAGGGGCCATAATCAAAGAGCGCAAGGTATGATTTTCCCTGTTATCAAACTTGGCCAAGAAATTATGCCTATAAGCATTTTTATCAGGTTTGGTGAAGACTGAACAGGAATTGCTCAACTCTGAGAGCAGACGACTATTGTTGACAACACTTATTCACCCACTACAGGTGTCCCATAATATGTTTATATAAACTGGATTACCATGGTTGAAATATTTTTTCTTTCACTGGGTTTAACGCCTTTTTTCAACAATTTTTCCGTTTTATATGGTGGCCGGTTCACTTAACCAGTTTCCCTGGACTGTATACTAACCAGTACTAACTTACCCCTCTACAAGGAGCCGGCAACTTCTCTACATATGGAGGAAAATCGACACTTTAGTCAAATTTTTGTATAAGGGTAATAACCTGCTGCAACCCAAGATTTAAACCCGGATCACCGGGGTTCCAATTTAAGGACACTAACCACTGGACCAAGGTCGCGGCTCAGTTGAAATAAAACCAAGACTTGTTCTTAAGTGTACATCGATACGGCCAAGCATCTGAATGACAAATATCAGAATAATGAAGCATAATTTACCTAAGTTCCTTGTCGGCCTGTGCCTTATCCTCGAGGTAGATTGTGTACATCACATCAACTTCATTTCGTTGTTGACGAATTAACATATGTTCAGCACCAGGTACGGCTGACAACGCCTCCTGAAAGTACATAAAAATAATTTGCTATTATGACATTCAGAGGATCAAATTGGTGGAAGACATGACAGCTGATTTAGTGATCTGAGATGAGGTGCTCGATCAATTTACAGAAAATATCAAATCCATGATCTTCCATTTCTAATCCATACTGACAATGCAGCATGTGGAGGAATAGGTTAGTACTGAAAACAACCCAATAGTACAGTTCAAATAAAATCATTTTATAGGTGTTTTCATCTCTTTTAATATTATTTCAGTTAAATACTGGCAGGCAATATATTAACCTAACCAGTAGTCCTGATTCTAAATAGCAACTTTTATACATGAATGAACACTGGTGGAGGACTAATGACCTTAAATGCAATGTCACAAAGAACATGTACTTTGCCAAGGGATCTAACTTGCAACCTTATGATCAGTGGATCTAACCCTCCAGCAATTGAGCTAAGCAGACAGACTCATTATATAGTTAAAGTCAAACGTCATGGCTTTGAAAGTGCTATATTTGGTCTCAAACAAAAAAATTGACATGAAAACAGACCATCTGTGACAGTATCTCACAAAAGCATAGACACATGCAATAATGATAATTATTATTTGTAAGATTTGTCAAATACAAGGTTAAATGTCACTAAGTGCAAATTAGTATGTAAGCATACGTAAGCAGACGCATATTTCGTGCTGCAATGTAACACAGATCAGAAACAAGTCTACAGGTACCCTGATTTTCCGCCAGGCATCGTCCACAGTCTCCAAGATGGATTCCTTATTAATCTGTTGCAGACGACGCAAACTACGTAAATCATTTCTAAGTGCGTCTGCTTGCTGTTTGATAGATAATATATTCATCTTCATGTCCTGTGACAACCTAGGAGCGCCATCTGGTGACACTTCCACTAATCCTGTAAGTAGTAATAAAAGTGGCTTTACATAATGAAAAATTGCCTCACAGACATTTTTTTTAAATTTTGGCAAAACGAAAAATGTGCCAGAAACATTTGGATCCCATTTAATCTTAGTATAAAAGTTAACTGTATTTTCTTTGACTTAAAAATGATGTCATTTGAACTTGTTCTAAAAATAGTTCATTGCAAACTACATTACCCATAATTATTCAATAAATATATATGTATTGAACATGTTTCTGGTAAATGGTCTTATATATGAACTATAACAAGATAATTTGTCCGGAAATATCTTGTACAAATTATGTTCTGTTCTTTCAAGTCAAGATTTAAGGAGAAGAATTTATATTAACGTTAAAAACATGTTTCCGATCCCGTTTGTACAATTAAATATGCATAGTACAGTAAAACCTCAAACAGCGACCACCTCAAATGTATGGCTACCTTGTCGTAAAGATTACTTATTTTTGGACTGGCTTTCAATAACTCCCCTTATTATTAAGATTTTGCAGGTCCCAAAGGTGGTCTCACTATTGAGGTTTTACTGCAGTGATATTTATTAATGTTCACTAAATAAGTCCTTTTAAAAATGTGCTTATCTTAAAATCCAAAAATTTAGCACACTTGACATACTTGGTTGCTATGGAAATAAAAATACTGTACCTTGAAGTAATTCAGTGTGTTCCATCTTTTCTGTTTCAAGTCCTGCAATATGAAATATTTGGACACTGGAGTTATTACCAATAACAAACAACTGACCATGAAAATGGTATCAAAATACAGTGAAACCCTGATATAATGATCACCTTTGAGACCTTCCCTCCCAAAAGAAAGGTTTATATATGTGTGTTCTTTTTTCACATGGGTTTAATATCTAACCAAAAGTCAGGGTCACTTTGTGACTTTTCCAGCTGTAATAGAGGAAGGAGGGCCTTGTATTACACCTGGGTAGAGCCCTCGACCTTCCATAAGCTAGCCAGACAGCTTCTTCACATATGAAATGTGTAATTTGTCAGGTCCCAGATGGGATTCAAACTCACAGTGATGATGAGCTTGTAATTTCTCAGTCAATGACCATAATCAGTCACCCACAGAGGCCCCTTTAAGTGGTCTTATTTTCAAGTTGAAATATACAGATAAATATCAAAAGCTGGTGGGAAAAGTGTGGTCATAACAATGTAGGGGTCTTAATAATTATAGAGGTAATCAAATCACCATATCAAAATATATCAGTAATATTAAGAACTGATCTGATAACAAGTGGTCATTATAATGAGTTCATCTGAAAATTGATGTGGTAATTAACTGAGGTTTTACTGTACTTCAAAATGCGAAAAATACAAGCTGACAATCATGGAATATGGACATCTCTAAAATACACTGTACACTGATATTAAAATAAGAAAAATGTAAGCAAGTTTAATAAGAAAATGTGAGTAAAACATTTGACAATAGGCAGCAATTTAAAGACTGAGTCTGAGAGAAGTTTCATATTATTTTGTTCAGAAATTTCACACCGATCGATAGTCACATTCCTCAAGTGAATAATTATTGTACATTATGCAATACATCAGCACAGCTGACACTGACTCAACTCATTAAAAGTAATTTTTATCGAAGAAAAACACTCCTTATGGTGAAAATAAGGCAACACAATACCATATTATAATATCAAGTCACAATAATGCTGAATATCATTAGTATAAATGGATTCTATTCTCAGAATGTTACGTTGACATATTATTGGTTAAATATCAGTAGAAACATTCAAGAAAACGCATTAAGTCCACACAAGAAAGTAAAAACTTGCATTCAAAATGTTGCTGAAAGGAAACAAACAAGAGGGCCACGGTGGCCCTGCATCACTCACCTGAATAAATGTACATTAACTTGTTACTAAAAAGGTAATAAAGGTACACTTGTGGGCAGATAATGGGGAACAATAATAAACTTGATAAAGTTGATTCCCTCGGTAAGTTAAGAATGAAAATGATCCGTTAGTAGCAGCAACAAAAGCAGGCGTACATTTGGATAAAAAGGTAATAAGCTACCAGAATATTGTGTAAATAAGGTCAAAACATTTTATTCTCAACAAACCAAATATATTCTAATTTTTCAACAATCTCTCATATACCTACAATGGAATTATGCTTTAGTGACCAATTACAGATATATTTACTGAGTACAGAAACACATCACGAATTGGATACATAAATACATAATTTTGGACTAAAATATTATGTCAAGTTTCATCTGAAACCCTAATAAAAGCCCAGTATGAAATAAAACAGATTTTGCATAAATCAATGTAATAACACCCTATTTATAATCAATATATTTCAGTAATACATAAATCAATGTAATAACACCCTATTTATCATCAACATATTTCAGTAATGCATAAATTAATTAGCAGCTCTGGTGTGTATCTAACTTTGTACCTTATTTTTAAGGGGGCTTCCATGGTTGAGTGGTTAAGGCCTCAGACTCATAATCACTAGCCCCTTACTGCAGTGAGTTCGAATCCCACTCAGGACCAAATTTCATGCATAAGGGAGCTGTCCAATGAGCTTAAGGAAGTTCTGTGGTTCTACAGTGGGGTAAACCTAAGGTCTTCCCCTGCTGTTAAAGGCATAAAGTAGCCAACATGACCTTGACTTTTGGTGTGACACTAAACTCCACAGTACGTTATTTTAATATATACACCAGGAGTGGTTTTATGCCTGCTTTTAACAGTATTACAGTCAAATACCAGTTAACCCCGTCAGTTTTCTGTGGTAATCGCTATTGTCTTATACTACAAAGAACCAGACATAACCTCATACTTTAGATAGGAAGAAATAAAAGATTTCCCAATCATTTATCCAGCATCACGCAACATGAATAACTAACAACTAAAAATGTTGAAATACTATTAATTGATCTTACACCATTATTTTTATGCCTTACCATGAATTTTTCATGAAAGAGGTAAATAATGTATGTGGACTGTCCAATTATCTCAGTTAGAAGGGTGTGATTGAAAGCAGAAAATAAAGGTCGCCAAATAAAGCTGCCTAAACACTTACTACTACCAGCGGAATCAAGCAATGGGCTGGAATCAGATGTAGTACTGCTTGTACTTTTGACACTAGAGGGCGCTCCAGTGCTGGAAGATGATTGGATAACGGCTGTTTGAACCCAGTGAGCCAAGTGAGCTAGTTGATGTTCCATTTTGTCAATCCTATCCCTGAAAAACAAATATTCGTTGTCATGTGACTTTATCAGGCGACAAAATCATGTGACTTAATCCATTGCTTAGATGAGTTGGTGAATCAAGAACAGTTAAACCTTAACATAAAAACCACCTCTAATACCAAAAAATGGGTGGTCTAATTATCAGGTTGAAATATGATGAAAAACAACATTGAACGTGCGAATACATTCCAGTAATAAGATGGGCTTAACATTAAGGTCAATGAGTGCAGTTTTATAGTATTTCACTGTTTCAGCAAGCTAACACAGGAGGTTATTAATTTACAACCTGGGTGTCTGGTCTAAATATCCACAAATCTGATTGGTTGATTCTGAGAGCTGCCCTAATAAATGAACCAATGATAGGGTCAACTTCTAAGAATTGTCTGTTTACTTATTCTGATGATGCCCGACCTTGACAAGATAATTCAGTTTAGCCATAATGAGAAAAACCAACCAACTACAAAGAATGCAATTTTCCGCCTGCTAAACCCTTTGGTGAACACAGACAAGGGGCCATTCTCAATTAAAGAAAAATGATAAGATTATTCCCTTTCACAAATTTGATTAATATTCTGTTACTGTCTGTCTATTGTCTCATGCTTATGCTTCACTGACATGATCAAAGTACTCAGGAAAGACCTAGACAAGAATTGATGGTTAATCATAGTTTGTTTGCATTCAGTTACATCTGACTATAGCTGTGTGGGTGGGGTAAAACTCTTTTCACACATTTTTGATAAAGAAGTATTTCTGACATTTCATATTTCACAATTAAGGGAAATAATCCCTAAATCCTAATAAATATATCACACATTCCACGTTTGATTTTATTAAAATTTTCCTCCATAAGGATTAATGACATCATAAGAATGGCAACTTTGTCAAAACTACTCATCACTTTAGGAACCAAAATCAGCAACTTAAATAAATTGATTCTGGTACCTAGTTTTCTCTCCATTTGCATCCATAGGTGAGGGAGTCATACTACGCGGTCTGGGAACCATTTCTCTGTCTGATGTAGCTGGTACCCTGTAACTTTGAGATCTCTGCTGTGTGGAACCAGCTCCACTGTATGGTACAGCAGATAGAGGCATTGAGTGACGCCCCACTGGTGAACGCTCACCTGAAATGTAGATTTTAATATCATCTACCTGAACAAAACCCATTCTCCAGAAAAACTGAACTGTTTCACCCCAAATGCATCAATTACACAACTAACTCATTCAAAATGTATCCAATTCATCCATTATTGTTCAAATAATCACAGTACAACATGGTTACAGTGAATTCATGGTGATACAAAACATTAGCTTATTATATCCATATTTCAAAGTATACATTACAACAAAGTAAAAAAGGATTTGCAAAGGAATAACAATCAGGCGTGTAGCCAGGAAAAATAAAATAGTATGCACACTGAAAACATGCGCAAGGACAGAAGGTGCGAGTGCATGAGGGGGATTCGCCCGCTTTTGTAAAATTCATGATGTTTGTAGGTGCATTCTGAACCCATACAGAAGCATTTTCTGTTTTGGTTTTTTTTTTTGTTTTCTGAAGACAAAATGGCAAGCTCAACCTATATGTAGATTTTTTTATATTACACATGCGTACCGTGCATAATGGCAGTTACGCCCTTGACTATTATTTCACTATATCCAAAGCTTTATCATCACCAAATTCACTGTATGTTATACAGTACTCGACAAACAAGAAATCCACAAATTGTTGTCTCTGGGGTATTTATAGGGGAATATTAGGTAGAGGATTTAATATATTACATACTTCAGTGTTTTTCACTTTCTATTCATAAACAATACAAGTCTAACGTATGATTTAAATGTTTCTCCACCGGAATGGAAGAAAAAGTGGAAGATATGGTTGTCTAAGCCACATAAATTCTTTATACATTGCTAAGCTTTACTGAATTCTACAAACAAATTGATGAGACGAAAATGGTCGAGAGCAACATTCTTTGATATACAGTCAAACCTGTGTTTGCAGCCACCTTCGGATAAAGACCATCCTGTGAATAAAGGTCATTCTTTGAAAAACCATCTTGGATTATTTACAACAAACTGACCTCCAAATACACACTATCTGTTAATAAAGACCACATTTTGTCTTTCCCAAGGGTGCCTTTGTTCACAGGTTTGACTGTAAATTGAACTTACGCCATGATTGTTGTGACCCCTGAGATGGTTGACCTGGGGTAGTGGGATGAGATGAGGCGGTCCCAGATGTTGGAGGCGGAGCACCAGTGGCACGTTGAGGTGTTACAACAGTGCTTGCCCGCGCACCTTTCACTATGTATGTTCCCTGGCTGTGTGTAGCTTGGCTGCTTGGGACTACCTAAAAAAAAGTTCATAGCAACAATATGAATATTTTTTGTCAATTATTAAGGTTCATTGCCTGTATTCGACACTTATTTCATGTAAATACCTGAATAGCCAGTTTTCCTGGATTTTATACAAGTGCCAACCCTGTTCTCCGCAAGTAACTTGCCAATTACTCCAAAAGAATCACTTCAATCAACTATGGAGGACAAATAATCTTAGACAAAAAGTCTTCCACAAAATGTCAGAAAAACTGTGTTGGGCCCGTGTGCCACTCAAATGGGTCAAAATTGCAAACCCTAGACATAATGGTACCCACAGATCTAACTGCCCTCCCCAGACTTAATGCTCCCCATGGACCTAATGCTCTGCCCAATGCTTTCCCTAGCCCTAATGCTCTCCCCAGACCTAATGTTCCTTCCAGACCTAATGCTCCCCATAGACCTAACACTCTCTTTATTGACTAATCAAGCAGGCTTCAAAACTACATATTCAAACCAAATATTGTGTTCATAAAAGTATCATGGACGCATGTAAGCTAAGATCACAGTCATCAATTTCAATTGTTAGACTTACTTGTATATAATCATAGTTCTGTAAATTTGGTGGAGGGGAGAAAGCTCGACGTCCAGGCTCTACCCGTGGTACTGAAGGAACCGCAGGAGGTGACATTGCCTGTCTTGGGTAAGTCTGTCTCTGACCTTGTCTTGGAGAAGGCATCCCTGTCGGTCTTTGGTAAGAATCAGTATAATCATAATATTCACCACCGTTTCTTATTCCGTTAAGCATAAAATTATTCTCTGGAATGGTACGTAGAGCTAAAGACCGATCAGGAGGGCCAACACGATCCTGCGGAGGAGGAGGTCTCTCCGGAGAAATTCCCATTCTACCATATATAGGATTCTGAGCATAATTGGATGACCTCGTAGGGTCAGGGGTCAATGACCTTGACCTCTCATAGGCAGTTCTTGCTGGTGATTGGGTAATGTCATCATGTGACATATACACAGGATGATGCATATGGGATGGCAATGTCTGTGCTTTGTGGACCTGAAATATACAGGGTCCAATTGTAAAGGTTCACTATGACAATACAAGCGCCAAGTTAAAATTTCTAGAAATACTTTCAACACTTTAAATATTTTCAATATATACATGGTGAGTTTAGATTTATCCACCATTTCAATACCAATGCAAGGCATTTGTTAACCAGAACATCTCTACTTGTCACCATGCCAACAAAATATCTCACAAAAGGCTTAAAGCAACAAAATAAGGCAAACTCCAAGAGACGAAACAAGAACGAAGTGATATTCGGAATCAATATGATCTAGTCAACAATATTACGACAGAGATCTTAACTACAAAAACTAAAATTTATGTAAATAACTCTCCTGTTTTGGAGTATGGAAAATTAAATTGTTGATCATTCAATGTTCCCGTTACAGAATAAAAACCTTCAGAATGGATAGATTCAATTTTCATATGTTCTGTAAATGAATTATTTTTCCAAATCGAGGAAAGCAAAGTTTGGTCAAAAGTACAGCAAACATACTTTCAACAGAATATGATAAATACATAAAAAATGCAAGGAACAAGTTGTCAGACATATTTCACAAAGAGAATAAAATAAAATCTCAATTATACACAGCATGAAAAACTTTTCAGGACAAAGAAAAGTCAGGCAACTGGACTACATGACTCAAATAAGCGATCTTTTATATCCCAGTAGGATGGACTCATTATGGTAATAAGATTTTTTCAGTGTATTTTCTCTCAATTTTACAGCCACAATAGTCATTACATTTGACCATATTGCCAAATAATCAATTTTTATGGTCTCCACTATTGTCACTGAATCTGAATATTCAAGTCAGGTTCGTAAGAATGACTCAAATATCTGTACCAACAACTTTCAAGTTACATGACAAATTATGGTGCAAATATGGTGTATAAGAACAGTTTAGTGACATATGATTGGCTGTTTCCAGCTGACATCTCATTGGCTGTTTCTAAACAGCATTGTTTAAAATTGACCAATGAAAATGCAAGTCTACAGAGACTGGTCTCTATATTTCATCTGTTATTTCCTTAACCCAGACTGAGTACCTGACTAGTAATTGCAGAAGATGGTAGTGCTCCATAGAGTCCCTGAGATCCAGCTGGTATTTGTATAGTACGACCTCTGACCTCTGGCTTCTCGTGGACCCTTTGCGGTTCCATACTATCACATTCATGGACCCTTAACACTGTACGGTCTTTAATATCCCTGCCAATAAAAAAATGTAATTTTTTTTCATTTAAATATAAAACAGAAAAAGCACTTTTCATGGAGCTGAAACAGTTTTCCTATTTTTAAAACTAGTGACCTTGACCCAAAACCCCATAAATACTAACTAAAACTAAGTCTCCATTAAACTTATTACATACCAAGTTTGGCAGCAACAGCACAATCTAAACTAAAGTTATTAAAAGAACCCAACTGATCAATGTTGGCCTCATCGCCCCAAAGGACCATTCTAATCTAACAATCAGGCTTTTCAACTTTGATAAAAATCTGGTTAATAAAATGGAATCTGAACAATGGAAATGTTGGAGACAAAATTTGTAACATTTTACAAGGAAACAATAAATCAATGTAAAAACATACAAACAATGCGATCTCTAAAATAATGTTTTTTGTCTCTAATTCTGATTCATCTCTGCTTTATTTCTAGTTATCTAAGATTATTGAATTCCCAAACTAATTCCAGAAATTTAAGAAGAATAAATGCCCCATTATCTAGCATTCCATAATTCTTCTATTTGATAAAACAAGACCATCCTTAAAGAATTGTTTGTTTGCAGTTACACAATCAACTTATTACAAAATCCCCTACACCAAATAAATTTTTTAACAATTTTAACAAAAAAAAGACACTGTTCATATTTCATTCCAGTTTTTCATTTTCAATACGAGCATGAAATGTTAACAAAATACCTAACTGCCTTCTCAATGTTAAATGATTGGGTCGTGTGACCGCAAAACTAAATTGTTTTTAAGGATGGTTTATGCTTATTTTTTTTCAAATACAGCCAAACCTGTGTTTGTGGCCATCTCCAAATAAAGACCACCCTGTGAGTAAAGGCCATTCTTTGAAAAACCATCTTGGATTATTTAAAACAAACTAACCTCTGAATAAAGGCCATATGTCAACAAAGGCTACATTTTGTCTTTCCCGAAGGTGGCCTTTGTTCACAGGTTTGACTGTACATTAAAAATGGCTGCAGTGAACTCAAATATTGTGGAATAATTGTTTTCTCCAACAAAGTCTCTTTATTTTAGTGTAATGTACAGAATGAAATATGGATATAGTACAGTGCACCCTCTCCAGAGTGGCCCTCTCTTGACCAACAACCTCCTTTCAACAACAGCATGATCTTTTCCCACAGTACAATTTAATTAATAATTTAACCTCTCTAGAGCAACAAACTCTCAAAAACAACATAATTTTGAATTACCAACATGGTGCTACTTTGGAGAGGTTGCACTGTAATTATTTGGGTCCTTGGATATTGCTTTAACCATGTTCTTCTGTATTTTCCGACTTCTTACTGCTTTCCAAAGACATTGTGTTAAGGGGAAAAATAATACAATGTTTCAACTAAAGTCCCCCCAAAAATATAGGGTAAATAGGTAGGTCTGCAGAATTGCTGACCAACCATGTTTTTTATGCTACACTTTTTTTCGGTATGTGCAAGCTTCCCAAAAGTTGCTGGACCGGTGGACATGATAGGCATATTTTCGAGCAGGTCAAATAATTTTTCAGAGAGTACTGGACCAGATGTCTGGCAGTCAGGCACAATTTACAGCATTTATCACTTATTCATAATATATTCATTAAGACAAATTTTCATTTGGTCAGACAGAAATTCTAACTTTGCCTGACCGAATGTCATGCAGTACTCCAGGAGTTTCGAGAAGCCTGGTTTGTGCCAATTTTTTCCAGCCAATATGTTCATATTAACTATATCTCTGACCTTCAAAAAACATTTCTCAAATAACTTTTTTTCTTCCATTCTATTGACCCTAAATTTTGGGAGCATTAGTGAAAACACAGTACAATGATTTTATTATTTAGCCTAATTCAAGTTGATTAAGGTATTAAACTCCAGAATATGACAAATACAAGGCTTTAGCAGTGGTGCAATCTAAGATTACTCTATATGCCTTACTTCCAGACAAAGCAGCACCAATGATATTAGTCGTGTACAAACAGATATTTAATATCTAAAGTATTCACAATTTCAGTATACACAAGCTACACCTTTATGTATGGAAATAATGTCTATATGCATTATAAGTATCAATTATATGAATGTCTTATAAGTTTGAGTTTGGACAAAGAAACATTTGTATCATCAATTCAAAGATGTTAACTTTGATTTTTTAATGATTTATTATACCAAATTCAGAAATTCCAAAAATAAGATAATTTTTATGTTGAAAGAGCCACTATAAGAAATCGAATACAAAAAAAAACGAGCAGAGATAAGAAAAATTGTACAATTTGAAGTTGACTTTTTTCAAATTTCTTACTCTAGTTGGTAACTGTTTATGTAAATAACATTGAGAACAGTAAAGTCTTTGTAAATCAATTAAAGAAACCAAGTTCAATTAGAAAATCCACACAATTGACTTTCTTAAACATTTAATCGATAGCACGATGAATATATAGCTCCCAATAGAGTTTTCACCAGACTAAAATTCCCTCCAACTTGAAGAGCATTGCATGCAACAGACAAATAATGAGGCCACAATCTGAGATATCTTTCTAAAATAGACTCTCTAAGCATTTAACTGGAAATGAAGGAACATTAAATAGTATCGTATGATTAATTACCATGACAACATAATTGTATTTACTCTGTAGAATCATTATTTATCCCACCGTTTAAAATGATCATTATCAATGAAATCTGTACAATCAAAGTAGATGTCAAAGCCAAGAGGTTCCTAAGAGAAACATTGTGTTGTCCAATAAACCAACATGATTATACAGAGATAAAAGGAAAAGGAAACAAAAATGGCAGAATCTGATCTTATGCCAACGTCACCCTCCCAGTAGAACCTCCATAAGAGACGCATCGTACATTCTCATTATAGAAATATTATAGAAAATATACTAAAATAAGACTTGGCTTTCAACCAATATCTGCAGTAAATCTAGAATTCGCATTTAAAAACTTGACATTTTCTGGATCTGTTTTATAGACATTATGAAGTACTACTTCCGGGATTTTTTATGGTATTCTGAACAGTAAATTGTATGACAGCAAAACATGAGACTTAACCCTTTGCCTCATAAGCATATTTTGGACTCTTCCAAATTCAAAACAAACATACAAAACATCAATTTATTTAAGAAATTTAGGTTGATAGCGATGAAAACATTGTGGCAAAGTCATCTGCTTCAGATACAGGATATACCATATTATGAGGCAAAGGGTTAAAACCCATTTATTCAGTCAATTTTAATCATGTAGTAAAGACGGACAAAAGAATTATTCCAAACTTGTTGCATTCAGATCTGCATAGCTCGCAAGTAAAAAAAACTAATTTCCATAGAAACTGAGCTATTGTGATAACCCCTCTAAATGGTTATGCAAATGCTTAAATTCAGAATCGGACAGGAAATGCAGTGCTTAACCAATCAGGAACAGACAGATAAACTGAGTCTGATGCAATCGTATGTTTCCTGTTGGACACTAATTGATATATTTAACCAATTTATTCTGATGACTATCAGTCTGTCAAATGTAATATTACTAATGTCCAGCAATTAAATCATCTTAATGATTACCAAACATTCAATCCATTGTGAGACCCGACCAAACCTGACCCAATCTAACCCGTCCCAGGCCTCTGCAAATCCACTTGTAAGGCCTAAAAATAAGTTTCCAAATACATGCCAATAAATATAGGTTGGTAGGTAGATTTTTTTCTTTCACGTTTTTTTTGCATGTATATCAGCAACACCGCATAGGCATATGTGCGCCAGAATATTAATAAGTTGTGAAAATTACAATATAGCACTAGGATTCATACGCTGTAAAAAGTTACGAGTCCTCAGGTAAAATATTGGGTCGGTCCGGTATCCTGAAACAAACCTCTTTTTTTTAGGACAAATAACAAGTAGAAATTGATTCTGGATGTGTTGAAATTGTGTAGAATTAGTTAATTTTTTTAGCTGGTCATCCTGCAAGACAAGTAGCCTGAAAAAATTGTCGTACCATGCAATCAGTGTATAAATTTTCACCATGAAGGTTGTTTTAAAGTTATAAATATAGGAAAATTTAGCTTCATGCAGAAGAATTAAAACACAACAAATGCCAAATGGAATTAATGATTACTCTGCATCAATTCTGCATGATATCAAATAATTTCTGATTAACAAGGCTAGAGCACTCATAATGATATGAAATATTAAATCAATACTTGTTTAAGTGTATGGGAGTCAAATGAAAATTCATATCGTAGGCTATCAAGTTGAAATATACAATAAATATTGAAAACTTGTGGTATTTATCCCCGTGATTGACACAAGTGTACAATACATATACATATGGTTGAGCATAAATTTCCTTTCTTTTGACAAAAAGGGTGTAGGGCCAGATTCATTGGACAGAGGTGTGTGGAGAAGGGAGGAATGTTCAGTAATAAGAGGCAAGTTACAATCATTACCTGAGGTCTTCTAGCTGGTAATAAATGTTCGTCCTAGGTTCCAGTATGTAAATCTTTCTTTTTGGCGAGTCTAGGTAGGACATGGTGAGTTTGCCTGGAAATGATCGTACGAACATGGCACGTACCGTATCCAGGTGTGTGATCTCATTGGGTAATAATGCCTTCTTTGTCTCATCACGAAAAATAAGGAACACCAAACCTGCAGAATACAACAGGAAAACATTAAAGTAAGGCCATCCTGAAAAAATCCTTGGTTGCATTTACACGACCGACTAATTCAAAATTTGCAAAATATTTTTTAGCTATTTGGCAAAATCTATTTTTCCTTTATATCAACTCTCCATTTTCAGTACAAAAAAGCATATCATGGTTGGTTGTATTGGGGTTTAACGCCGTTTAAAAAACAAAAAGCATATCTACCAACCCAGTGTTTGAAGTAACTGCAAACTAAAACAATTTTTTTTAAGGACGGCCTAAATTAATCATTAAAGCTGTAAAACTCATTTTCTCCAATGGCTGATGGCTTTATTGCGACACCAAGTTGAATTTCATTTCCCAAAATAACATCTGGTACATATAATTTTGAGAAAATTTCAAACAGAAATTAGTGTCTATCAGAAATTTGGAACTCCCTGAAGACAAGTTAAGTTTTAAATTCATATTTTATTTATTCATTGCATTCATCCAAACCTGGTTGAAGTTTGAAAATAAAAAATCTTTTGTTTTTTTAACTGGGCTCAGAATGTCAAACTGAATTTATTCACCAGTCTAAGAGTGCTGCTTTACCATTGGTCAGTTTTAACAGTAAACTTAGGAGCAGCCAATCAGATGCTTCACTTTTTTAGACTGATCTACAAGCTTATTGCAAACTGCATACAGCACCCAACAGCCAGTCTAAAGTATTGACCCAAACAAAATAATTCAGTATCTAAACATTCCACAGTATTATCCAGTTAATGGTACTGTTAAAACCATATTCAATTGATTAAATTTTGATTAATCACCACACACCACAATAACAGTAAATCTTTAGATAAATTTAATGGTAAACTCATGTTGGGAACACAAGATTAAATGGATGATAAAAACAAGTTTAAAACCATGTTTAGTGAGATTTATGTGTTCTTAAACAATACACAATTTGGTTCAAATAGTTCTCTAAATTGAAGATAATATTTGCTTGATTTTCATGAAGCTCTCTAGAATGGAAACAAAAAAAAATTTTCAGGTGTTATGCCTGTTTTCAACAGTATTTTAGAATAACAGCCGGTAGTTAATGTTACAGGGTCTGAAGTTATAGAACTTGAGATCCGTCTCCAAATCCGAAACAAATTTTCACATGTTCTCTATTTATTTCTTATAGGTAAGAAGAAATTTTATCTCATTAACTTATATATTAAATACTGTTGCGGTAATTATATAACTGTATCAAAATTAACTTAAGCATAATAAAAACAAACTCTTGAGATTTGAGCCGTGAGTTTCAACCAAACCTTCACAGAAAACGAGTGCCTCGGCACAATTTGGTTCAAAAAGCTCTCTAAATAGAAGACAATATTTTCACTCTCCAGAATAGAGACCAATTGTTTGTATCATGATTTTATGATCATTCCATATTTCTTATAACCATGTGTTGACATTTAACTATTTTTCATGAAGTATGGTAGAAAATCGACTAAATTTTAAACAGCAAAATTTTATAAAATTTTTCATTCGCATGCAGAATAAAATATTTCTGTTTTGATTTCTAAATAATGACAAAATAATTGTATCGCTATAATTCTGGTAAACAAAACAGTAAATAATAACACAAACTGTTTATTACAGATAACCATCTTGAATAGTTGATTTTGTACATGAATGTAGGTTAAAAAGCTATAAATTTTTATGTGTGTTTTTTATTTTTGCTTTCGAACAAAAAGGTTAAATCGCTAAAATCGCAGTATGAAATCGTTTTAACATGCAAACACAGTGACTTTAAACAAGTGTCATTTTATTATCAAATTAATCTTATTCAGTGGATTTAACTGATTACTATACCTGACATGCCTGCCCCTATCAATAATGTGTCACTAATTGTAAACAAAGACATTTTTGACATACTGACATTTAAAAGGATGTTTTTGAATGGAGTCAATATGAACACAAGGTACATTTTTTAAAAAATATCATAATTTGAGTTACAGAATGTACTGAAATACATGTACCATATACAGCCAAACTTGTGAACAAAGACAGCTAAAGTGAGAGCAGAAATACAGCCTTATACATCCACAGTTCACTTCTGTTCCGAGGTTCATTTGGTCTACATTAGCAATAAGCATATGCAGAGTTACCATATTTCACAAATGACCCTTACTCACAGATGACAAATGTTCACCAGTGACCATAGTTCAAGTAACTGTTTTTGACAATGACCATTGTCTACAATAGACTGTTTTTCGAAGGCAGTCAATGTTTAAAGGTGACTGAAATTCACCTAATTAAATTAATACAGGTTCAATTGTATATAAATCATCAGTCTATTAATCTTCAGAGATCAAAGCTTCACATTATATAAGATCTACGGATGTGAGTGGTTGATTCTCAGCCAAGGTTTAAACTGACCAATGGGAAAGCTGTGTTCAAAGAATGGTCTAAAAATAATATTGGTATTTTCAGAATGAGCATTTAACTCATAAAAATGTAAAGGTGCTGATCAAATGAGAGCTTAACATTCCTAACGTACCTGGTGGCTTTTCCACAGATGGAGGACTACGAGCAGCTGGTAAACTTGATCTGACAAACCCGCCACGATGGAATGTTGGTCCGTCAACTTCAGACATAGTTCCATCATAATCCATGGATCGGTTATGCTGCGTGTAACCAACAGTAGCTCGACGACGTGGGTCACGAGATCGTCCCTGAAATAAAATTTGTTTGATTAATAAATAATTTATGTTCAACCTGGCCCCATGCAAGGTCAGCAATTTTGAACTAGAAATTATCAAGAAACCAAAATAAAACTATGTGTACAAGCATATGTCAGTGACAAACAAAGCTAAGGTCCACATAATATGTAATTAAATAACAGAAACAATATCACACCAATAAAAAATGATGTCTAAACAGTAAGGGGCATATATCCTAGACCTAGACCTTAGGTGTCCTATACCCAAGTTCAGAGCTTTGATGTCTTTCACCTTGCTCTGAATCTATCCCCTTACTTGACAGTGTTTATCATTCAAATAATTCATTAAAACTTTATACAAAGATAAAACAGAGGTATTTAAGAGTTATTGATCAACTTAGTTTGAATGTACAAAGAACATGGTGATATCAACCTTTGTACAGCTTAATATTGGATAGTTTGAGGTATGAACAACTTGATTTATTTTTAATAAATTAAGTTACACATGCAGTTATTGTTAATAAAAATGTAAAACAATGGATTTTAAACCATATGACCTTGAACTTCTATAACAAGTGATGAAGGTCAAGGTCAAAGACTGGATGGTTGAAACTATAGTAAATATGTTTAAAGTCAACATACTGGTACAAGTTAAAAGGTTAAAGTTGGACAAAATTTAGATCAAGAAGAAACAAAAATAAGAAAAACTCCAGTCCTTAAAAGGGAGAAATAATCATTCTTTATTTACAAGACGAATGTGTATTCTTTACATAATCATCACAACTACCATTAATATTTCACTAACAGACAAAATCACATATAAACTTACCAAGTTATATTTCCATCAATTGAATTGATACACACTATGAGTAAAGGATTACATTATCAGACATAACACATCTAATTGTTCATTTCTCACCATTAATCAATGTTGCACAGATTAGTGTATCAATTGATAGATCAAATTGTCAATTACACTGACATAAACAGATAAAACTAGTGGTAAATAGCCAAGAATGGAATATTTAACACCAGAAGTGGCTTTATTCCTAAGTCAATAGTCACTGAGAGAAGCATATCACTACAAGTGATCCAATAGTAAGATGGCCGAAACATAAAACTCCGTCTGCTTACTACAGATGACCGTCAATGTACTATATATGACTGTTAGCGTATTACAAATGACCGAGATCTAAGATTTGTAGTAAAAATGGATGAATCTGATAATATTGCATATAATAATTTCTATGAAGGGGTAAACAATATTAACACCAAAGAAACACAATCCATTAAACAGAAATTCATCAGCTAACACACACTTCAAGCAAGCTTCATCTTAGTCCTGTGCAACAGACAACAAAAATTTTTGATAAATGCACAAATTCCACCAATGATCAATGAACATGAGATTAAACAAAAAAATTCTTTACTGAAGGCAAAACATAGCGATATTCAGAAGTCAGCACTCATAGGAAAATTAAATCCACTTCGGACACTTTATCAAAGAAGACCGAATAAAATTGTCATTCATATCAGCTGGAGTAGTATCCAAAAGAGCAGCTTATGTTAATAATTCCAGATAATTTACGACCATATGATTACATCCAAAAGAATTTGATCCCAGTATATCTTAAAGAGTATAAACTTACTATAAATAAGTAATTTGGTTCAATAGCAAAAACATCTCACCGACTGTGACAGAGTGATTACTGAGTATTGCAGTCACATAAGTTATCGTGCCAGTTGATCACTTGTAGCATTTCCTCTAAAGACTACCAGCAGTACAGCAATACATTGTACAATCACATAAAAATGCATTTCCTATTTCAAAAAGAGAATCTCAAAATACATTTATCCCTATTATGGTCTGTTCAGACAGACGCTGATGCAATCGTATCACAATCTGCATCAAATATAGATAAAATCCTGCATTTTTTTCTCTTAAACTTGTAGTCTATTGAACCAATACGATCTATCACATCAGCTCTCCATAAAGAAGGAAGAAATCCTACTAAACCACAAACTCTCCACAATGAAGGTGGAAAACTACCATCATAAAAACTAACTCTCTGTAAAGGAGGAAGAAATCCACTGTCTATCACATATTATATGAGAGACTTTGTTTGCTTCAGCATGGAATGAACCAGTCTGTTGTTCATGCAGATGTCAGCAGAAAACACAGAAATCTATCAAGTCCATCACTCAATGCATTATCTCATATCTCAGATTTGATCAGGGAAGACATTTTCAGACACAGTCCACAAATGGAATAATACATGACAAAATGTGAGACACAGATTTATTTTCCCAAAACTATTTTGTTAGGTGCAATATATGATTCTGGATCATTTCTTCACACGACATAATACAGACACACAGACATTCTGTATTATACATTAAACACATAAAGATGAATCAATATCTCTGAGTTCATTCCAGTATTGTTAAATTCTAGTACCTTAACTTGTAATCAATATAAATTTATAGAGCCATAAAACTTCAAACACAATGAATGGCGAACAATAGTGACACATTTAAATGCGAAATTTCACACGCCTTCTATACACACCAATCATAGTAAAAAAGTTAAACATGTCAACTATGAGATTTTTATTTCAATTAAATAGTTTGATACAAAAAATAAATTAATTTTGAGAAATTTTCAATTTTTCAGAATGTTGCAACTGACCAAAATATTCAAATACTAAAAAATACCAGAGTTGTTGAGAAAATTTATCAAGTTCAAATTTGCTAAAACCTGTTGACCTTGTATCTAGCTGCTTTTGGGAGGCTGTAGAACAGAATATCTTAGTAAGCATTTAAATTTCAGTTCATAGGTTTAAGTGAATTATTACATAAATGGGAGACATCTTTAACAAAATATGTAGGTTAAAAAATTCCAAAACAAAAATAGTACTGCTTACAAAAGCATGAAGAAGTAGAAATCTGTAAAATCTCGTCATAAACCACTTTTTGAACACGTACCAAAAACTCCTTAATAAATGCCCCTTGGATTTGTTTTTGTTTTTATGTGACTTATTGTCACTGGGGTTAAATGTTATTTTTCAACAATTTTTCAGTTATCTACAGTAACCAGTTCACCTAACCAGTTTTCCTGGAAAATGAGCAATAACATTATGCAGGACAAATTTCTTGCACATTTCCCCCACAAAGATTGATGAGCAATTTACAACCATTAAAACATTTTTGAATTCTCATGATATTTAAGATGTTTTTGACTTAAATTGAACAGTATGAATTAAAGACCTCGTGAAAATGTCTTTTTTAGTGTTTGTGTGAAAATTCATGCCAGTAAATCTCACCATAGAATAGTTAGTATTTTTCCCTTGGATTAATGTCAATTAACGAACAATTGTTCAGTTATATGTGGGTGGGCTTATGCCCCACTTACAGATGAGTGCTGATTATGTCTCTGTTTTACATTTATGTATTTATATAAACATGTATCAGAACATTCATTGGTAATAAGTAAAGTTCTGAAATGGGACAAACATAATAGTGATCTTCACTCTTTATTTAACAACCAAGAAGTGTTGTATACAATTAAAGAAAGGTTCTACCCAATGTGCAACTGCAAACTATATTGTTTGTCAAGGTTTAACCCTTTGCCTCATAATACTGTGGACCACACTTGAAAACAAGGTGGCAAAAGAAGCCATTGCTTGTAATGAGTAATGGCTTCCTTTGCCACAGTGTTTTCCACTCTGTCAGAGGGAAATTGTTAAACCCATTGTTTAAAAATAAATTGATGTTTTGCATATTTACTTTATATTGGGAAGAGTTCAAAATATGCTTATGAGGCAAAGGTTTAATAATTATACCACAGATTCAATTTTAAACCCAAAGCTATTTATCTGATAAGTAGAGACAGAAATAACCTCTATATAAATAATTAATTCTGCTACACAATCAAAGTCACATTCATACACATGTGCCCAGACAGTGTTTTGTCATACTTCACAAACACACGCGCACGCACGCATACACACGCACACATACATACATCAATCTACATATGACTCAACAATCAACAAAAAAAAACCCAAACCTTAACAGATCTTACAAATACATGTCTGACTTAATACAATACATTATCTGCTTAAAAAAAACACATATTTGCACTAAAGTCAAACAAATACAGAGAGGTCAAAGGTCAAGCAATTAATCAACTCTTCAAATAAGTCCATTGATTCTGTAGAGGCAATGATACAACCCAATATGGATACATACTACAAGAAATAGGAAGCCCACCACGTACAATTAGTCGTATTGTACTTCATAAAAGGATCCAGGAAATTTTGAAACTAATTTATTTATGAGACAGATGAGGCAATCTAAAATCATTTTGTGTGAAGGAAAGGAGGGATAAACGACAGAACAATCCTTATAAAACACCACTTACTTTAAAATTACATCACAGTCATACCATCCAATGGAATTCTATCCAACCACATGTTGGGTCTAAAAATATTCCTTCAAAAAACAAGTATTGATTTAACTAACACAACAGTTTCCATTATCCAATTCTCCACAGTAAAGAAATTGAATATCTCAAAAACACAGCCCTTTATCAGCTCCCTAGAGAGTGAATAGGCCCCTGAATATACAACAAGGAAGTTGACAGTTAGTTATTGATCCCCGAATGTTTTATCTGTGACTCATACGCACCAAACCAGTTCCCTAATTCGGTATTCACAAGCTACATACACAACAACAAACTGATTAGCTTCATTTCAGCGTCTCTCGTCTCCCCCCTGTATCAGACGGGAACATCAATAAATAGTCCAACAATGAAATGAATGCATTGAAGCATTGAGACTCTGGAAGACCTTTTTGTCTCTATATAGACAGTCTAAATCTTGTATTGAATACATATAAACCATTACTTGATGAAAACACAGAAAGTGCGCAAGTTTTTGCAGAAAAAAATCATAGCCAAGCATAACATTGAATTTGAGTCATTAAAATGAATAATATGTCAAGTTTTGTCCCCCCCCCACTGAGGTTAGGTTTAATGTCATACCTGGGTCATATGGCGACATTTACTAGGCCAGAACCACCAACTTTCTTTAAGTTAGCAGGACAGCTCCATCACTTGTGAAATTTGGTCCTGGATGGAAATAACACTTACAGAGGTAAGGGCAAGACCCAACAGGGTGATTTTCACAGAAATCTGATCTGAGCAGCACCGCAGTTAAATAGCTGCATATACAGTCAAACCTGTGTTTGCAGCCACCTCCAAATAAAGACAACCCTGTAAATAAAGGCCATTCTTTGAAAAAACGTGACTGATTATTTAGAACAAATGACCTCTGAATAAAAGCCATCTGTCAATAAAGGTCATATTTTGTCTTTTCCAAGGATGGCCTTTGTTCAAAGGTTTGACTGTAATCTGAACAACTGGTTAAAACAAGATATATTAAAACTATAGAGAAATTTCCATGGAGTGTTTTCATAGCCTACATCCAAGAAGTTTGATTAATACCCTGCATATCCATATATTCTAAAAGACAGCAGAATTCTACTGGTACAAAATATATTTCTCAGAGATTAATCAAATTTCTCATCTGAGGGCAATGCTCAGATCAGACACAGAATACTCAATGCAACAATTTTCTGGAGAGCATCCTGCATACATGATCTTTTTATCAGAAAGTTTGGCATTTAAAAGACAAGTCGACCAGGATTATTTGGTAACATTGTTTACAATGACACAGAGAAAATATTCAAATTCTATCCATGTTCAAAGCTCTCTTTTTGAAAACAATTATATAAATAATTGATCATCATATTTTGTACAGCTTTACAAATGTTGACTGCTGAATTTTGCATTTTAGGCCAGTAAAAACATAGTTGTGTTTTTGGTTACCTGATTGACCCCATTTTTTGGTGTAGAGCCTAAAGTCTTTAACAGCAAAATAAATAAAATGCAATCAATCCTGGCATTACAAAACATTTATTGAAGAATCATGCCTCAAAAGGCCAAAAACCTATTCTTAGAAAAAGAAATCGAAAAAGTTTTACGATCCACCCACCCACCTTTTTTGTACAGTAACTAGAAACACAACATTTTTTCCAGGCCTTATTGAAAATGCTTACCAAACAGTTATTGCAGAATATTCAAATTTATTGGAGAGAAGAGTTCATACATTCAGTAGAATGTAGTGATAGCAAAGTCTTCAGAACCCAAATAAAACCTTAAAAATATCCATAATACATTTCTTTGAAGTTCTATGCCAGGGTCATTTGGCAACTGTTCCAGCTTTACAAGCGGAGAAAGACTCCAGGTATACACACGGAGAGCCATCGACCTTCTGTACGCTAGCTGCACAGTTTCCTAACAGTTTTGTCTGGTTCAATGTGGGATTCAAACTCACAGGGGTAAGGGGATGGTGAATACTCCAGATCATATCCATTTGACCCCCCCCCCATTTCACAATATCTATTACATCAAAATAAAGAAGGGCTTGGTTCAGCAATAAATAAATACTTCACTATATCTAATCTTTCACTTTATCTAAGTTCATTATAACAGCCACTTACAGTACTGATATCATTGGACAATTTCAGTTAAAGCCAACCAGTTCATAGGAATTAATCTAAATAGATTTTAGAAGGACTTACCATACATAGCACAAACATTAAGTTTCTCTCAACATATTTGGAGGGAAATGTTTTCAGCTGGTATGCCAGTATTCAACAATATTTCAGAAATGTAACCACAATAGTCAATTTAACCGTTTTCCATGCATTCTGTTTTTTTTTTTATTTTTTATTTTACCGGAGATTAATGACACACTAACAGACAGGGTCGCACTAACAGACAGTGGAGGAAGACCTCAGGCTCACACCTGGGTAGAACCACTGATCTTCCATAAGGTAGCTGGACATATTTGGAATTTTGAACCTCAAATGTGAAATTTTGTCCCGAGTGGGATTCAAACTCACAGCAGTGAAGCTATGATTAGTTAGAGACCATAACCACTCAGCCACAGAGGCCTTAACCACAATCTTAACAAGAAATGATCTACATTCAAGAAAATTCAGTTTATTCAGAGTACTCACGAATGACCGAGAAATGTCTCGAGAGTCATAAATTTCACCTCATGGGACAAGGAAAGACCAACAGGCGCAGGTTACAAACCAATGTCTATCTTGAACAAAAGCTGGACCCAACAAACATGAAAGATCTCGCAAATCTAGATCGACATGGCACTTCACATTAATGCATCATCAAAAATGATTAATGTTATGGAAGTGCATTCCTATCTTTAAAATAAAGAGCTATTTTCAAATATGAATGCGTGCGATATCTGTTTATGTCAAACTGCAAGGAGAGTTTTATCAGTCAAAAAGTGCAGGGGGGGGGGGGGAGGATTTGAGAGTGCAAGACAGACTACCAAACATTTCCTAATAAAAATCAATTCCCTTGTAAACATACCAACCTATATCAGAACAAAAAACCATGACTCACCATTACTGTTTTAATAATCTTTCAACTTATATCCTCTGTGTTAAAAAATTTACTCAACAATCTGTAAATTGCAACATCCTGGGCAGGGGCCACTTTAGGTGAAAGTCATGATATCCTATCAGAAGACATGGCCTGTGATTAATACAATATCAACATTGTGTACTAAGGTTATTATCAGATATGTTCAACCCTGGTGATAAAATCGTATACAATTCACTCCTTACAGTAATAAAGAACACAGCATTGTCTTAAACAAAAAGATAAAACTGGGCTGAGTGTTCCATGCCATCATGAACAAAGCTCATAAAACGCGAATGGAATTCTTCCTCAACATTGAGTTTATTACACAGTCTACATTATCTCCAGTGATAATAAGGGTGTTTGGGTGTGAACAGACCAAAAACAAATTGAAGAAACTCATGCACAGCATTCCAATAGAGAAGATGGTAGCCCTATAACACCAGCCTGTGAGTCACATTAGTAATTTAAGCCAGGAGAAGTTTTAAGAATGCTGGTTTAGCATAAAAAAGCTATTGAATTAGTGGTAATATAGGAACCAGGTATATGTGGATAATGACAGCATAGCTTGAACTTTTAACATCTGTCCTCTGGATGTCATCAGCAAAAGCCTGACTATAAGAAATATAGCAAAACCTCATTTAGTAATGGCTTCAATTTATTTACCACCTTAATACAAAGACCATTCATTTTCAGACCACTTTTCAGTTTTTCCTCTTTCTGCACTGGGCTAATGTCAAACCAACAGCCAAGGTCATTTGGTGACTTTTCTAGCTGTAACTGGGGTGGAAGACCTCAAAATACACCTGGGTAGAACCACCGACCTTCCATAAGCTAGCTGTGGGACAGCTTCCTCACTTGTGAATTTTGACAGTCCCCATGGTATTTCCTCTACATTGCAACCACCTCAATATTAAGACCACTTAATTTGGTCCCAAAATTTGATCTTAAAATTGAGGTTATATTGCATGTGAAGTATATTGCATGTACATGGGTTAAAGTGGAAAATTTTCAAAAACCCAGAAATCTTAACCTCGGTGCAGTGAAAACAATAAAAACCAGTAGGGTTCAGACCTTGGAAAAAACGGGGGTTACGGAAAATTCCGGAAAACTTTTAACCATGAGTGTTTCTGTAACATTGTCAATTATGTTTGACATCAATCAAGTACACCCTTACCTTGTCAATATCTCTTCTCATTATCACTTGATGAGAATTACTTCTCTGCATTATATTGTACTATATCCACACGTGTTAAATAAATAATTGATTAATAATTGAATATACCACAAACCACACAATACACTCCATCATAATTGAATTTTTATTCCACATCAATGATTTATCAATTCATATTCTAGTATTCTCACTTTATCCTTTCTTTAAAAAATAGGTTTATGGTTCAAATCCACTTTTATCTATTTAATTAAAAAGGAAAACTTTTGTCCATTCCTCCTGTTTAATCAGGTTTTAAAATCCTCCGTGTAGATTGACATTTTCTGCGAAAATATTAATTGATCACAAATGTAATCTCATCCATGTTATTGAAAATTTAATGAACAAGATGCAATCTTTCCATGACACATGTATTTATTGACTTAAAACAGGTATTTGTCCACAAAATTTTAATGCATTTATCCATGATTTAAACACATACCTGCCACACTTGTCCATGTTAATTTTACGAAAATATAAATCACCTCTGAGCGTCTACCTGACTCTACCTAGAAAAATCTTGAATGACTGGTTCCAGTTTCATATTTTAATCGAAAAATTTTATCAGAAATTTTGCAGCCATGAGTAAAATCCATACATTTTAAAAAGAAAAATGAAAAGATTTACAGATACGTTATCACGAGTTACAGAAAGCGTTATCACGCGTCAACTTTAACTCCTTTCAACATGCATTGAATCAATCGTTGTACCGGAGAAGTTTGTTAAAGCTGAACAATTAAATGTGTACACTTCTAGCAAGTCATATCCGCAATGTTATCTCAAGACAAACACATGTTTTTTACCTGTATAAATACAGGAAATGTCAAGACTAAACCGCTGCAATGAATAACGAATAATATTGTCATAAAATCCCTTAATATGTAATTAGATGTCTCTACATTTATATCCCAGCTGTAGAAAGTCAGATAACCAGTATTTTCCTATCAAAAGCTTGTGTAAGCTTCCATGGACCCAAGAAGCATTTAAGGCCAAACCTGTGTGGCTCAAATGCATCGTTTCTTGTCTGGGCATACCCCCATCCAAAAGTACAGTCGAGTCATTGATAAGTACTAACATAAATCAATTTAAATGAAGGATCAGTACTAAGGTCAAAATAACCAAATCTGTCACTCGCAAAGTCCTTACAGCTAGTTGTGACTATACTTATATAAATGCGACTTTTACTATCTAACCATACCACATTTAATCAGAAAAATCACATTTTTACTCAATATTATCTAACAACGAATGCAGCTTCAAATACCGTCAAATATAATTTTAAAAAAATGAAATTCTCACGTTCAAATATATTTAGTATCAAACATAACAGATTTTTTAAAACTTATCAATATAACATAATTCCTCAGGTATTATTTGTGTCCAAGTATTTGCTCACTTTTGTGTTTTGCGGATAGAAACTTTTCAGTTGGGCCAAAAAATAAGGTTGGTTGGGTTACTGCAAACTCAACTGTTGTTTTTCTGGCCTAATAAAACATCATGACATCTTTTCAACAATAGTCTTACTGAAAAGACAACAACCAAAAAACCAACAACATCTTCGTTAGCAGCCTAAGTCTGAAATATCACAGCATAAGCCATCATCTTTTTTTAGCAGCAGACTAGTACAATCATCATAATCAAAAACTTATCCTGATAATTATGAATTAGATAATGGCTCAATAACATGGCACAGACCTGCTGGAGTCACAAGAAAATATAAACAGGTGGAAGTAAGATTACCCCACCCACAATGTACTAACAGAACATCTATTTTATCAGATATGTTGTCTAGATATTATATAACACATATGGCCAGGAACAGCTGCATGTGAAATTTTTACTTTTCAGCAAACAGTTATGGAGATTATTCAAGAAAGTTTTAAATGCACCACAAAATTATGAACAATAAATATCACAATATTATTATTTCTTTTTTTTTGAAAAAAAAAGCATTACACAAAACTATAGACAAGAAACATGACAATGTTTCTAAACCAGGTGTTCAACAGTTTGCTGAGAAAAAACTAATAGCAACCTTGACATTGACCTTCCAAATACAATCCTTAGCAAGGTCTCCATAAAACGTGTTACATAGCAAGTTTGACAGCAACAGGTCAATCTAAGCTGAAGATATCCAACAGACACCAATCGTCTGATGTCACCTTGCTCGACCAAGGTCATACACCTATCCAATAACCAGACTTCTCAACTTTGTTTTGTTTTTCTGAGATTTATTGTTACTGCAGTTTAATGCCGTTTTTCATCAATTTTTCGCTTATAATCGGTGACTGGTTCACCTAACCAGTTTTCCTGGACTGTATATTAACCAGTACTAACTTACCTTTCCACAAGGAGCCGGCAACTTCTCCATACATGGAGGAAAATCAACATTTTTGTCAAATTTCATAGAAGGGTATGACCTGCCACGACTGGGATTCAGACCTGGATTTCTGGGTTACAAGTCTAGCACACTAACCACTAGACCACAGCCGCTAGTCCTTTTCAACTCTGCAGCATAACCTCAGCAATCCAGACAAACTGTCAACCACAAAGCCCCTATTAAGCCCCTGTAATACCCTCATATTTATAACACTAAGGCATTATAATCAAGCACAGCACATGGTAATATCTGCAAGGTGGACTGCTTTTGAATGAAATAAATTTCACAAGTCTCAAATAATCATTAAGCTACGATAGTAAGTTTGATTAAACTTTAATTACCATTAAATGATCATGAAATTAATCAGTTTTTAACTAAAGGCTATCTTATGTCAACATGCTGTAACCAGTACAGGGAATCAGTGACACAATATACTTACACTGATAATCATTAATTAATTACTTTTTAATGAATAGAAATGACAGAAATATAAATCCTTTCAAATAAGGCCATCTTTATTAAATTGTTGGTTTGAAGTTATGCAACAGCTTCATTAAAAAATCCCCTGACCAAACATTTTATTTGTTCTTTAGTCCAACTTTTCAACCATTACCGTTAAACCTGTGTTTGTGGCCACCTTTGAATAAAGACCACCCTGAGAATAAAGGTCATTCTTTGAAAAACTTTCACTTGATATGTAGAACAAACAAACCTCCAAATAAAGTTTACCTGGCAAGGGTGGCGTTTGTTCATAGGTTTTACTGTATATGATGTTAACATAAAATATAAAAAATGCCTACCTTTATACCAACTGATAAAAGTTTGGGTCACATATCTGTAAACCAACATTCGTTTCAAGAATGGCCAAAATTTTATTTAAAAAAATGTTAGGGAAGGGTTTCAAGCCAACAGGTTTGGCTAAAAGCTTACCTGAGGTTGAGATAATTGGTACTAATCTTCCTTTAATATCTGGTTGATTAAATACTAATTAACTATGTGCCTTTAGGGGGCTTATGGCCAGATCAATAAAGAAAAAAAACATGGCAGCTTTGTGTCCTATACTGTTCAGTTATTCTGATAAATCCCATCTTAATTGGTGAATATTACTTAAATGATGATGGAAATATTGCCTTGGAACCAATTTCTTCCTATTCATAAAAATAATTATTTTTTTATAATTTGGTTTAAAGCCTGTTTCTACAATATTTCAGTTGCGTACTGTTGGGCCAATTTCCTGAAAACTGATGCTATATAGCCTAAAAGTAAGCCAAGCATTTTGATTTCTTTTTTTTACTGGGTTTAACGTCATTTTGTCAAATTTTCAGAACGGTATGACCTACTGTGACTGGTATTTTTGAACCCGGATTGCCGGGTTAAAGTCCAGCATACTAACCACTGGACTTCAATCAAGGCTTTTCGATTTCTTCTGGCAAAAAAAAACATCAGGTACACCCTTGTACCATGGTACCTCAAAAAAGGTAAAAAATAGCTACCAAATATTGCCTAATAAATGCACCACTCTTAATTAACACCCCAATTCATTTATGGGAAAAATGAAAGATCATGACACATACACCATAAATGTTTTTTATAGTGTCCAACATACTACAAATTTTATCCAACACATCTTTAACAAGTAAAAACAATAATACTTCACACTGAATCTTTAGAATATAACATCCTTGGGGCCATTCATTGGGAAATAACCTCTAATTACCACAGTTAACCCTTTCTTTCAAATTCAAAGCAAATACATAAAGCATCAATTTATTCAAGAAAATTGGGTTATTTCTCTCTGACAGAGTGGAAAACATCGCGACAATAGAAGCCATTACTTATTACAAGCAATGGCTTCTTTTGCCACAATGTTTTCAAAAGTCATCTGCTTCAGATGTGCAGTTGGGGGGATGTAAGTCAGGACACTGAAAAACCGAATATTTGCCGGTCCAGACCGAATTTCAAGTTCCCGGACCAATTTCAGTTATGAAAATTTGTTAAAAAATCGGCCCATAAACATTCTACAAATTACGGTCCAAAATCGCCATGTAGGTGCAAAATGTCACAAAACTTCTGTATGTTGTTCGCAAGATTCTCAATACCCCAATAAATATGTCAAGATAATCAATAGCCTGGAGCGATCATCTACTAATCCGATCGATGGAAGTCTGTCAATATAGGGGTCCCTTGTAATTAGTCCAAACACATGGTAGATAGTAGAAAACAATTAATACAGTGATCAATTGTGTTGAGTGATGTGTTTGCTGCGTATATTAACATTTGAGTTAAAGACTTCAAACGTTGTTTTGTAAGTGAATTAAATACTGTCATTATTTTTAAATTTAGTATTGTTTCGGTTTAATCAAAGGCGGTGAATTGTTTTAGAAGTCGTAACAGAAAACAGAATCAAAGAAAATTTAGTAACATCAAAAAGCCGACATTAATTGCTAAGATTTTGCAGACTATATTGCAATTCATCGATCAACCAATGACAGCTTCGAACGCAAGACGCTTGTCGATATCAAAGTCGTAGCTCCGCCTTCTCATCGGGCCTGGACCGATTGAGATTTCAAAATTTTCCATGCCCTGGTAAGAGTTATGAGGCAAAGGATTAAATATTTGAGAACAATAGACTTTTTGAGAGCACACAGCAAGTTTCACCTCGACCTATTAAAATGACTCAGCTTATGTTTTGTACCAATGCTATCAGGACCACTCAGATTACAGGAACATACCGAAACATTTCAATCAGTCACACAGGCAGCTCTTAGATTAAGTTATCCTAAACTATTTATATGAGTAGATTATACATATCTATTTCATAAACAGCTGCATATTGTAACTGTCACGATGTGCAGATTTTATGCTTCACCATTTTATTGCTACCATGTTCCAGGAAAGATAATTTTGAGGTGCAATTACCGAATAAATATAAGAAAGCACTAGTATATAACTAGCAGTGTGTCACATCAAATTAAACCCCCATTATTTAACACACTTAGTTGATCTTTACATTTTTTTCTCATGCAGTTAACACTCTTATTGTGCTGTATCAAGATACCTCATAAAATCCATCTGTAATTAAAGAGAGCACAGCATCTTTAACAGATTAACTCATCATGATTTAACAAGCACCGAAGAGATTAGTGTTTATGGGGATGAAACATCCTGGGCAGCATAAAATGTTTATTTACAAGCAATCAAACATAGCCATGTTTCATTTTGTTTTTATATGGATTTAACAGCAGATCTCAATATCGTTTTAAATTTTGTATAGCAGATGGACTGTTTGCATTGAGAGCCATATTTGTTCTCAGGTAACATACAACAGCACACCAGCTTTCCTCTCATTCCATATGATTATGCCTACATTTCCACATTATGAGTGATGGAAATCATGACCTTAAATACACTTAATAGTCTACTTTAATAATAAGCACCTTGCCAGGGTCTCACACTGTACCATCTGAGATGAAAGGGGAGTGATTGGTTACTGGTGTGAGAAGGGGAAAGCATTCTAAAGTAGAATAATTGGACAGATACTGTTACATAAAAGGGGGGGATAACCTATGATATTTCATTCCAATTAAGTCAAATGAACAGAACTTTGTTCCATTCTGTTTTGTGACTATGCTAATCAAGCGAATAATAAAAAAATGGTGAAACTTACATGTGTTTGGATGAATTGATCATTTAAATAATGAAAGCAGTAGGCAAATGGGATTAATGCAGCAAGATCAGTACAGTATGAGTACCAGTAATTCTATTAGCAATTGCTGTACATTTATTTGTTCAATGAGTATTTGAGGATTATGGGTTTAACACCCATACTCCCCTTCTGATTTTCTCAACAGATTGCCACGTTTCACAAAAATGACCCCTATTACCACCCAATCCACACAAAATTCACACACCTGAGGGAGCCCAACAGGTTTTAATGATGTAATTACAGTCGAAACTCTTTATATCGATGTTCAAGGGGCTTCGCAAAATTGTTTAATATAAATGAACTTAAGTATATAAATTATCAGAGAATTTCGATAAAAGCGAGTTTAATATAATGAGTTTCTACTGCATATAAAACAACAAAATCCAATCATGCTTTCAATGAAGTACAAGAAATTTGTCTTCAAGGGAGAACATAAATCACACAGTAAAATATTTGAATCTGTAAGATGGGAGCTAAAACAACAGTTAACAATTAAATAAATCAGATTTGTTTCTGTGAACCTATGGACAAAACTAATGACATAAGCCATCACTACGAAATTACAGATGACATTTTTAAGTAAACAAAATTATTTCAACAATTTTTTCATCATAATCACTGAAGTAGAAAAACAGCTAAATCGATACACAGTGCCATATGTCAGAAATCAGATTTATTACTGTTCTAACACTAATAAATAGTCATATTTCTTCAAGATTTTATCTGATAAATAACACTCAGAAAATGTCTCCAAAGACTGTCGCACCAACCAAGCAAAATATCGCTTATATATATAACCGTGTTCAACTGTAAATGTTCTGGTTTAATTAAACTAAGTTCTGAGCAGAGTAAAACTGTCACAGTGTAGAACAATTCATGCTTTAGTACTATCAAAAGTTAAGAATTAAATTATTCTACATTAAGTCACACAGGCTTCAGTAAATACCCACAGCACTTGATTTCAATTTTGTAACAAATCAAGTACAGCCGCCCTATACTGTCTTTACTGCAGACAACACAATTTCAAATTTTGCAACCATAAGCCCAGTATCTCTTAATCTGAAACTAAGCCCTAATAAGTCTTTCATATACGAAGTTCAAATGTATATTTGCCATTTTACTCAATAAGATCAAAGTTGCAAGGAATCTTTGACAATCAATCTTAAACTAACAAACATAAAAGCATCTAAGGTCATTCTGTTACACACTAACATCCCTGCTATCTTTACAATGCTATCAAAACTGTATGCTAATCAGCCCTACAAGCAACTATTGCTTTTCTTTCAAATCCAAATTCGCAATCCTTGAGTTTCTACAGGAAACCATTTGTGCAAGTAACCCTCGTCATTCAATTACGAGTCAACATGAAAAGTATGAAGCAAAAGTACACGAAGATCTGAAGAAAAGAGTCGTTATTGAGACAAACTAAGCAATTTTATTTAGGAACCATACAGACATCACTGACTACTCACATGTAGTACCCTGTATTTTTTCATTTTGAGTTAACCCATGAGTTAAGTTCTTCACACTGACAGAACTAACACAGAATCAGAATGATCCATTTGGTGATTAGGCTTATCAAAGAGGCAACCAAAAGGAGTACAAGTTACCCACCAAAAGAACATATTACCTAGTCAATGGAGTAACTTCACAAAAGGAGAATGTATTATCTACCAAAACGAGCATGTTTCTATCCAAAAGGAGCACAGTTTATCTACAAAAAGGAGCATGTTTCTATCAAAAAGGAGCACAGGGTATCTACCAAAAGGATTACATGTAACCCTAAAACAGGGGCATACATGTTAAAATCCAAAAAAAACAAGTTTTCATTCAAAAGGAGCACAACGCTTCTGACAAGTGTTAAACAATGTGTTAAACGTTATTAGCAATCAAAGAAACTGAAACATACCCTGACAGGGAAGCCATCTTCGCTGGTTGTTGAACTTATCTTTTCCGCATACTGTGGATACCTTGAAGCCAACATGTCCATGAATGCTTCCTTGCTTCGTTCTGTCTCCTGAAAATATAGATATATCAAAATATAATGAAAGCAACTGAGACAGTGGAACGCCATTATGAAAAATTGTTTGGCAATCCAAAATATTACAGTAACAACAATTACATGTATACCATTTAGCATAACATCAACAGCAACAACAACATTTATTTCATAAACAACATAAAAACAGTAACAATAATATTTTACAATAGCAACATATCAGGAATTGCAGCAAAAAAAACAACAACAGCAACAGCACAATGGCGATAAAAGGACCATGTTTATTTCCAATAGCTTTTCCTGAAGAGCCAGAATGTGCTGAATAATAATTTTAAGGGATTTGAGTTCCTAATCTTCATTTTAATCCATAAAATTAATGTTTTTCACATGGTAACCAGTGCTAGGAACGATCTCATAATCTTAATTCACAAGGCAATCACAACAATATGGAAATCTAAGGACTGTGGGACACATTAATGGCATAAAAGGATTAATCTTCTCTGGATACAAAACAAATATACATAGAACGCAAACACATGCAAAGACACAACTGACAATGCGTACAAGATTTTACGACACATTGAGACATCAAGCGTTCCTGAAAAACTTGAAAATTTCATGTTGACACGAACATGAATTTCTATCTAAAGAAATTAATGGTGTACCACCGTGTTAGCCTCAATGTTGCAGACAGTCAGTAAAATATTCTGGTCGACAAGTTCAAGGAAAGCAATATCTCACATTCCATATTCATCATCTTCTAATGATATTGAAAAAAAACTCGATATTAATGAAATAAAACAGAAATTTTAGGAAACCGAAGAATGGAGAGGTTTCGTAATGAACGTAACTTGTGTAATGAATACATAAAAGAAGAGAGAAGCAGTAGAATTAACGAGAATCATTTTCATGTTAATCGTTGTTTGTATCAATTTCATCAACTGACTCATAGGATAATCATGTCATGATAAGATTTCATACAAATTTTATCATTCTAGAAATATATTGCTTCATAGTTAAACTTGAACATTAAAACCTCATCTTGAAGCAAACAATTGCCATTAATATACAGGGTGATTTTATTATCGAGTTAAGATATAGGAACTATAGAAAATAGGGGTCATTATGATACGATGGTATAAAGTATTAATGTGGTTGCTAAATGAGGCTTCACTGCATAAAAAATCAAGTGTACATATCACAGAGGGCTTTCATTTGACCCTTAAAACAGCACTTGGAATAAAGATTCTGACTCTAAAAGAAATTTTACAAAAGGGTCAAATTTACTAGAAAAATTAGAAGGAAATTTTGTTGACTCTTCAAATTTTCATTTTCCAAGGGTCATTTTTGACCCACAACTTTTGACTTCTAGTGAAAATCCTCATCATATTTGGCAACAATTGAAGCAGAATCGATTTGAACTCAATTTTCCATGAGAAAAGCCTGGAGTTCAATTTGTGTAATAAACACTTATCTAATTTGAATGTAAAATGGAAGGTAACGATTCAAATTTGTAATCCATTCAACAAACATCAAATACAGAAATTAACACATTGCATTTTTTTCACTGGGGTTTAACGCCATTTTTCAACAATTTTTCAGTTATATACAGCAACCAGTTCACCTAGCCAGTTTTCCTAGACAGCACATGTATTCTAACCAGTACTAACTTAACCTTCCACAAGGAGCCGGCAACTTCTCCACATATGGAAGAAAATTTACATTTTTGTCAAATTTTCATAGAAGGGTATGACTTGCAGCGACTGGGATTCAGGCCCGGACCTCCAGACAGCAAGTTCAGCACACTAACCACCGGATCACGGCCACGGCTAAACACTTGACAACAAAAGTATTTTTCAACAGGTAAAATAAGCTAACATTGTAATAACAGTAAAACACGATCGCATGTTTTGGAACCTTAATCAATACTTCCACTATTCAATTTGATAGTGAGACCCCTGCAAAATTGTCACCATATTTTCTTTGGTCCAAAAGTCCGTCTTAATATCAAGGTTTTACAGTACATGTAATTAGACAAAATTTCATTATCTTTTCAAATTCATTCCACCAAAAATAACTTAATGCGGTAATTAAACATAAGCATTTCCATGGATTTCAGTCAGTAAAAGAAGATTAGAATACAAATATGATCAATATTACGTAATAATAGGAAATACTTCAAGCAGACGTCTAATTTCCTAGTCTTGTCAACAAGATCAAAGGAATGAGACATCTATTTATGTCTCAGACCCGACGCAATAATAACTTATTTGATGAAATTTGTCAATGTACAAAACTAAGGGTGCTGGGTTAGCCCCTTAAGTACAGTCAAACCAGTGACTGCAGCAACCTCTAAATAAAGACCACCCTGGGAATAAGGCCATTCCTTGAAAACCAACATTGATTATTTAGAATTAAGTGACCTTTGAAAAAAGCCATTTGTCAATAAAGGTCACATTTTGTCTTTCCAAAGGGTGGCCTTTGTTCACAGGTTTGACTGCATATAGACATCGCATTTTATCCATTCAGTATATAAAGATACACAATTTCCCAGTGAAATTTATGTGTTCCACATGAAAAAAAAAACATAATCATCCAATCAGCAATCAGCAGAAAAATTTGCACCCAAGTGAACTTTGAGGACACAAACTGTAATATGTTGTAGATTGTAACTTAACAATAAAATGGTAAAGTCACAATTTTTCATTTTCCTAAAACATCATTGGGACATTAATTCTACATAATGGAATATTTGGTAAAATAAATACAAACAGGCTGTTGACTAATTGAGAAAATTATGGGAGGAAACCTGTTTCTCAAATATTCGTTAAAATGCTACAACTGACAAGAAAATGTCAAAATTTGACACAAAAAAAAACAGCACATCACTAGGACAAAAATGTAAATGAACACAGTCAAATTCATCTCTACATACACACGTTTGAAGAATAGTTTATATAATATCAACACTTTTTTGTCAGATCTTTTATTATCACTGAGTTTAACACTGTTTTTCAACAATTTTTCACTTATGTATGGCCACCTGTTCACCTAACCAGTTTTCTTGGACTGTATTCTAACCAGTACTAACTTATCATTCTGCAACAAGCTGGCAACTGAACATACCAGGAAAATCAACATTTTTTTGTAAAATCTTCATAGAAGGGCGTGACCTGCCGTGACTGGGATTTGAACCCGGATCGCTGATTTCTTGTATGTATAGCTGTGACAACTTATAAATTTTATAAGTTAATGTACACATGTACATGATTAATCATGCGTTTTTGGTCTAAATGGGAAATTTAAGCAAAAAACTAACACCCTACAAGACCTTAACAACTTTCATATTTTAATCAAGGATGTGAATAGACTTGATTTCTTGCGTATGACCTTGACATTGTGCATGGAAATCAACATGTGACTGTGTACGACCTTGACATCTTGTATATAAATGAATATGCGAAAAGGGTCCTCACATGGCATTGTATACACATGAATAAGTGAAAAGGGTCGACATCAGGTACATGACCTTGACATCTTGTATGTCAACCAACCAGCACAAAGGCTAAATATTCAGTATGCAGACTTATAAAACAAAAGCTTTGATACCTTTTGCTATAGACATGTTGCGAAAAGCCTTGATTTACAGACAAATGTTGTCCATATTTGGAACACAATTGATTTAAATCGTAAGTTTATGACAATGTTTCGTGGTTGAACTGAAGTGGGCATGAATTTCCCAGTATCTACATATGGTTTCCAATGACAATTAGGTTTTAGAAGAAATTTGATTAAAATGCTAGACAATTATGAGGGAATTTTGTTGATTTATAATTTCATTAAAAGCCTTATAACTTCGACAGTCTCCTAGCTACAGACATGCAATTCAGTTTCTCCTCAGAATTAATCACTGTGTTTGACAGACATCGCCAAACTTCACAGTTGTAGCTCAAGTTTCTAATAATGAAGCAATAAGAATATCCAGAAGACACGCAAAAGTAACAAAACATAATGTAAGATGTCTCCTCTCGTACAAGAATCAGGCAATCCTACTGAGATGGTCAATTTTCCAAGAATTATCATAGATGTGTATTACGGACAAAATAATTACGCTCTCAAGTTATACCAAAATTAACAATTACACTAAGTGTCAGAAAGTATAACCACTTTAGAAAATACCAATTACATGTCATAGACAATAATTACAAGGTGACAATATCTGCATTTATACATTTACCACAAATGGAAATTTTTGAAACTATTGGGTCAGTGTACTAAAACACTGCCATTACAGAAACCTTTGAAACAGGTTAACATTAATATTGATGTAGTCTCATTATAAAATTCAAGTACAGAGCAAGTAGTGAAAACTGGTCCAACTCGATGCCCGAGGGCAAAATGTCGAGCCCAACATTGCCAAGAAATAAAGAAGTTGTATTATAATGCTATAAACTAGTACAGAACTGCTTATATTTATCTTTATCCTGCATGACCTTGACCATTGAGCAAACAGACACAGGTCTTGCATGCAACACATTGTCTCATCATGCTAGAGGTTTGTGCAAAGTTATTTTAAAAGCATTCCATAAATGAAAGAGTAATAGCTTGGACAAACGGTTTTAGACTAATTTTTGACATTTTGACCTTGAATTGTGACCTTGACCTTTGAGTCAAGGCACCCATGAGAATTGCCCAAACCCCATCCCCTACACCCCTTCAGATTTCCATATTATACACAAAAATCACACCATGTTTATCCTAAGTATTAATGGACATCTGGAGAACCATAGAAAAAATTCACTCACAAGCATACAAAACAAATTAATATGAAAAAAACTTGTATCACAAATATAGTACTGGAGAATAAAAGCTAATTACCTGACACATTTTTCAAGCAGGTGGTAAAGGAGCTGTCACATTTGATATCCAATGAAATATTAATTAAAAGTCAGTAACTGTCAAGTCTTGCTTCTGAAAACCCAGTCAGTACTATAATCCAATAATTAAACTGACTTTTACAGAACAAACAGAATTACCAGAATTTTGTCATTTGCCATAAAAAAAATTTTTGCCAATAAAAATACAAATAATTATGTTGGTAAATGCCAACATTTGTCATGGTCTTTCAAACATAATTGAGTTACATCGGTTCCCTGATGCAATTTAACAACTAATATACAAAAGTGAAACGGGTACCAGTAGTATAGCCATAAATAAATTTAAATCAGGATAGTTCTTATAGAACCATTGATTACCATAATGGAGAGTACATAAGGTACCAGAAATCTGGTTCCTAGGTATATTGATGCTTGTCAATCACAGTACATAGAGCCAGGTACCATTAATACAGCCATAAAAGCACTTCGGTTAGATTGGTTCCTAGTCATTTTCTGGTTAATGAGTGTTAATAATTACAAATAAGAACTAGAACTTGCTGAAAAGTACCAAACTATTAGATAGATACAACAAAATGGAATCAATAGCTTTGAGAAGATTAGAAGACAGTCTGAGATTCTTAAGTTCTTATTGAGTTAAAGCCATTAATTACTCACACGTAGGTAGAATTTCCCTCATATAAACTGAGAAATTGTTAAGGCATGAAGACTTGAGGCAATAAGGGCTTTAGAAAGTATTTGTACACAAAATAACACTTATACTTCGGGGCATATGGTCTATACAAAAAGATTATGATAAATCTTAAAACATTTGGGATTTTACACCTGATTTCAATAGTATTTCATTACATACAAGTGGGCAGCTAACATAAACATTTTCCTTAATTCAGTTCAATTTTTTCATTTGAGTTCAACGTAGCACCAACAGACAGGGTCATTTGGTGACTTTCCAGCTTTAATGGTGGAGGAAGATTTACACCTGGATAGAACCACTGACATTCTGTAAGCTGGACAACTTCCTCACAAGTGAAATTTGGTCCCAAGTGGGAATCGAACTCAGAGACCATAACCACTCAACCATGGAGGCCTATTCATAATTCGGTACAAGTTGAAGAACAAATAATGTTCAAAGCAAATAACTGCCAACTTTTCCACATAAATGATCAGTGTTGGAGAACAAATCGTTTGACGTAATCATTGCAGAGAACATAATTATGCCACACTCAAGGTTCAAACTCATGAACCAAAGGTCTGTGAACTTAACACTATACCAGTTGAGCTATAAATGCAGGCTTTATGGTCTACACAAGCAATGTCTCAGGCAAAACCATGATGGAAATGAAATAATGAATTGTTTTTATAGGGAAATACATTTGTTCATTAATATTGCATTGTGCATCAAATCAACCATTAACAAATGTAGGTTCATCTCGAAAGTACAAATATATATTCCTACAACAACAGTGATATTTGGAGTTAACTGTTAACAATTATACAGAGAGCTAACAGACAAAAGCCCAATCCCTAATGCCTTCATAAATCATTCATCCAGCGTAGAAGCAACCAGAACAGATATACTTAATATGGACAGAAATATTTGACTTAAGTTCGTTCTCAAATAGTCTCATATTTTAATATTGGTATACTCCTAGTTGAAGCCACACAAAATAAGGATACAATTCTGACAACATATACAAAACAAGGACAAGCAGCAGATTCACATATAGAAGGTGCAAGAGGAGAAACAATTGCAAACATTTACACACACAAAGACGACACAAATGGAATTGATAATATACTAAAATGAAATTCATGCCGATACATTGAGTCCACTGATAGCATGCAGTTAATATAGAGCCTACCTCTACAAAAATTAATTCATCCATTCGAGGAGTACGAACAAACTGGGGTTTCTTAAGAATTCCCCGTATTGGTCTCCCGTTCTTGTATGTATACTCCAAAAGAGGCAACCGTTCTGCCTGTCTCCTTAATAAGTCCCTTTGGTATTGTCTTTCAAAGAATTTACAGTATCTAGCATTATAATGGCCAGTTTCATAGCCTCCATTGCGCTGGTAATAGTTATTTCTCCTAGGGTGAGACCTGTATTGAACCTTTGTTGGAGGAACAGGTTGCGACCTCAAAGTTTTAGGTCGCGTTGGAACGCCTTCTTTTCTGTGGCCTTGACCTTTGAGTAAATGTCCTTGAGAATGGGTTCCTTTTTGACCCGCAGTTTTACAAGGCAGTTTGTCAGACCTTCTTCCAGTTACATGTTTAGGCTCTGTTGGAGACTTTTTTTCACTTCTGAGTCCTTTTGTATCAAAGACGTACTTCCTCTCAGAGTTTCCTCCCTTAGGTAACTCTCCAGTGTTATCTGGCTGCCCTCCCATACAACCAAAGATGGCATCCCGCATCTTACAGAAAACACATCCTCGATACATAGAGGGCGCCACCCTTACTCGTCCATTATTATCCAACAGTCATAATTCCATGATGAATACATTCCATAGACTTGTAACTAAGATCTAATGTCAAAATTTTTACATGCCTTCTCGATAATTCTACTAAACATAAGTCAACTAGTCTTATATTTCTCAAATCAATATCTGCTCCTAAAATTAACCAGATGCAGAATATTAAAATCAAGGAAGAAAACTTGATTAAATTATAAAGAAAAACAGACTAACAAGCAAGAGGCTAACAGGTGCTTAGTAAAATTATCCTTCATTAAAGTTTCATTCATCAGCAACAGATGTAGCATTAATTTCAACAAATTAGCCAGATTAAAAAATGAAGCCCATTTCCAACATAATCAATAAGTTTTATACTCTAAAGAGAAAGGTTACTGTGTAAAATATTTATTAAAACAATCAGAGCACATTCTGACAGCAACTGACAACTACAACTGTCAACCTCATCAGCAGCTACCAACAACAACAGCCAACCTCATCAGTAGCTACCAACAACAACACCCAGACTCATCAGTAGCTACCAACAACAACAGTCAACCTCATCAGTGGCTACCAACAACAACAGCCAACCTCATCAGCAAATACATGACATCAACCAACAATAACAACACACTACAAACAACACCAGTATATTCCCAAAAATAATTTCAACACCAATTAATTTTGATTTAACGAACAGTTGACATCCAATGTCACATATTTCACAGCATGTCAGACAAAAATGAATGTTATATAAATCATGGTACTCAGACAATTCCCAATAAAAGTTTGACAAGAATTTCTATTTAGCAGCAAATCAGCCATTCAGACTGCATCTTAATCTGGTGAGAGACAAGTCTCCCGATTAATAGGTATATTTCATAATGCATATATTAAAAAAGTACCTAGTTTCCAGTAACACAACCAACCAACCGCTTTTTTTCTGCTGACATTGGATTTTTTCCTATCGAAAAACCTACTGAAAAGTTTTGCTGACCTATTGACCCTGTATTTTTGGGGGATGTTAGGGAAAGGTGGCATTTATTTTTGGCCGAGTCTAGAAATGTTACTATTTTAACTAACTCTTTGTAACAGCAATAAAGGACAATAACATCGGTGAAAGTTGAAAATTTTCCAAAAAAAAAAAACCCAGAAAACTTAACCCCAGGGCTGCAGAAATAATAAAACCAATAGGGTCCAGACTTGGGAAAAAATGAGGTTTCTGAATATTCTAACCATTCAATAAAATGATAACTAGAGTAGTCAAGGATTTTAATGTGGCATTAAAGTAAAAGCACTTGCTTAAAATATTCACTTACATTAAAAAATATAATGCTAAATATGCAGCAGATAAATGCAAATATAAGTGTGAATTTTACTAACTTGGATTTCCTTAAATAAATTTCTAAATACACCATCCCCACTTTGTTCAGGCTCTATATGACATATTCAGAAAAGCACAGTTCTCATATATTTTATGACAATTAAATTTTGATACGCTTACAATATGATGAACTAAATTTAAGTCTGAAGTTGATATATAATCCAAAACAATATCAAAGAATGTATGCTATGAGCATGGAGAACACTGAATTCATAATTCAAAATTTAATTACCTCCCTTGAATAGGCTACTAACTCTTTGAAACCTGACTACAAAATATGAAAATAAAGCCATCATTCAATTAACGCCCAAGCTTTCAAGCTTTAAGCATTAATAATCCTTAAATTGTAACACAACATGTAAGATGCAGCCAATTGTTTACAATTTACGCAAAAGCCATTATTCAAGATTGAGCAGACGGGACCAAAAAACAAATGCATGCTTCCAGTAATTCTTCCACGTATATACACATGACAATAGTTCTGAAAATTCTAGACAGGCAAAGATAAAACCAAATCAAACATTGGGATCGTATTTTCATTATAAGCCAAATAAGCAGTTTTCTGGGGGAATTTTCAAATAAAGTTAAAGCAGACATTAGCAATTGATTAAATGTTGCCACTAGAGGATTCTAGAATAACATTCAAAACATCCTTGGGAATAGTATCTTCAGTAGAATAGAAAGAATTAAATATTGCAAACGAAAGAGACATATAGTCATAAGTTTCTTTATAATCATTCGTATTTATCACAGGGGTTTAACGTCATATCAACAACCAGGACCATTTGGTAACTTTTCCAGTTTTTAACAGTGGGGGAAGAACCAAGGCATGCACCAGGGTAGAACCATTGACTTTCAGTAAACTAGCTGGGCAGCTTCTTCATTTAAGAAATTTGTCTGGTCCAGGTGGGATTTGAACTCAGTGGTGAAATACAAGTGAATATTAGTCAGGAGACCATAACCACTAAGCCTTGGAGGCCCCTAATTCATCACATTAAATCTTATACCTCCAAAAATCATTCAAAGAATACAATGCCCAACAGGGGGTGTTCATTTGATGTTCTACAGCAATCAAAACAACAGAAATGTGTAACAGATCAGTAATCAAGGGTTTTGACATTCATCATTTTAACAAAGACTAAACAAATATATTTTACTAAACAACATGATAATCTATAATAATAAGTGAGATTTCAGAAGTGTCCAAAAGTGCAGTCTGGCCATTGACAATCAGAAACAGCCATTAAATGCGGGCAGTACAAACTACATGATTAAAAACACCACACTCAATGCATGCATTTGTTAGCTCTACATGTACATTAAATCTTGAATGTAAATAACAAACTAAATGTATTAAAGCAGCTTACTCACATGTGCCTGGACCTGTGTGAGATTCAAACTCCCAGCAGGGAGAGGCTAGCGATTACAAGTCAGATACCAAAACCACTCAACCACAGAGGCGCCATACTTTTATAAAACAAAAACAAGCCAACCAACAAAAAACACACTACTTAAAGTTCATGGATTAATTCTATATATCACAGCATTCTATATATCATATCATGGCAACAATTTAAGCTCAGTTTCTCAAAATTATTTCATGGATGTATGGGTGGGGAGTGGCTGAACTGACCAATAATCTTGGGTTTAACTGAATAGAAAGAAGAGGTTCTTTTGCAAGCACCGAACACATAAGAGTTGTGATAAAAATGCCTTAATCGTAATACCGGTGACATTTAGGGGAAGATGGGATATTTTGTATGTCATTGTTTCTGGGAAATCCTTTTCTTATCTTTATCCAATAAGCAAAATGTCAAGGAGAAACCTTGCCATTTGTGACATTTATAACTATAACACAAAGCAATTCCAAGACTTCAGTGAGCATTACATTGGAATTATCCTCAAACAAAGATGTAAGTTTAATCAAAGACATAAAAGAAACTGAAGCCAATCTCGACTTCCATCACAGAGAAAACGAAACACTCAGGACAGCCAGTAGACAGAAACATTGGAGGCTGGAAGAAACAATAAGACAAAGAATGCACAAATCCCCCTCAAAGCATCAAAAAAAGACAAAAGAATAAAAGACACCTCGGGCACTATCCTCAATGTTCTGGTATTTAACACCAGCTTTGTATAATATTGGATACAATTACGCAACAATGACTAATAAGAGTACAAGAAAAGGAGAGTCACTTCTCCATTGGAAAAGTTTTCACTGATCTTCACAATAAATTCTAATCTTCTACACATCAGCCTCAAAAAACTTGAACTGATCATTCTACATTCCGTCTATTAATAACATTTTGTTAAAGTCTGTATTTGATATCTATCTAATATAAAATTGATATCATACTTTCATCAAAATTGATGAACCTCTATTAGTGACTGCCTCAGTAATAAGACCACCTTATTATACTGACCACTAATTTTCAGGTCAGTTGTCAACGTTTTCTCCAACTTGGTAATGAAGCTAACTCAACATTAAAACCAACTTTTGGCCCCAAATGTGGCTTTAATGTTGAGGTTTACTGCAATACATTTACACAAAGTGACAAAACGAACCTACAATCTCCTTGTAAAAAAAATAAAACTTAATTTCACAGAAAGTCAAAATTAATCAACCAATTAATCAAATAAAAACTGAAAGTACCATAATTTGGTTTGTTCTGGTGTATAAGACACCCCCCCAACTTTTTATATATTTCTAGGGGGGAAAATGTGCATCTTATACACAGTAAAATATGGTACATTATGTACTTTTAACGTTATAAATTCTATCAATGTCATTAGTTGAAAGATTAATAGAAAAAACTCTCTGTCTGGAAGGAGAGAAAAGTGTAAATTGATAGCAGATAATATTTACCATAATTATCCAGTCCTAACTTAATCACATTCCAAACAGAACAAAACTTCATAAATACAACAAAATTTATCCAAATCAAACAAAAAATGTGTCGACGCTGATTAATCACATGACACAAAATGTCAGAATACACAAATTGTCTACATCAACAGTTAAAAGTACATTCCACCACAAAATGAAATTCATTTTAAACAAAGAGAACTAAAAACTATGTGAATTTAATGATTTTGTTAACCTGTTGTGGTTTTCGATGTTTAATGCATTTTTGTATACACCACAAACTAAGCTGAATGTCGTATATTAATTTACTGACATTAATGGGCAATTAAAACATGAAATGACCCATCTAAATGTAATACATGTTTTGAAATCACAAAACGAATGAATTTTTAAAATAATAAATTAATTCAACATAAAATCAATTAATAGTACACTGTGTTCTGTATAATATTTATGACACTTTGAGCCATTTGAATAAACAGATAAAATCGAACATGACCCCATCCCCTGCACCCCCCCCCCAAAAAAAACTTCTGAAAGTTAAAGAATTTTTACTAATGCCATCATAATTAAAACCTTTTGTAGCACTGTGGGCAGTGAGGACTTGCAAACTCACAAATCATAAATAAATAATAAAACATTTTAAATTTGAAACAATACTGATTATCAGCATGGTCACAGCTTTGCCATTTATGCATCTAGCTACTGAAATATTTGCCATCAACATTTTTTTTTCAAGCCACTCAGCCTGCAGGACAACAAGCAAAGAAATTCAAATAATTCCACATCAATTTCAACTCATCCTGAGTCAATTTCTACTTGTAATTATGACCAGATGAGTGGATTTGTTGAGCCCTGATTAAAAAAGTTAAAGAACAATGCTTCCACTTTATTGATATGGTCAGATAGAAATCTCCAAACTATACACAATGAAATAACAATTGCTATCAACAATAACCTCTTTATTATGACCACCTCTGGAACCAAATAAATCAGTCGTAATATTGAGGTTGTCTTATTATCGAGCCAACTTGTAGAGGAAATATTGAGAAGTTGGTTCACAAATACCTGGTCATTATAATAAGATGATCTTTATATATGTATATATATATATATATAGAGAGAGAGAGAGAGAGAGAGAGAGATGTTGAGGTCAACATATTATCGAGTTGAAATACAGAGAAAATATTGAAAACTAGTCTGGTATTAAATGGTCATTAAATGAGATGATTGAAGTTATACAGTACTCAGAAATCCAAAGATAATGAATCCTTGGATAAGTACATAGACTGCATTTTCTCATGAAATGCAACAAAAATCAAGACGCCAAAGGATTTCAATGAAGTATTAAAGTAGCATGTAATTATTTATGGAAATGAGACACTATGATTGAAAAACCCTTTAATGTACTGTACTATTGACATTCTAAATGCTGGTATCAGGTTACTTGGACATATTACCTAATGTTCTCTAATAAATGCCCCATTGTATGTCACACGTTTTTTCACTGGGATTTAACATCACACCAACAGCTAGAGTCATTTTGGTAACTTCCTAGCATTAACAGTGAAGGAAAACACCAGATGTACGCAAGGGTAGAACCACCGACCTTCCATAAGCTCGCTGGACAGCTCCCTCATATGTGAAATTTGGTCCTGTATGGGATTCGAACTTACAGTGGTGAGGGGCCAGTGAAAACACATCAGAGACCACAACCCACTCAACCCATAATCAGCCCCCCCCCCTTACAGTTTTATACTTTTGGTGTAGGAGTGGTGGTTCTGTGCTACAATGCAGCCAGAATTTGGGATTGAAGGGACCCAGATTCAAAACCTGTTTGGACAATGATAATTTCCATGAGCAAAAAATATCAATCTCATATTGATCCCCTCGACCCAGGAGTATAATTGGGTACCTGCAAAGGAATTAAGCTGATGTTCCATTGCAGCATAAAGCACCATTTGTTAATGGACAACTTACGAACCAATGGCTAGGTAAAGTCAATTGAATATACATGTATACAGAAAACAGACTTAACACCCAACAAAAACCCAAACAAGTTTTACACTTTTTCCCATTGGTTTTGGTAACGCTTAATTTATTCTTGTACACACATGTTTTAATAAGAAGAATTTATAAAACACAGTGAGTCATGATTTGTCATTTTCTCAGAAAGAGGGGGGGGGTAATTAAGGGGGACATTTATTAGAGAATATCTGGTACTTAGATACAGACCATCTATGTTATATGTAACATGATAATATTTAATTGAAAAATGTACTTTTGGAAGGTCAATATCACAATGTTATCCCAAATTTCACTAATATATTAAACTCACAGCAGTGAGGGCTAGTCAGAGACCATAACTTAATATGAACTTTGTGAATATAAAACAAGTTTATTCTATCTAAATAATTGATGGCAGTTTCAGAAACTGCCACTTGTAAAATGACAATAAAAATGCTGTCTGCAAAGTAAGTTGTGTTTGATCAAAATGTCACAGAGAACATGTTTTGCACACAGGGCTCCAACTCACAAACCTAGGGTCTGTAGACCTAATCCATGGCCTATTGAGCTAAGCAGACATGCTTAAAAGTTCAACTTACACATTTTTTCTTTTTCTGTATGTAAATCAGATATTTTTGGATACTACTTAAAACATGTGACTAAATATAACCCAGTTGTCTCCCTTTAACTGATAACAATAGATTCAAATACCAAAATCGATGTCGTCAAATACAATCAACAATACTTATGTAAACTCCGTATTCAAAGAAATGATTTCTATGATAATTTAATAGAATAGAATTTCTTCAATACTTGCATTTTAATTCATCACGTACAATTTAAGTTTGTGATTTCTTTATCCTCTTTAGTAGAAGTGAAGTTCAACTATGACATTAACGGCATATTGCTACTTTTCCCTTCTTTGAAGAATTTCAAAACACAAATAGTTAAATAGATGCTGGCAGAACATTGATATCCTAAGATTGCACTGTAGACAACACAAAAGGTCTAAGATGATAAAAATGAACATATTTCCAAAATGTCAAAATTCACATCAAAACATTAAAATTCATGCGCCTGAAGCAAAACCATGGTAATTAGAATACAGCTGTTTTACACTAAACCCCAAAAAATGTATTGTTTGCGAGAAGCAAATGAATCAATCAGACAAAAATGGCCGCATGTTTCAAATGTCACATCTGAGTGTTTCGTGTTTTACCTTACATTAAAAGCAACAAAACAAACCTCTACATAAAGTGCAGACAGTGTTATGCAAGAACATGTTGCATTTTCATGTGAAATTTACCAATTATGATACAAACATTTTGTTGTTTTGCCTTTATTTGAATTAAATACCACAAAAATAAATGCTTACAAACAAACAGATATGAAAAATTGATATGAATAAATCGGTACACAATTAGAAATTAATAATTGACTGCATCACATTCATTAATAAATGTATCTAACCTGACCTGATAATCAGTCTAAATTTAAAACCAAGTCCTTATTTGATTGGTTGTTTATGAACACAGTCTTGAAACTGACCAACTGCAAGCCAGCACACTTAGACTGGTCTTTACATCAATTCATCATATTAACCCAAAGTACTAGTAACTACCAGAAGTCACCATGCTGACCAACATATGGTATTTCTGCAGAAATAACTTGAACATATGTGTTATATTGTGGTCCCAATGGATCATTAAAACTCATGGAGGTATACAGAAAGTAAATGAACCAGAAATCAGGAGAGAATGATTAAAGCACTTCAATACAAATTGAAAATGCAGATTATTCCAGTCATAAGGGATATACAGAAATACTTTTTGCAATATCATAAATGAAAACAATGAATATTATTTACACAGCATAAAACAGAATTGTAGAACTGCAAATACCACATTATAGAAGCAACGTCAAGCAAAATTATAACATTTTGCCAGAATATTGTCAAATTCTGCATTCCATACACAATAGAGTACCAAATTAACTTTTCAACACTTAAATTTGGAACTCAACTGAAAAAAACTATTAGGAGTAAAAAATAACAAACAAAAAGCGTGCGGAACAGGGTGACATTATTGTTCAAATGTTAAAATTCATCAGCAAATAATGGTGAAAAATAAACAATTAAGCAATTAAAGCATTGATATAAGGTTAATTTCTTGGAAGAAAAAATTTTGCCACAACCATATCAGAGTAACAGCAGTTCAGTACTAAACCCATTCCCCCATACTGCTCTCATAAAAGAAACATCTGAAATAACAGTGCACTAAATGAAACAGGATGTACCTAATCCTGGCATGAAGCATATTTCACACTAATTAGTTCACTAATTGATCTATAATTAGTTTGTTTATTGCTTGTAATATCATGATGCAAGCTGATTATCAATACATTCATGTTAGATACACCATTACCATTAGGCCAGGCTTAAAAAAAGCTTTTTCATTAAGACCTGACCAAGTCTCTGTCAGTATGTTAAAATTTATGTGACATTGTCACTGGGGTTTAACACTGTTTTTCAACAATTTTTTAGTTATATACGGTGATCGGTTCACCTAACCAGTTTTCCTGGGTTGCATACTAACCAGTTCTAATTTACCCTTCCACATGGAGCCAGCAACTTCTCTGCATATGGAGGAAAATGGACATTTGTGTCAACTTTTCATAGAAGGGTATGACCTGCAACATCCAGGATTTGAGCCCGGATCTCCGGGTTAGACCAAATCTTTAAATGGCAAGACTGCATTAAAATTTCAAGAGACCAATTATTATCATGAAGTGAACAAAAGGCAGTCCTTAAAAAATTGTTGGTCTGCAGTTGCTCGACGAACTTGATAAAAAATCCCCAAACCAAAAAATTTTCTTAGCAATTTTCACAAAAAGATTTTCTGTTCTTTATTTGTTTTTCATTTTCAGTACATGCACAAAATGCTAACAAAAAAAATTTAAGCAAAATAAAAAAAATTACTACCCACATTTAAATTTAGGTTGCATAACTGAAAACATTTTTTTTAACCATGATCTAGTTATTTGGTTTTAGAATATAAATGAAATCTGTACGTTCAAATATAATAGTGAACAAATTCTGACCAAATAACCAGTCCTGCCCTAATTTTGCTAGTCGAGACATGTAGAACACTTTAATGTTGGCGTTACAATGAAGATGCTCCGGCAAGCTCTACGACCAGATCACAATGATTAATGTCTAGCCTAAGACAAAAATGTCAGAACCAAATCCATTATTGAATAATAGGAATTTATTTCCTATGTTGGCGAATGATTAGAATATATGAATATAATGGCCAGAGGTGTGTATACTACGGACAGCTGTAACATCCTTTGTTAAAATCCTGTCAATCACGAAATAAAGGATTTTTGTTAATGTAATATGTTGATACTGAAAATGAAAAGCTGGAATAAAGAATGAAAAATGAAATTCTCAAAATCACTAAAAAAATATTTGGCTCAGGGAATTTAAATAATCAGTTGTATAACTGAAATTTTTTAGTGATGGCCTTGTTCTTTGCCTTGAAGCTATACAAGATTTTAGGCTGAAATTAATAATTGTTTCTTAGGCCAATTGTCCTTCATTGCTGACTTGTGAGTTCAAACCTTGAGCATGGTACATGGAAGGATTTAATTCAAGAGATTCAAATTCAGAAGGTGGCAGTTACTTGCGGAGAACAAGGTTAGTACTAGTACAAAATCTAGGAAAACTGGTTTGGTCACCTGCCCACTACTATATAACTGAAACACTATTAAAACTGGGCATAAAATAAAAAAAGTTAGGTTGAAATCAAAGCACAAGAATAATGGTATTAGTACTAATTTTGATTTGGCATAAATTTTTACCATTCCTGTAAATCAACTTTAGCCAAGAGATAGAGAAAGGTAAATATGACAAATTAATGATGAATCTAAATAATAATACATCAGAAGAATAATATCAACTTTTCTTCAAGATTTTGCCGAAATGAAAATGCTTGGTGATACAACTTTTTTTGAAATTCGATCATACAGTAAAAAAGTAAGGGTCAACAAATACAAAATGCCAATAAAATACAGTAACCAAGGGGCCAATTTCACTGACATGACTTCAGTTAACACTTAGGTAACACTTTTTAATGATATACCGCTCAAACATTCATCTTTAGCAGTCGGCAAGATTCCCAAAACATTCAATAGGATCAAACATTTTTTATTTACAAACAAGGGGTAGCAAGACATTTAAGTCCAAAAATTGCAATCTCAATCGCAAGGTATATAATCAACCATGAAAATAAATTAACTAAGACCAATAGACTCAGGTCAATACGTCTTTCTTAGAATCAATTTGTCAGCTTATAGGTTTCTCAACAGCATTAGAGTGGCATTAATTTCTCCCCGCATCACAACTTAAAACCAACCCATGGCTGAGTCTATTGATAAGCCCCTTACAGTCAGCACGAAAATCTTTTTTAATGATTAGCCAATCCGACAACGCATACTGTAAAAAGTTACAGCTCAAATCAAAAGATTTTTTTCACTGGGTTCAACATCATTTTTCAATAATGTTTCGGTTATATAATGGTGACCAGATCTGTTTTTCCTGGACTGTATACAAAGCAGTACTAACTTACCCTACTACAAGGATATAGTAAATGTATTTTTATCAGACTCCTCTGTTTTGAAAATATTTTTTTTAGCGTATAACCAAGAGATTAAGTAGACAAACAATTTTTAGTGAAATTTTTGATTTGTTGTTTATAACTACAGATGATACAATATTGATTATATAAATTCAATAAACAGTTAAAATGAAGTTCAATAGAAACCATTTGTTCTGTAAAAAAAAATGATTAGTCCGTAAATGAGTCCGTAACCATGGAAACAGATATCTATAATATATTACACAGTCTACTTGATACCTATATATGACACACAAGTGATGGAAACCGATGCAATTATCTATGATAGAAACATGACTGACATATAGATCAACTGTTTGACTTCTTTGGGAAAATTGTATCCAGTATGGAAACAGAAGCAAATTCTAAAACAGTAGATATCACACAATGAACCTTATAAAAAATAATTGTTTCTTGTTATTCAACATATTCTAAATTTTCCCAATGACCTGGGACTTTTGCTTAGGTCCAAGGAATAGTTCATTCACTGTCTCACATTTTTGTCTTTCTGAGAATAATAATAAAAGGAGAATAAAAAAATCCCCCCAAAAAAATTCTGTATATACTTTCCCTATTTTTAATGAGCATGTCACCACAAATAAACAATTTTCAATTTCTTTTACACATTAATGAAATATTCCTTAAATAAACTAAATAAAGAATATTAAAGAAAGCATTTCAAGGTTATTTTAATATTAAATTAAACCATAATCTGAGACTGAAGTACAGTAAAACACAGTTATAGTGAACTCGGATAAGGTGAAGAATCTGATACAGTGAAGTACTTTTTTCATCTTTTTCACACCCTTCTTCATTTAATTGCAATGGATGCAATGAAATATAATGTGTTGTTATTATTTAAACATTTTTGACAATGAGGGTTTCATATACTGCAAATAGTTAAGAATTCAATTATCAACATTATACTGGTTTTCATGGTATCGAATTACAGAAATTTGATTCCAAACCAGCAAAAAATTCCAATGAGGAATAAGCAAGCACACAACATTTCTGTCTCATGCCATAAATACCCTGAATTGAAACACAGGATCTCTATCTGCAACGAATATTGGAATAAAAACCAATTCAATCAGTGTAAATGAATAAATTAAACATTACCGATTGCCGATGAATATTATTATCTTCAACATTGCTTAACAATGCGACACTAACACGATTTACAATAAAAGAAATTCAATTCCAACACTTAGTTGATTACCAAAAAAAGAACTCCACTTCAAAACACATTAATGGATCAGATCCCTTTTAAGTTTTAAAACCATAGAATAGAAGCACCGTATTAAGCATTAAAACACAAGATAGCACAGTACAGAACCATCAAGATCGCATTCTTGATGCTTAATTAAATGCAACTTGATACAACATGCAGCTACAAACATAAAATAATGTTCCATGGTATATTCCCACAGAAATGGGTCCCTTAAGATCAGTAGTCCATTTAAATGATGTATCATTACAAATATTCCGTGTGGACTTCCTTCCGCTTACAAGTTTCTACATCACCATGGCATTCCTCAGAGAAACAATCGACCCACTTAGAGCCCTTTATCGAAAAAATGTCCCCATCTCTTAAATCATGTTGCAATTCATCAGTCTAAAAAGGGAGCATTAATGGGAATTTCTACGCAGGGAAAGAGAAATGAGAACGCAGCGGGAGAATAAATAATTTGGCATCATTTGACGAGACCCAAAATCAATACAAGAAGAGTATAAAAACATGGTACCAGTCATATAGGGTTCTGTCTAATTAACGAGACAAAAACTTGGCTGCAATATTCGCTGACATTGCTGGTAATTACTTAACGTGGTCCAGTGTGGTAAATTACTTTTACAATTCATTAACAGAGCAAAAATTGGCTTTAGTAGATGTCATATGTAAAAACAAATATTTTTTCTTGTGAATTTGACAGTAATTCCACTATACACTGATGGGCAAGTAATTCATCCAGTTTTCCTAGACACCATACCAGATCTTGCCTGGTTCTCTACAAGTAATTATCAAGTTTTCCGCACAAAAGATCAGGGTTAGAGTATGAGTGGCCTTCGAGGCAATGTCTCAGACAGCATCGTCTGATAAACTGACCAATACACTCATCTTCAACTTCTCTAGACATTCCCACTTCCATGTGCTTTTTAAACCTTTACCTGCCATTTTGACCTTAAATTCACAATTTTCTACCAAAAAAAAACCCATGGGAAATTGATACTCCAAGCAAACAGGAGCAAAAGTTTCAAAATTTTCAAAAAAAAAACAGAAATCTTAACTTCGGCACCGCGGAAACAATAAAAACCAGCAGCATTTGGACCTGGGAAAGCCGGAAAATTATAAACCATGAGCAAGTTATTTACAATGGGCACTAATTGGACAATAGAGATAGCAATAGCCAATCAAATTTTGTACTACTTTAATATACAAATAATGCAAAATCAAAAAAAAATTGGAACAGACTTGTGTAAAATAACTCGGAAAAACAAAATTGTCAAGAAGAAATCAGAAAATGATTTCTGAAAAAGCAGAATTTGGGAGAAAATCAGGTCAGTACTCAGAAATCAATAGTTTTTTCTAATACAGAAAAATCATAGTCACAAAAAGCAAATTTGAATAAAATATAGAGTCACAAAAAGCAAATTTGAAAAAAAATATAGAGTCACAAAAAAGCAAATTTGAAAAAAAATATAGAGTCACAAAAAAGCAAATTTGAATAAAATATAGAGTCACAAAAAAGCAAATTTGAATAAAATATAGAGTCACAAAAAGCAAATTTGAATAAAATATAGAGTCACAAAAAAGCAAATTTGAATAAAATATAGAGTCACAAAAAGCAAATTTGAAAAAAAATATAGAGTCACAAAAAGCAAATTTGAAAAAAAAATAGAGTCATTAAAAAGCCTCTAAACGCATCAGTCTCCTGCGCAAGTATTTGGATAATATCAAACAATAAATCTCTAGGGATCACAAGTGCATTAAAAGCTTCCTGAAATATTTGTATTTTATTGGTATTTAATTGGAAATTAATTGAGCATGTAATCTAAGCTGTAAGCACCAGCCCCTATGGGATCAATACAACATCACAGGGTGTTTTGTCACAAGTTCAAATAAGAGAAACAGAAAGTTCAGTTTGATTTTTTTTGTGAAAGAAAATGAATTCATCCTCAATTATCGCTCAATTTTACCTTAGTCATAATCATACTAGAAAAAAGTCACACCAATTTGATTTTTGACCAAATTGCCATGTTCCATTTTTCCTAAAATCTCGTCCTTTTAAATACTGTTCATTTTTTTCACTGGGATTTAAAGTCACACCAACAGCCAAGATCATTTGATTAAACTTTCCAGCTTTTTAATGGAAGACCCCTATTTTTATTCTACATTATACCATCTCCCTACATATCCTAACCCGATTTCAGACCACGCAGATGCATGCAGAGTTAAGTCCCTTTCTGCTCTGAGAAAATTGATTGCCCAGTCCACACTTGCAACTTTCACACTTGTTTGTAACATTCTTCTGAACAGATAAACCCACATGCGAACCATTATAATGAGTGTAACTCTTAACCCACATACACAACAAGAGTGCCAAACTATCACAAAATATACCAATCAAAATTATCCAGTGAAGATTGGATCAAAACTGTTTATTTAAGAGGGGACAAGGTCTATTTCAACATTTTGAGCAAAATCAGGCGCCACAACTCAAGAGTGCCAGCAATGATTTAGTTGGTTATCAAACATAGCCGACATATGACGCCTATAAACATTTTGACAATGTTTGATGAAGACTGAATGGGAATTATTCAACTTAAAGAGTGGACAACTATTGCTGACACCAGGCACATGCGTTCCCTTAGATAGGCGTATAAAAATCAACATAACAGTAACAAGTGAAACTAACTAAACAAACTGTTAGACTAAAAACATGACCTGGAATTTTATCCAAGAGAAATTATAATTAGAGAAAAATCCAATACTGACAACACTTAAAACTGCGAAAAACATAATAGGTATGTTGCTAAGAAACCGGCAGACCATTTGTATAAAACTACAGAAAATGGCACTAAAGTGTCTCATAGAAACATGAGTATTATATACAACTAAGTGTGGAGAGACAGACTCAGATATAGATGACAGTTTTACAGCCAATCCTAGCATCTTTTGTAGCAGAACACAACAAAGTCCCCGAAGTAATTTGTTATGGTAATTTGACAACAGACTGGCAATATAAATAGATGAAACATTGAAAAAATATGAGAAACTAAAGTCTCGGAGCCTTGATGGACAAAGTATTCTTTCTCTAAAATTGAAATCAGATCATTTAACCCTTTGCCTCATAATGCCACATCCCCCTTCCCACCGCATCTGAAGCAGACAACTTTTGAAAACATTGTGGCAAAAGAAGCCATTGCTTGTAATGAGTAATAGCTTCTTTTGCCATCATGTTTTCAACTCAGTCCGAGAGAAATAACCCAATTTTCTTAAATAAATTAATGTTTTGCATATTAGCTTTGAGCGTGAAAAGGTCCAAAATATACATATGACGTAAAGGGTTAAATGACCACCCACGGTTATGTCTGAATGGAATATAATAATGTCTTAGAGTACAGTCAAACCTGTGGACAAAGGCCACCCTTGGGAAAGACACAAGGTGGCCTTTATTGACAGATGGCCTTTCTTTTGAGGTCAATTTGTTCTAAATAATTTGTGACATTTTTTCAAAGAATGGCCTTTATTCACAGGGTGGTCTTTATTCAGAAGTGGCTGCAAACACAAGTTTGACTGTACTTCTATGTTGAAACTTCAAACTTCCTTGACAAAAATGGCTGAGTGTAATGAACACCATCAGTAATAACCAGAACCCATATCTAAACCTTGAACCAATTCAAACTATTGACAAAAACACCAAATATTTGTAAGCAGTAAAATGCTGGTAAACACAAACACATATTACACAATCATACAGCCCAGTTTAAATATTTGATTTAAAGACTGAATTACCACATAATGTCTTTTTTCACAATGATTTTATTTTCACTATTTATGTGAATGACTAAAATCGTTAAAAAATATTTTGCTACTTATAAAGAAATTAAAGTACACATAGTAGATGACAGATAATAAAGTAGTTACATTAAAATTAACGTCACAGGATACTGTCAGGTGAAATCACTTACATTTATACAAGCATTAAAACGATTACACAGAAAATCTTGGCAATCAATCATTCATTATTCAAATTTATGTACAAATGTAATTAATATTCATACAGATTGAATAAATAAATAAAAATATTTGATCTCCAAAATCAGTAACACAAAAAGAATCCCTGATAAAATCACTAAATACAATCCATCATTCACAGTACAGAAATTAGTCCATTACATTTACAGAAACAATGAGCACCACTTCACCCAAACAATGGGAGAATCACGCAAGGTCACCCTTCAAAAAACAAAATCTTAATTCACTTTGAAAAGCAATATTCTGCATGAAATACGAGATAACAATGAGAGGCTATACATAATGTAACGCAATTACCATCCATATGTCCCCTAAATTAAAGCAATAACTTCACCAGATGTAGCTAGAATCATTACTCTGACTGATAATCACAAGTTAATGGCAGATACACACCAGGAGAGCCACTGAAAACTGACAGTTACAATAAGGCATCTGAATCATTAGCTATTTACTGATTATTATGAAGAAAAAAAAACAATCAAAGTGATTCTCACAAGTGTGTCATTCTTACAACACCTACCAAGTAGGTAAATTGTTGACAGGTGGGGGGGGGAACATTCTTGATTAAATGGTATCATATTTATAATGCATTATGGCCACTTAACATTGCATCTCCCTTAAGAAACAAACTATAAAATCCCAGATGAAGGATTATTAAGGCTTATTCTGTGATGATACAATAAGTAAATTGAAGTATATGCATTTTTATACCAATAAATATTTAAAATCTAATAAGGAAACACATGATAATATATATAATAGTTTCAGACAGATAGACTACAACAAAAAACATATTTGAATGAGTTCCATTAATGTATTGGAGGAGTGACACCAACAGCAACAAATTCACCGTATTAAATAATTTCAAATGTGAAGCATCAAGAAGTAACACGCTGCGGAATCTAATTGGAAATTGAATTTGCGCAAGACATGACGATCCTGAAATGCTGAATGTGCAAATTTTGTATTGGGAAAAGCATGCAGACAAGCAAGCACTGGAGTACCATATTACTCCAGACGTGTCTATTAACCAACTTGGTTACAGCCCGAAAACATGAGCGGCCATATACCATCAAAATAACCCCAGACGATTTAAGCATAATGATATCTATCAGCTGTCAATGGTATATATTTTCTTTAGACATGCAAAATAATTCTGCGTGCTCCCTGTAAATGAGTTTTCTCCATGAAATTAATGTATATCACAAAAATCTGCAGCCATTTTTGGAAATTATCTATGATACTGATTCAGAAGGCAGTGATCATAAAATCATTGATGCACTATGGTAATAACCGATTGAACTGTCACAGCTGGAAAATAATTATTGAACTATGTTTTAAGAGTCACAACCATATTAAGTATGAAATCTTTATTCATGGCCATTAATTCACTTAATAATAAACAAGAATTACATGAACTGGGAAGTATTTTAGTTGTCAGTGTATGTAACTATGGAAACACAACAAACTTCATCCACTAGAGGGCGCCAGAATCCATTTCGAGCCTGTTGAGCACATACCCGTACCATCTTCAATCCGACGGGTAAAGTAGAACAGCAAGCCATGTTTTATTGATGAATAACATATTGGCTAACTTCCTGCGTGTTTTTATTTGCTAAGTCACAGATCGTGTTCAAATTTATGATGTACATTAGGAGTGTATCAATTCATTATGATGTATATGTATACAATATAATTATCTTTCATCAACAGTGCGACTAATCCCAAAGCAAGGAAGCTTATGTATAATAATACAACAAATTACACACTGTATTGATTGGGTTCATATCTATTATTCATACAAAAATTATCCAGAAATAATAAGTAGTTATACACACATAACAGATAGACAATACCTGATTCAATAGACAATATACGCAGATACACTACATAGTTTACATCATCATACACATAAAGTAAACAGGACTCCATTCACGTAAATAAAATAATTTTTTTTGGGGGGGGATATTCAGGTTTTATGTCTATTTTCAACATACAGTCAAACCCGGCGAACAAAGGCCACCCTTAGGAAAGACAAAATGTGACCTTTATTAACAGATGGCTTTTATTCTCTTTTCCAAACAGAAATAATAAAAAGATACACGAAGTAAACCAAGCCATTAAACAAAGGAAGAGAAAAAACATCAAGGACACACAAATCCAACTCAAAATGTGAACCCTCAGACTATCCTTACATTACAGACTTCAAATATCCCAAAACCCAACAATTTTTTAGAGATTTTGACCCTCAGTCTTTGCTGTTTACAATACAACCTATGTACTATGTATATGTGCATATAGATATACAGTCAAACCTGTGAACAAAGGCCACCCTTGGGAAAGACAAAATATGGCCTTTATTGACAGATGGCTTTTATTCAGAGGTCAGTTGGTTCTAAATAATCGATGATGGTTTTCAAATAATGACTTTAATTCACAGGGTGGTCTTTATTTGGAGGTGGCCGCTAACACAGGTTTGACTGTACAGTAAAACACAGTTTAAGCGATTCTTGAGACCTGAATGATTACTTCAGTAAATCTGTATTTCACTATATTTTACTCCATTAAACTGAAATAAAAAAGGCATGGTTATAATTTGTTTTATGTGACTTATTGTCACTGGGATTTAAAGCCATTTTTCATTTTCATTGTAATGTTAACAACACCAAAAAAATGTCAGTCTATCAACCCCATTGTTACAAGTTTGGGTCACATAACAGCAAACTAACGATTTTTTTGCCAATGGCCATGTAAGTGAGAATTATCATTAGTGGGAAGCATAACAAAAGATCAAGACAGATTTCTCATGGAAATGTCACTGAAAATCATGAAATCAGCTGAAAAGATTAACACCCGGCATGTTTTTACACTGTGTCAATATTATATCAGAACAGCAATCATTGTCAGACAATATTGTCAGTTAGTCATTGAAGATATTTACATAGAAGAGAATCCACATATAAGTTTCAAGCCTGCTACATACAGAGTCTGACATTTTATACTGACACCTGATATGTGTATCACATAGTGTTGACATTTGAAATCAATTACTGTTTAACAATTCTTGGAATATTTATCTCACCTGAGACCTCCACAGACACCAAAAAGAAATTTTTGATAATGTTTGATAACAGTTTAACCTTCTTCATTTGTTCATTCAATCGTTCATGTGTTTGTTCGTTCGTTCATTCATTTTACATGAATTGTGAACCTTCTAGAAGACAGCTTTCAGAGTTTTCTAACCAGAGGAAGCCCATTCATACATACATCTGAGCTAAGGAAATGGTTTTTAAGCTTAAAAACTTGCTAATGATATACACACATCCTTCATTTGACCCTTAAAACAGCATGTTGACTCTTGAAATCAGTAAAATAAAGCTTTTGACTCCTGAGAATTTGTACCAAAACTGAATTATCATCAGTCAAGGGTCATTTTTGACCCCTGACTTTTGATGTCTTGTAAAAACCCAGTAGTCATTTTAGACATTTATCATTGATAACTGACATCCAATCCTCAGCATAAAACACTTCATTTACAAATGAGGAGTAGCCATTATAAGTATTATCTAAAACTGCTATAATAAGAAAGATACAGACGAACCAGTGTTTTGCAGACTTCTCCGAATAAAGACCCCCTGCAAATAATGGCCATTCTGTGAAAAAACACCATTGATTATATAGAACAATGTTACCCCTGAATAAAGGCCAACTGTCAAAAAAGGCCACATTTTATCTTTCCCAAAGGTGACATTTGTTCACAGGTTTGACTGAATGTCTATGAAACAGGCCAAAGACGCATACACTAAAGGTTTGTAAACATGCAATTCGATCTCATTATAAACAATTCTAAAAAAATGTTCGGCTAAAAATCTACCACATTCACATCGGTTATTCAAGATGTTCTTCTTTTATCTCTTTAATAATATTAGTCTGAAGTCTCTTACACAAATGATAAGTGAAAATGCCAAAACTTAAGTCCTACAAAAACAAATCAAGTGAGGAGACCAGTCTGAAAATGCAGCCCAGCCATTGGTCAATTTTGAAACAATTCAAAGGAATCAACCAATCATTGACACTGACTCAATCATTGAAATAGAAGACTGTCTTACAAACTATGATATACAAACTGTGACCTTGTCATTATTAACTGACCACACATATCAAACCAAAATCAATACATACATGTTACTTTAAAGTCAAATCAAGTTAACAAAAAAAGCAACATACAAAACATACATAAAAAACTGATGCTTTTGTTTATAGACAACTACCAAATTACATTGTAGTACAATTATCTTAAGAAACCTTTTCAATCAAAAACAATAGTAAGATTGAGCACGGAGTCATTAAGTGTAAAGAAAACAGTTCTTTTATCAATACTGCAGAGCATGAGAAAAGCATACTACGCAGTTTGCTATGCTTCTTTTTTTAGATATTCAAGAAACAATTAATCATTTTGCTCTCACGTAGTTAAAAAAAATAAACAAATAAACTTCAATTTCCTTCACTTCAAAAAAAACTCAACCAATAATAACACTGACAAGTGACCACCTCACAATCTCCCGTCTATACAACATCATCCGTAGTAGAATGTTACTATCACTCAGACAAAAACATTTACGCCTTTACCATAAATCACACGAAACCAACTGATAATCCAACATTGTTTAAAAGTCACTCCTAATGAAATTCAGGAAATATTTCCGAGCATTTTCCACAAATTTATTTGGCAGGCAAAAGTCTCCAGCCAAACAGCATTTACAACTAACAGATAACTCTCAACAAACAAGTTATTGATCAGTGATAAATCTTCCTCAGCTGATGAAACCCTCACACATTGATCTGTAGAATTACTGTCCAGCAAAAACAAACCATACCAACCAATAGAGCAACACTTAATTTTCCCCTATTCTGGCTACACTGACCACTGACTGTATGTGTAATAGTCCTGATGTAACTTCCAATCATGTATTCAAATGCTTTTACTGGTTTGGTATTTATAGAACAAATCATAGTGAACAAGCAACAACTGATATATGATCCTACGAATCACAAGCCAACATATAAATACTGAAAGACACATTGTTATTAAGACAAGTGATTTTAGTCATCGTTTCGACACGCGCATAGACAAGGTATATGTTTATCTCCTGCAATTCTGTAGAAGTACACTTATTTCCCATCACAGTCGAACTTTCAATAATGGTCATTTTCATTTTATAGCGGTATGAAGAGGAATGGGTAAGTACAGTAATGTGACCACACAACATAAAAAAATAATATTGATTCATCAAAGAGATAGCAATCATACAAATGCACTTATGTATGAATAAACTACAGACAGATGACAGACAGACGGACAGGCAGATAGACAGACAGACGACATGCTATCATGAATAGTATGAACTGCGTAATAGCGAGCAAAAAACATGTGCAGTAAGACAACATGACATTGACACCACTCTGCTACAGTGTGATGTTGGAAGCTATGTTATGAAACAATGTCTGCGATAATGATTCAATGCAAATGATAGTTCATTAAATTAGTCTCAATGTGGATGATATAGCAACATTTTACACTTAGAAATAGCACTGCACAGTAATTAATAGCCATACAGCACACTCATGAAACATCAGCAGGAAAATAAACTTCAGACCTTTCAGTATAAAATTCTTATTACTGTGATTTTACACTTTTAAAAAATTCCTTCCTTTCCGGGACCCAATTCAAAGACATATCTAAGATAAAACAGCAGTTTTTAAACATAGAATTATAACATATGTTATAATTTATATTTCAGACATTTACCATTAACATTAAACAACAAATCCTGTAAAACAATCAATAGGATAAAACACTTATTATTTACAATCAAGACTTTCAAAGCTGCCATCTTAGCTAAGATTTGTATAAGAAATAGGCCTAAGGTGTTTATATCCCATTTCAACTCAATATACTGCAATTCTTCAGAAAATATAACCAGAAAGTAGTTATACAACCAGAAAGCAGTAATATGTCCAGAAAAAAGGCAATATGAACAGAAAGCAGTAATATAACCAGAAAGTGGCAATATGACCAGAAAGTAGTAATATAACCAGAAAGAGGCAATATGACCAGAAAGCAGAAATATAACCAGAAAGTGGCAATATGATCAGAACACAGTAATGTAACCAGAAAGAGGCAATATGATCAGAAAGCAGTAATGTAACCAGAAAGTGGCAATATGATCAGAAAGCAGTAATGTAACCACAAAGTGGCAATATGACCAGAACGCAGTAATGTAACCAGAAAGTGGCAATATGACCAGAAAGCAGTAATGTAACCACAAAGTGGCAATATGATCAGAAAGCAGTAATGTAACCAGAAAGTGGCAATATGATCAGAAAGCAGTAATGTAACCAGAAAGTGGCAGTATGACCAGAAAGCAGTAATGTAACCACAAAGTGGCAATATGACCAGAAAGCAGTAATGTAACCACAAAGTGGCAATATGACCAGAACGCAGTAATATGCCTTGAAAGCATTCTAACAATAGAACAACTGAACAGATAGAGTACCAGTTATTCTGCTGGCAATCATCCTGCGTCATCCTTAATACAATGTGCATTTGCAGTAAATGTGCTTACCCTATCCACCTTTCCCCTTCAAAAACAATTTTCAGAAAAATGATCCTTATGATTGTTCAATGAAAAGAAATCCATGGAACAGCCGAAAAATCACATTCCTGTTTTAGAGGAAATACAGATGTTTCAGTTAAAAAGTTTCCTGAATTCCATTCTCTGCTGAATGCCTAAAACAGACACACTATTTTTGTTGTGTCAGACACACTACTTTTGTTGGGAAAACTCAGAAAAAACAAACACACCTGATGACATTTTGCAAAATTGAATTCATTTATATGGTTTGAGACCATCACAAAGCTATCAAAAGGGGGAGCCTTGGACTTCAGTCAGAGTCTTACGTAATACAGTCAAACTTGTGAACACAGGCCACCCCAAGGAAAGACAAACTGTGGTCTTTTTTGACAAATGGCCTTTATTTGGAAGTCAGTTTGTTCTAAATGATTTGAGTGACGGTTTATCTAAGTATGGCTTTTATTCACAGTGTGGTATTTATTCAAAGATGGCTGCAAACACAGGTTTCACTGTACAATAAAACACTGTTTAAGCCATTCCAGAGACCTGAATGATCACTTCAGTAAATCTGTATTTCACTATATTTCACTATATTTCACCCCATTGAACTGAAAGAAAGGCATGGTCATGAAAATGTTTACTTCATTTTATCACTGTTTTCACTATATCTGAATTCACTATAATCGCGTTTTACTGTACTGAAAATGTCCAATAGAATATATGTAAAGATAAATGGATATAGCACATAAAGCCAGTCAATACAAGGTACAGTACATGAGAAACCTTACTAGAATTACTGAGAGAAGCCATACACCACAATTAACAAGATTTGTCATCATTTAACACAACCAGACATAAAATCTATAATCACATTGTCCAGAACATATTTTGGTCGAAACTTAGTGATTTGCTGTATACTAGAATGACTTAGTGAGATCACAGTCTTATCAGTATTACAATTGTGGGAAACCTATGATTAGTTCACTAGTTTATATCATACTGATTTTTGATTGGTTCTTCAAATTTTAAACTTTGATTTTGATTGGTTCTGCAGATTTTAGAATATCAATTTTGATTGGTTCATTATTATATTTTAGTTGATTTTGATTGGTTCATTAATTTACATTGCAGTCAGTATGGTATTGACTATTGCTTTTTAAACCCTTTAAAAAGTGCATCCAGTAAATATTTTAACTGTCAACTTTTAATAAATCTTTGAATATTAATGTAAATGACTGAATCATAAAGCTTTGACCTTTAAAATGAGACCTTGATGTCTCAGCTAGACATATGTTTCTTGCAAGGACACAAAATTAAATCTATACAAAACTACCATACACATTCTGGTATATGTATCTCTCCAAATAAACACACACGAGTTTCACAAGGGCGATGGTCTTATTAGGGAATATTTCGTACAAATACATTTTTTTTCACTAGAGTTTAACATCGCACCAACAGCTAGGGTCATTTGGTACTTGCCAGCTTTACCAGTGGATGAAGACCCCAGGCTTACGCCTGGGTAGAACTGTAAGATAGCTGGACAGCTTCCTCACATATTAGGTTTGGTCCCGAGTTTGACTCGAACTCAAAGCAGCAAAGGGCTCGAGATTAAAAGTCAGTGACCTTAACCACTCAATCACTGATGCCCCCATACAAAAATGTGACTTTGTGGCAAAAACTTACTAAATCAGAAGAACAACAGTGTACAGGCAGACAGACTGATGGATGGACAGAGAGACACACTGCATAGGAGAAAGTTGAAAATTAAAAAAAATCTTAACCTCAGTGCCGCAGGCAGAAATAATAAAAATCAGTGGGGTTCAGAACTGGGGAAAAAACAGATGTTCCTGAAAATTCCGTAAAAATTTTAACCATGATACTGATGTCAAGCTATCAGCCCTAAAAACTGGATTACAGTCATAAAGGGACGACTAATCAGTAACCAAACAAAATTTAACAAGGCATTATATCCAGTTTTACAGCATTGTTGGTGCTGAAGGTGGAGGATAATTCCCATCTGCTTTTAGTTCACAAATATACCTGACAGTTATGCCTGCAATAGAAAAAGTCCTAATGAGAAACACAATGGTAAGCTTTTTACGAAAATGGATTATAATGGACTAATTTGACCTATCCGTAATTGACAAAAATGAATGCTAAGAATGGGTGACCTGATCGGGTCTAATGACAGCAATATATTGTCTAGAGGGAGTACATCAAAAATCATTTTAGCCTTTTATGAAAGAGAATATTCCATCATCTATATCTAGTCTATATCCGTCTGATTGCTTGGACCAATGCCAAAATAACTTCAATGCCAAGTCTTATACTATATAAAGAAATCATATATTTGTTCTCATATGTTATCAGTTGATAAAATATGGCCACATTTCGGTAGCAGAAGAATAAAATTGCGTAGTATCACTGATGTAATCTTTGCAGCGGAGCGACTGCCTGCGTCATTTAATAAAATATGGAAACATATTTCATTATTTCCTGTCTTGAAAAAGCTTTTACTAGTCTGCGTAAAAACAAGTAGGGTAGTCTGTGACTTCATTGGTCTTTGCAGTTGCTAGGTTACCATCATATGGGTAAAATGGAACAGCCAGCCATGTTTTATCATAGAATAATGTATGAGTTGACTTCCTGTATGATTAAATAAATAGTTAATACGACACAGTAGATTGTGTCAAAGTATGTTTTAATGGATGGGAGCTGATCGTGCGGCTTAAATTCTGGTAAAACTGACCTTGCAAGCATATTACGACTTAAAATTCTTGCTTCAGAATCACCATAACACCGGGTCATTTATCATTATTAAGTGATTGGATATTTTTATCTGTGGCACCATTAGGAAAAAATTCACTTGATTCATAACATGTGACAAGAAAAGAATTTTAAATAAGGCTCAAGAATTTGATATAAGAGAATAAATTACATCAAAGTCAGAAAAAAACTAGAAATACGTAAAACTATGGTCGTCATGGGTATTACAAAAATAATTCAGACTCAATTTGGTAAATTTGCATAATTCAATTTATTATTACAATTTTTTACTGAAATTTTTAAAAAACAAGGCATATCAAAGCCTTGTAAAGTGTGGATTTGTCACATTGATGTCACTTAATTAATCTAGAACAATGAAATCCAGGCACTATCTAATCAGCTTTTATTGATCTTCTGACTAATCTGACATGATTGAAGCTATTAGAGTGAAGAGTGGGTGGGGTAAGTTTCCCATACCGTATCAATACTGACAATGGATGAGATGGGTTAAAATATGAACAATACCAGACAGTTAAATTCACTAATGCAAATTGAACATAATCAATATTTTAATTGTATTTCATCTCGAGGTCGGGGAAATCGAGTAATAAATTGTAAACTCAAGGGAAACAACTGGTGATGGTATCATAACAAGTTTGACCTTTGTTACTGACCTTCCCTTGGGAATTGCACAGCAAGAATACATTTTATTCCTAAAATTTATTCCAAGCAAAAATATTCTCTGTCAAATAGAAACTGTTTTACATTTTGCATGAATGAAATTTTTTTCTGACATATTCTTTTTTAATGGTGGTGATCAGGGGTGGGGGCTTATGCCAAATTTCAACAGATACTGGTCCATGAAATGGGCCCTTATATTAGTACTCCTTTTACAATTATAACAAAAGTTTATCTAATTGCTCTCAAATTTCTTCCTCCAACAAGACAAAAAGTAACAAACTGACCACTTAGCAATAAGCAAAGACACCATTAATTTTATATTCAGGAGCACACAGGGCATCAATTATGGCGGAAAGTAAATCAATTAACACTAGCAGTTAGAGAGCAAAAGTTCAAACTGTTTGTTTGTTAAGATAGCAATCAGAGAATAGATTACCAAGAAATTGGTGCGAAGAGAAGTTGAAAACAATAATAACCTATCTGAGGCGTGGCGTGTATGAACTGTGATACATTTTTGCCCTAATCGCAAATAATGGAAAATAGTTTTATGTGTCAAAACATATCATAATAAAGAAAGAATGCAAGTGTTACATTTTACAGGGTGGTGATAGACTAGCCTCAAAAATACCTCTGACTGGAAGACAAAATGTCTAAAATCTTTAAAACTGGTACACCCAGATTATCAAATCCTAAGAGAAGAGGTTACTACTGGTGTGTATTTAAGAAACACCAGCTAGGAATACCATCTAGGGGCCACTTTTTAGACATATCTTGGCTAAGGTCATTCTTAAAAAATTGTTGATTATCGGTTATGTGACAGCATAAGATTTTTTCACAATTTTTTGACATTTTTTTTTGTTCTTTCTTCTAGCTGCTTGTTTCCAGTACAAGTATTTGTTAAAAAATCTAGATACACTGTGTTTGTAAAAAATATTTTATATACAATTGTTTCTACAGAAGGTTTTTTCAACTGTTTAATGAGAATGTGTGAAAAGTGCTAGTTTAGTTAATATAAGGTATTAGCTTATGAAAAGACACTTGACAAGGTGCTTTGAATTTATTTGATATACATTGACCAGCCCAATACATAAACAGGGACTTTTTCCATACTTAGAAAAAAATACCAGCATGAACTGCATAGGTAAAATTCAAGCCATTTTGAACCGATAGGGAATTTTTACACTAATACAATCCTATATTATAATAATTAACCAATGAGTGATGAAAGAATAAAAAATAGCTTTAAGACAAAAATAATTCAGTCATTTAACAGTGTCTAAGGAACATACTATCCATCTATGAAAGGTCACAAAAATTCAATTCATTACTGTTATTGATCAAATGATGTTGGTCAAGTAAAATTGCATGTGTAACATTTGAACATTTCAGTCTAAAATTAGAGATTAGTTCGAGATTTTTTTTGAAATTGGGAAAAATGGTCACCATATTGGACCGGGCGCATGTACTGATACCTATTATACACAGTGAAACATCCCAGTAATAATATAAGGACGACACGACTTTCAACAAGGCTACAGTGCACTAATTATAACAATTAACGCTATCAACAACTGATGGATGGAAAGCAGGTTTTATTTCTAACACTAAACAGCCAGAGCGACTTATTGTTTAGTCTGATCATCCAGACAGCAGAATCTGTTAATCACAGCACTGGAAGTACCACCAGGAGAGAGATTACCATAAACTGATTGCTGTTTAATTCCCTGAAGATGATAGATTGAAACCAGGAAGTGAATGTGTGTGTTGAAGAGATGGGAATATCACATTGTTTACAGGATGTGACACTGAATTCTTTAAAAATTGGGATTTTTAGACTTGGCAATGTTAAATTACTGGTAAAAATTAACATAACAGCAAGATGGAGTTATAACAAAACTTTCAGACAACATACACAACTAGATAAAATGCCAATAAATACCAATTTTATTTCACCAAACAAATAAGGTATGAATATTTTAGTAGAATGTCAACAAAAACTACTTTATAACAAATAAAAAAATTTCTATCATATACTTGTAATATACATTCACAAATATTGCCAATATTTAACACCAACATGTTTACAGATGTATCGTGAGAAATTCAGGGGAAGACAAATGTAAAAGCAGACAATTTAATGATGTACCAAATCTTATTTTTCTAATTTTGCTAAAAATACAATGTTATAAAATAGTCAGTTTAATTTAATTTGTAACAAATTACAAGACAGATAGCATTCATTGGATAATTTCAATAATTTTTCATTTTCCAGGGTTTAAAGTCCCACACCAAAAGCTAGGGTCAATTAGAGACTTTTACAACTTTAATGGTGGAGAAAGCCCCAATTGGGGCACCAGTATAGAACCACCAACCTTACGTAAACTATCTGGACAGTTTCCTCACATGTGAACTTTTATAGGTTCCAGCATAGATTCAAACTCACAGCAGTGAGGCCCTGGTGATAATTAGTAGAGACCATAACCACTCCACAATGGAGGCCCCCCATTTTGAATCTACAACAGAATGACTGTCTATAATTTATCAATTGACAAAATATTGAGACATGTATCAGTTATTTTGACATAAGAAAAAAACAATCATATACATTTTCACAAAGATTTCACTGAAAACAAATTCAAACCAAACAGCTATAGTTACATTTGACCAAAATATTGCCAGTATGAACAATGATTCCATACAATAGAAATGGCAGGGCTAATGCTAATTAGATAATTTTGACTGCAATATCTATAATCAACAATTTTATCGGTCAATACACCAATAGTTGAATCAACTAGAATTATCTCCCTTGATAAACTCTTCACTGATGAGGCCAAATTCGACTGATGAAACTGAAGGTAATTAAACCAACAAGTATTATCTCCCCTGATAAACTCTTTATTGATATATACTTGCGGGAACAATTTCTACCCATGAAACAAAAAGGCAATTAGCATTAATTAAGATCAAACACAGTACAGGTGGTAAGAGAATTTCATTACAACAGGTTTAAGAGCTCACATGAATTATCTATATTGGTATAATCTCTGGTCTGATGCAAATATTTATTGAAAACAATTTCTCTAAAATAAATTACTTATCTCTACAAACTCCCAAAGCTATTGTTTGGAGAATAATTATTGCCTGAAATATCAAAGTGCTTCGGGCAATATATAAATCTTTTCAGTTACAACATGTATTTATTTGCAGTAGCTACGACTTCCATCAACCTGAACAAAAGACAACAAACTGTAACTACACCAGGGTACTAACAAATCCGAAACATTACTGATAGAGACAAAATATTACAGGCTTATGATATATACAGTTAAACCTTGAATAGTGACCACCTCAATTTTTGATCACCTTGTCATAATAACTATTTACTTTCAGTTCGGCTATCAATAACTCCCATATAATTTAACTTAGTAATGAAACCACCTCATTATTTTTGGGGTCACGAAGGTGGTATATTTATCAAGGTTTTACTGTATTGTCTTAAATCTTCTCTAAAAATCAAAGAAATTTCACTGCACATGAGAGTCAGTCAGTCTCTTAATTTTATCAGATTTAATTAAAATGTCTGCCAGAGGACTGAGGTCTAATAGTCTTTTGTGTTAACTGAATCTGACAAAAGACTTCATAACAGATTTCCCAGAGAATGAAGTCTACATATTGAGATGAAATTCTTTAACAATATCACCATCCTTTAAAAAATGATGGTTTGTGGTAACATGACTCAAACTATAAACAGTGAGTGGGCAGGCATTTTTTGGGGGGAAAGCATAATTTGCTGGTATCGAAAATGAAAAACTGGTCTAAGGAACAAAAAGACCATGCTTTTCTTTATTTCAATGTAATTGATACACAGTCAAACTTGTGAATAAAAGTCACTCTAGGAAAAGACAAAATGTGTCCTTTAATGACAGATGGCCTTTAATTTTGGAGGTCAGTTTGTTCTAAATAATCAATGATGGTTTTCAAAGAATGACCTTTATTCACAGGGCAGCCTTTAATAAGAGGTGGCAGCAATCCAGGTTTGATTGTAGTGAAATATGGATATAAGTATGTAATAATTATGGTCCCCAGGAATTCACTATAACTGTGTTCCACTGTATATCAACATTCATAATGCTTGAGCCAACCAGGACACAGAGAACAATATCAAAACTTCTGAATAACACAATGCAGATCATCATCATCATGTAAGCTTACATTGTCTAATTGTTTGTCAATGAACATGTTTACACTATGCATTATTTATGAGCTCGGCAGCGAGTTCACCAGTTCATTCATATGTCTCACAATATTAATATGGTACTTTCAAGTCTGGATCCACGAAATAAGTAATTAGATATACATCATGTTCGTTCATGCCATCTCTACGTCATTTGTAATAAGTCATTTGTTGCCTATTTTCCAATTACAAGTTTGTTTGCCAGAAATATAAGATAAATTTTTGGTCGCCCCACATTAGACTGGCTGTTCATGCTGCCCACAAGAACAGATATAAGCTCAAAGAAACAAGGGCAGAATATATACATACTTAATAGAATACAGACACTATTTAACCCTTTGCTTATAAGCATATTTTGGACTCTTCCAAATTCAAAGCAAATATACAAAACATCAATTTAAGAAAATTGGGTTATTTCTCTCTGACAGGGTGGAAAACATTGTGGCAAAAGATGCCATTACTCATTACAAGCAACGGCTTTTTTGGCCACCATGTTTTCAAAAGCCATCTGCTTCATATGTGGGGGGGGGGATGAATTATGTGGCAAAGGATTAAAGTTGATATATGGCTTTCACAAAACAAGCCAAAATTTAAGGACCTTACACCCTTCACACTCACTCCCTGAGTTCAAACTGAACAGCAGTATAACAGGTGTAATACCAAACATTTTCTGTTAAACATCCCCGCCCTAATAAGCACCCCTAATGAATGCCCAGTCCCCTGAAAAAAAATGATGATGAAAAATGCCTGAAACTGTCAAGATGATTATTTAACACAAAGCGAGATATGTTCAGACCTCCACTGACTGGTTCCCAAAAGAAACATGTAGAATTTCCAAACCTTTTCAGAATCTTGGCATTGATTTATCACTCTCCATGCTTTGGAGCATTTTATCATTACAAACCAAATCAAGAAAAAAGGTTTTTACCACAATGAATATGAACGTAAACATTATGTATTGCAGACAATTGAGTTACATCACAGTCTCTCATCTACAAGGATAAATACAATTTTAGGCTGATGTTCCTTTAGGACAAAATGTCTTACATTACTCAATCTTAACAGTTTGTTGAGAGACCAGTATAACAACATTTGTGACCAGAGAAAATGAAGAGGGTCAAACGGTCAGCAGGAATTTTTCAGTGTTTCACAAACAGAAGTAAATTAACAAACTAGAATTTTTTTTCATCAGGTTTAATGCCATTTTCAACGATTTTTTAGTTATAAACCATGCCCACATCACCTAACCAGTTTTCCGTGACTGTATACTAACCAGCACTAGATTACCCCTCCACAAGGAGCAGGTAACTTCTCCACATATGGAGGAAAATCAACATCTTTTGTCAAATCTTCATAGAAGGGACTAGAAGTAGTAAAAAACATGATCAGAATTATTCTGATATTTTAAGAATCCTTACCTCAACACCTAACATGTCTAAATTTTAAAGTAAAAAATATTTCTTTTCTGAACTGGGAGTATTTTTGGATGGCACTTAAATCGTATATCAGTATGCACCAAAACATGTCCCAATAGAAAAACTGATATCTAACCAAGCATATGTACCGTGACAAATCTCAGACTGACATACGGACAACCTAACAATAATAAAATTGACTTCAAAAGAGCAACAATCACCATTTCTACATGAATTACACCTTACAATATGAACAGGCAGAAAATGTATCATCTTCTGTCATATAAACAGCAGGGGTATGTATATTCAATTAAGGAATTGAAATCGGAGCTGTCTCTAGAATAGCAGATTTATACTCCTCATACCCTCACAAAACACATCAACGGAAACTTCTAGATGTGTACCAGACTGATAACTGTTGATAAATATTATTTGTAAAGCTGGACTTTTTCCCTCCCATACCTTCATTGGCTGGTTTGGCAAAGCCAGTCAATATAGCAGACAGAATTTCAGAATACTTTTTGTCTTACTGCAATTTGACAGGAAGCCTCCCTTTTAAGATTTGCTGTTGGATTTTTCTCTTTAGCTTGATCACTATGTACATGAATACTTTGTTAGTGGAAGTAAGATTGACCAGAGAACCAGGTACCAAGAACTGGTACTAGTGAAATTCTTCCTATTTTAATGTTCGCAAATGCCAGTTTCAAGAGCATGACCTAGTAATTTGTCTTTTTTGACAAATGATCAAGAACGGTATATTTATGTCTCCAAATTACCTAACACTAATTAAGAACTTTTGACGTGACATAAGGTATGAATAATTCAGACCAGCTTCAAGCAGACAATAGTGAATCTATTTGTAGATTTTTTTTTTTTGAAGACTTTATCCATTAAAAATCTGTATTCCTCAGTTTTTAAAGAAGAAATAGTTTTATAAGTAAGAAGGTTTCTCTTACAAATTATAAAAATCATTTTTACAAATTTTCTAGTTATATATCTTTTAGTACTAGCCTTGTTCTCTGCAAGCCACTTCTTTACATACAAATAATCAGCCATTTTGAATGAATGACCTTAACTGCAATGTTTTCAACTAAATTGCCACAGAGAGCATGAGCCAAACTCAGTGTTCAAACTCTACCAATTGAGCTAATCAGACAGGCATATTTTTATGCATGAAAATATCTTTAACAGTAAGAAAGAGTAGCTTTAAGGTGACAAACTGTAGGATCATCAAGTGATTTAATTAGCTAAATATGTTTTTCTTTTTTTTACTGTGTTTAACGCTGTTTTCAACAATTTCTCAGTTATATATGGTGGCTGTTTCACCTAACCAGTTTTCCTGGACTGTATACTAACTAGTACTAACTAACCCTTCCACAAAGAGCCAGCAACTTCTCCACATATGGAGGAAAATTGACATTTTTGTCAAATTCTAATAGAAGGGTATGACCTGCCGCAACTAGGATTTAAACCCAGATCGCCCATGACAAGCCCAGTGCACTAACCACTGGACTATGGCCAGTTAAATATGTCATTTGTATGGGGGGTCTCTGTGGATTCAGACCAGTAATCTCTAGCACCTCACAACCATTAGTTCAAATCCCACCTGGGACCACTTCAAATGTAAGAAAGCTGTCCAGCTTGCTTATAGGAGGTTGGTGGCTCTACGCAGGTTTATACCGTAGGACTTCATACACAGTTGAAGCTGGAAAAGTCACCAATTGACTCTGGCTGCTGTCAGTGTGACTTTTAAACCCCAGAAAAATGTGTTATGTATTACACTAAGAAGGACATAAGGTTTCATCAAATGTGAACCTTGTCAATCCTTTGATAGTAAAACCTTAGTTTATATTTTCTTTACTTTCTACAGACTAATAAATACTTCTTTTCATGTCAGATACATCTGGACCATCTTATAAATACCAGAACACAGACGGCAATATACAATTTTAGTGGACAATAACATTGTTGACAAACTACACAGTATACGATTTTAGTGGACAATAATATTGTTGACAAACTACATGTATGTTCAGAGTTAAACCCTGGTCTAAACATGGGGAAAATTTTATTTTTTTCATATCATTCAAAATAATACAAAGTCATGCCTATTCAATAGAAAATAGACTGTTTTGTCATAAAAATTAAAAAAAAACTGCCCTTGCCTTTCGAAAAAATCTGAAATAATTGCCAGTCAGACTCCCTGACATTTTTCAAACTTCAAAATTGCCCAGACACATTTAAAAATTTCCTGACAATTCCACAATCTTGAAAAAAATGCAATATTATTATGACTTTGTATGAACGTTGTATAAAAACAAGTAGTCCTTGATGTCATTAGCCAACAAAAGGCAAGTCAAAACCGGAGGAGGAAAATGGAACAGCCAACTGTGTTTTATTGTAGGATAATATATGGTTTGATTTCCTCTTTGTTTATATTGACAATAACACAAACGTAAACTTTTAGCCACAAAAACGTGAAATCTTAGTATACCAATGTACATAAACGTAAGAGAAACAAAATGCATGCAATATCAATAACACAGACTAAAAATTCAATCCATTCCAAATAAACAATTTCAACAGACTATGTGACTATATCTTATCAAAAATGAGTATAACTATCAATAAAACCTAAGAAAAACACTAGGCAAATTCTATTAATCGACACAGCCGGAGTACAGGAATACAGGAATACAGGAATACATGAATACATCCAACTTAACAGGAAAATCTGAACTCTGGTATTAAAGTGATAATAACATAATAAAAAGAAAGGTGATAAATTCTTGTTGATGATGAAAAAAGTATAGGGGTTCATAGAGTTTTATAACATAATAGTACAGTTGAGATGGAAAAAAATGTCAATAAGTCATTGATTTACGCTCGAGTCTTTGGGAGGGGGGTGTCAGGAGCTTAGTGAAATAGAAATTTTGTAATGTCTTTCACATTCGGAAATTTTTATTCACAACCAGTTATATGAGAACCATTTATTCATAGAACAGCAGGATTTGCTCATGATTTGTATACCAATAAGGTGTGGAAATGTTACTATCATACATAATGATGGCTGAGGAGGGAAAAGTTAACAACAATGTGGGCTTCCCTGTTAAAGAAGTCACTCGAGTGAGAAACAAGAATTGGTGAGAAACAAACATTGGTGAGAAACTAAAATTGCCCCGCAGAGTAGAGTTTCTTTCCATCAGGTAAATGTTAAGTTAAAAAAGTGCTATCTTAGTTCATATATGTCCATGAAATGACACTTCAGGTCTTGGCTAAAAAAAGCCTTAACATCATGCTTAAACATTTTGCTTAATTTTCATCCGCATCAGTTTCCATTGGTACAATTTAATGCACTGCGTAACCCTTTGCCTCATAATACCGCATTTCCCTGCATCTGAAGCAGACGACTTTTGAAAACAATTTGTGGCAAAAGAAATTGTTGCTCGTAATGTGTAATGGCTTCTTTTGTCACAATGTTTTCCACTCTGTCAGAGAGAAATAACCCAATTTTCTTAAATAAATTGACATTTTGTATATTAGCGTTGAATATTCTTGGAGGAGTCCAAAATATGCTTATGAGGCAAAGGGTTCAGAGAAACTGATAAAGAAACACAAAGAATGATGGACAAAATAGTATCCAAGCATATAAAACTTAACTGTAATTTTTAATGAATTCAAACTCAAGTTTATCAATTATGATATACATTGTATGGAAGTCCATGAATATATTTTGTATTTATATTATTACAGATTGAAATACTGTGATTAACAACATATTATTCTGCATTATAAAAAAATGCCCTAGCATCAGATCATATGTAACTAACATAACATATAACTAACAGTAAACTAGAACAAACTCCCATTGTCTTAAAAATTTCACATCTGTCTTAAAATCTTAAACTTGTCTTAAATTCATAACTGGACTTAAAAATCCCCAGTTGGTATAAGAAATCTGCTATTTGTCATTAAATCGCTCAATTTGGCTTAAATCCCTTGATTAAAAATTCCCCATTTGATTAAAAACCACCAATTGTACTTAATTTTCCATGTTTGGCTTAAGTAAAATTCTCAATCTAACATAAAATCCCTTATTTGACATGAGGCAAAATCCATGTTTACCCTATTTAACTAATTGGGTTGGCACAGTTACTGTTGTTCGGATATGCCAAAAACGTCACTCCATAATGTACCTACCTAACATACCATACAACTTACATAAATATCAGAACTCTGAATAAATACAACTAAGGTAATTCACATCCTGAAATTAAACCTGAATTTTTGACACTATCAATAGTTCAAAATAATTAGGCTAAAAAATATCTTTAATGATAATAAATGGACACAAACCTTTTTCACGTCAGGGACTTCAGATCTGTGCGATGAAGATGCTTCCTGTCGGACTTTGCTAACAAACTTTTCAAATTCTCGATTGAAATTTTCCAACTGTCGAACGTTAACATTATGATTTGCATCCCCTGTATCAGGTTTATCAGGTATTGATAAATCATTCTGAAGCTCATTAGAATTCCCATGATTGTCAACATGTTTCATTTCACTACTTTTAACTCCAACATTTTCAGCAGAATGTTTATTTTTAACAGGTAATCCATCATTAATTCCATGATCTCTAGAATCAGTACCTAATCCCTGGGCATCTTTTGAAGATATTAGGGGTTTTGTTTCATTAATTTTCAATTTAGACAAGAAAGATTTATTTCTGTCTTCATAACCGTACCTAGCAACATTACGACATTCTTCAAGCTTTGCAGTACTTTTATCACTAGATTTCCTTGATTCCTTTGACTTATCTTTTTTAACTTTTTTGTCCTTTTCAGTTTTGTCCAATTTTGTCTTACTAACGTGTTTTCGACCATGTCCAGCATTGTGGGTTCCATTCATAAAGGATATGTCCCCACTTTTACTATGGTGATGGACACCATTGTAACCTATATTATGGCTGGTAGAATTAGTCTGACCCATTTTTTCCTGGAAATAATTGTCAATTTTGTGTCGCCATAGCAACTAAATATTCCTATAATACAAGAGCTTAAAATAAACACAAAAGTTCCTCTTTAACCATATTACAGAACCATTTTTTTCTGGACGCATCTCCAAACTCAGCAAGCTTTAAAAAAAACGACAACGCAAATGTAAACCTTTTCAATAATTTTTCCCACAAAGATATGGTCACATTAGACTCTCTACCATTTTTTTTCATACAATAAAATAAGAAATTTTTCACGCAAAGCAGACGTTTATGATGAGAGAAAAAAAGGAACACAGAAAATATTGACACAAACCGATGGAGTTACGACCATTTCAGGAAATATACACCACAAAAAAATCGAATGCATAAATCCGAGTTTGTCAGCAAATACTATTCAGTTGTCTAATTATCCTTTAAGACCCCGAGGTTCAGAATAAGTAGGAATTATATGTACATGAAACATGTATAGCTTTCATTCCTTTTCCAATAACTCATCGTCGTACAACATTCTGCCTAAACAATACTTTGTTCCCCGAATATGTGTGAGTGTCATGTACAAGGTACAAAAACACCATTACGAGATTTTAATAGCCAGTACCATTATTATCTATGGTACTTATCACTCTAGATATTACCCCATAATTTTAATCCAATAATTAACGCAAACCTAAAGAAACCCTGCGAAATACCTGAGAATGAAATCAACAAAATATTAAAATCGCTACTAAGACTGAAATTGTGAAGAAGGCTGCGATAAGACCCATCATGCTAAATAATCCATTAGAATTCATGTTCATAGTATTACTTATTTCTACAGTGTACACCAAAATACTCCCTATAAACCATCCCTCTCCAAATAAATGCCCGTTTGAACCCCTTTATGGAGAAATAGGACCTACACAACTCACCATAAATGTTGAAGTAATCCGTCAAATTATATCCAACATTATAAAAAATCATTTTATCAATAAATGAACAAACTGATACACACCTGTAAAATGCAGCACCCTAAGGGCATTTATTAGAATAGATTTGATTTACATGAA